>BDDA01000011.1:179661-210163 GCA_001662385.1 Chlamydomonas asymmetrica | reverse complement strand
CCCCCAACCCCACCTGTGCTCCGAGATGGGTGCTGTATGGAAAGTGACTCCCTCGATGCCCAGCTCAGTGCAATACGCGGCGCACTTGGCCATGAGGGCGGCGTTGGTGTCGACGCCGCTCAGCATGGCGGGCACACCCAGCACGTTGTTGAGGTAGTGGTAGGTGCCTGCGTGACCCACATCACATCACCGGGTGAGGTGTGGTGGGTGTGGTGTGGTGTGTGGCATGTGCTGTGTGGTATGGACCCACACTGCGGTTGACCCACCGAAAGGAGTGAAGATTGGGTGCGGGGACAATCGCACCAACGCAGGACGCAGGTGAGGGCATGTGCTGCATGTGCAGATGAGGGTTTGGATCCATCAGTGCTGCCCACGCCATCCATCCGTGGCTGACTCCCCATGGACGACTTTCTTGCCAGCTGCCTATGGCTGACATCCGCTTAATCTCGGCACTGCCGAAACCACCAGTGCCGTGCACCTCACTATGTGAGAGTTCCAACCTCCATATACGGCGGATGCATGCCAACATGAGCCACCATCAACCTACCGAACGTGAGGTGCGATGAGCCGCAGCCGCAATCCAGCAGGCGTATCGGCCGGGCGCTAGAGCTGGGGATGGCAACGCTGGTGGAGGTGGCAGCGCTGCTGGTGCCGGAGGGTTCCGTGCTGGAGAGCTTAGTGAGGACGCCGCTGTGGTTGAGCAGCTTCAGGAACTCGTTGATCTGAGTGAACTTGTCCTGCAGAGCAGGTGGCAAAACGCACAACCACCAACAATGAAGACCGAGTGGTACTGGCAAGGAGGGGATGTGACAGGGTAAGTGAAGGATGGACCTCAGCGGGGGCAGCGGAATGGCCTGTGTGTGCGGCGTGTACACGCGTGCTACCAGGCAGGTGCATATCGCATGGGCCCAGGGCTCCTGGTGCTCCTCACACCACACCCCCACGACACCGCCTGCTGAGCACGAGTCCTCCTCCGCCTCCACCTCCTCACCCCTGCACTCAACTACGTCAACACCGGCTCTGGCCCAGCACACACGCATGCATGCACGCATGCAAGCGAGCAAGCGCGTGTGTACTGTGTACATGGCAGCAGTGTAGGGCTCGGGGCCCACCTGCATGCTCGCACGTATCCTGCCATCCTCCGTCTGCAGGCCGATCTTCTGCAGGAAGGGATGCTTCTCAGCCGCAGGTATGGCCAGGTCCTTCACCCTGTCAGTGTGACCCCGCCAACATACGTCGCGTCAAGGGAACAGCACAGGCAGGCGCGAGCTGCATCACCGCAAGCAACGTACTGCCAGGATGATTAGGTGAACAGTTCGCCAGAACAAGGCGCAGCGTGCACAGCCGTGTATGTTTGTGGATGCTATCATCGTGCCGCTCACCGCCTACGAGCACTGTGGGTGGTATACGTCAGCAACTGGCCGGCGCGCACCTGTCGTGGTCCATGGCCACCAGGCGAGGTGCAGCAACCTTGGCGCGGTGTACGATGGCCTTGCCCCGCTTCGTCACCTGGCACAGTGCAAATGTCGGGGCGCAAGGCAACATTGGTATGTCTGCGCTAGCTCTGCGTAGCGCGCCGAAACCGCGATACACGCTCTTGACTGCGGACCCTAAACCCTCCACAAAGGCAGCGTCTCACCTGAACGCTAACATTTTCAGACGGCTTACACAGCACGATACTGCTGATTCCGCTGGTTTGCAACAGCTCGCTGACAACGGCCTCCGCTGCAACGCCTGGCTGGTGATTGGTCGTAAAATTCTGGCGTTTCGTGAATTTCTGCAGCTGGAGGTGTGGCTTGCCCTTCAAGCGTACCGGTCGGAGCACTGCAGTGTGCCATGCTTGGTCATCAGCCCCCTGCACTTCAACTACGGTGTCAGTCCTTGCAGGTTGCCGCACAGTTGGCAAAATAGGATTCGACCGCAGTGTTGAGCTGCTTTAACAACACACCTTGACTTTCACTGTTAGTTCCACAAATTCGTGAAGGGAGCGGACAGCATCCAGCACTTCCTGCACATGCGGTTCTTGTGCGGCAGCGCTGCTGGGCGAGGCGTCAATGGTCTGTTCCTGCTCCTGCACCGAGGCACGCAGTGCACCTGCGAAGGCCACACGGCAGACAACAAGGTCAGGCAAAATGTTTATGCGGGAGTTGTGCTTATTGTTTATCTTAAATCCCCACCTGGGCCTCGCTCCACCTGCTCGCTCCACCTGCTCCGTGAGCTGGCTTGCGCATCGTGGTAGCTCGGTTTGACCGCCCTTAGGTGACGGCTGGCTCCAAGCAGCTGTGATTGACGGCGCGCTGACACGCGTGAGGAAAGGTTCGGGAGCAGCATGGCTCCGAGCCACTATCTACAGGTGTACGCAATTGCCGGATGAAGACCAGCACACAGCAGCGTGTCGCAGTGACGGCGGCGGCAGTACTTAAAACTTAGTGCTGCAAGCTTTGATTCATGACTGCGATGGTGAGAGCTGTCCACTGTGAATGACCAACGCTGATCGATGTGGGATGTTGTCTCCTGCCTCTGCTGCCTGCACAAGTTGCACCCATCCACAATGCCAGGAGAGGGGATGATTGGCAACGCCGCAAGCACGCCCCCCCCCCCACACACACACACGCATGACCAGCCCAGTATGCCATAAGTGTGCACAATGTGATGGTTTGCCAGTGGCCGACCCTGAAGTAGGTATGTCTGTATGTGCAATTTGCACCGCAGGCGCCACCATTGCGCCCACCACCTGTACGGCTCAGAGGCAGGTGTGCTATCCCTCTGGCCTGCAACTCATGCCTCCACCTGCGCCCTGCTCAACACCGTCACGCCCTGATCAAGTACCCAAGTTGGAACACGAGAGAATCCACAGGGTCACGGGGGTGCTCTGGGCGGTACTTGCAACGCTCTGGGTATGTACATAGCATGGTGGTGGTGGTGGGGATGGTGGTGGTGGTGCATGCTCACAGGCAGGCCGAAGTGCAACAAGGCACATCACGAGCGCCACTGCAACAGCCCAGCGTACCGTACGCATATGCATGCATGATGAGAGTGATGATGGGGCGGTCGCCGAACAGGGCGCAGGTGTGTGCGTATTGTGTAGGCCACGAGGCTCGCGCAAACAGCTGGCGCTGCACCACAGCAGCCAGGCAGCTGCGCATGGAAGCGATCAATCTCAACTCGGTACAACGGCACAGGCAACGTGCTCAAGAGCAGAAAAATGTGTGCTGGCGCCAACCACGCTATGTACTGTGTGCGTGGTGACACAGCTACGTCAATGCCTGTGTAGCAATCGCAACGGGGAGTGTGTGTCGCGTCCCTCAAGCCGTGCAAGGGGTCTTTGCAGTTCCATGCCAACCATGACGCACATGCGCACTTGTAGCGGCGCGAATGCTGACTTACTACATGCACGCTAAGTCGCCTGCCGTTGCAGCGGCCAGATCGTGTTGAATGGTCACAAGCACCCACCGCATGCACCAACACGTGGTGATCAACTGATATGGCCAATAAAATAGCTGCTTGACGATGCTGTACAACCGGGCATATGAAAAGCGCCGGACCGCAATGGACAACCGATTAGCGGAGCGGGGAACGGCAGAAGGGGCTGACACGCCCGCCCCCATCCTCATGCACCAGGCAGGTGCGGGGCCGGCGGCTGCAGGTGCACGCAGTGAGGCGCATAACGTACCGGTACAGGTTTTGATGTGGAACTGAGCAAGGCGACAGTAGAATGGAAGAGCCGATCCTGGAAAGTGAACGAACAAGCCAATTCGTTGTTGTGGTGCATAACTCAAGCAGAGCTCACTTGCGCGCACCACAGCAACGCCACCGCCACCACCTAGGCACATGTTCACTGGCCCCGCATCCACAAGTTGCGATATGAACAGAGCGGGCCCGCTCACAGCAATAACCATATCAGGTTCCGTGCATCCCAAAGGCCTGACATCCCAAAGACCCGCTATCGGTTGCAATTAGTAGATTGTGCAATATGCTCAGGGACAGTGGAGACAGGAGACGCAGAGAGGGAGAGTTGGGACATGGAAGTGGGCCCTCAGCTGCCGGGGCCATTGAATTACCCAGGTGGCTACCTGACCTGTGTGAAGACGCTCAATGGCCCCAACTTCCAAGCACAGCTCTAGGAACATTTTCCATGTCCCAACTCTCCCTCTCTGTGTCTCCTGCCTCCGCTATCAGCGTCCTAGCAGTCGCCGGTAAGTACGCCTTGTCTTACGCAGGGAGGTAAAAGCAGCTGCATTCCCACATAAGCCAAGTCTTGTTGCCTGATGAAAAGCCAGCGAAAAGTCATGCATGCCGCTGCAGTGCTGTAGCACACATCAGTTAACGGCGATATTCCACAGCACTGCAAAGCTCCACCAAGGCAGCCGCGCAACCACAACCCCTCGCACTCCTCTCGGCCAGTCAGTCTTTGGCAGGCATCATGAGGCCAAACCTGTCGACGTGCACGAGGGCATCTCGATCCAGCCCACTGCTGGAATGCGCTCCATGCGTGCTAATGAGGTGAACCCTGTTGCTGCTGCTGCTCTGAGGCGAAGCGCGACATTGCGGCAGAGCGGGGGGAGGGCTGCGGCCCACCCGCACTAGCGGCATCCGTCATACCAGTCTGGCTGTCCTTGCCGCCGCCACTGCCGATCCCACCGCTGCCGATCCCGCTGCTTCCTACCGCCGGCGTGACCACCCGGCTGCGCACCGTGACCCCCCCTGCACTGCTGGCGCCGTTCCCAGGTGAGCGCGGCGGGGAGGAATTCCCGTTCGCCGCGACACCAGCACCCGCTGACTCCCTTCGGTCGAGCCTCATCTGCGCGTGCGTGTGCTGGTTCTGCGCGGTGCTCTCTGCGCAGCGCGTGAGCATGTAGTGCACGGTAACGTCGCGCGACCAGAAGCCGCTGGCGTAGTTGTCCAGCTCAAGCACCACCTGGCAGCACCCAGCAAGGACCATGGACACAGCACAGCACAGCACAGCACAGCACGCAGCAAACCGCACGTGTCATGAGTTACTAGGCACTACCGACCTGCGTTTTGGTCATGCACCCATCATGGTGAGGGTGATGAGCCAGCCACACTGCCGGTGCGTTACCCCATCACATGCAAGAGAACGCAGCAGGCCGGCACAGCACTGGCTGACCGTGTTGCAGCTGCTGTGCGAGGCAGGTATGGCTGTGGTCTGCCTGGTGTGCCGCAGCAGTGCGCAGCCAGCGCCTGGGCGGCTGGCTAGCGCCAGTAGCGGCTTGGTTTTTCCCTCTCAGCTCCCCCTCACCTGGCCCGGCGAGTCCAGCACCAGGCGGCCCGCGCACGCGTCCTTCTTCATGGCCATGCTGTAGCCCTCCTGGGGGGCGTGCGTGGTGAAGGCGTCGCTGGCGGAGCGCTGGTAGCCGGCAGAGATGCCGTCGCTGGCGGCTCCAGGGGAGCCTGCATGCGCCACAGCCAGCAGGAGCAGCAGAGAGAAATGCAACAGCGCAGCAATGTGATTTGAGTCATCCATCACTGCATAGGTCAGGGGTTGGTGCATCGAGCAATCACTTGGTCGCGCGTGATGCAGCTTCGGTGCTGTAATACAAGTGCGCACACGAGATCTCATGTGCATGCAGGATGGTTACATGCATGCACTTGGCAAGGCGAACTGGCGGCCAAGCCCCTGTCATTCAACACATCACAAATACGGCAGCAATCAATTACCGTGCGGTTTGACATGCTTGCTGCAGGCACCTTCAGCGCAAAGCACTTGGTTTCAGTGTCAGCCGTTTACTGCAGTGCGAATCGGGGGGGGACTGCTCACCGTTGCCCAGCCCATTGCCGGCTGCGGTGGTTGAGAAGGAGCTGTGGGAGTGGGAGCGCGAGATGGTTTCGTCCATGGGCTTGAAGCTGACGGCCACGCTGAGCTCGCCGCCCTTGGCGCAGCAGAAGCCCCACAGCACCTGCGCCGCCGCCAACAGCACGCGTGGCGATAGTGCGGTACCCTTAATGATGATGCGGCAGGTCAGGCAGGGCCCAGTGCAGGTCCATGAGATGAGGGCAAGCAGTCCCGGCAGGTGTGTGTCAAGGAGGAAGGAATGGTCGTACCAGATAGCACCAGCGGGCACTGCCGCCTGTGCGGCGAACTGCTGCTGCTGCTGCTGTGGTGGTGATGTGGTGCTGCTGCTCTCCTGCGCTCTGCCAGCATGCACAACAGGTCAGCCAGGGTATCCGTTGCTTGCCCGCCGCTGTCACGTACCTCTGTGGCGGCCGAGACGTAGACGTTGGTGACGTGCCCGGTGCCGGGCTTGAGCGTGAGCGTCTTGCAGTGTGCGTGGGGGTCCTCGGGGCCTCGCCCTGGCACATTCCACACCTCATAGAAGCCGCCGTACCTGCAGGAGCCCAGCGCGCAGCCACAAACTATCGTAAGGCCACACACGCAACCTATGGAATGTAAGCAGGCAGCCATGTAGAAACAAACCGGTCGCGCCACCACATGTGCGGTGGATAGCAGTGAGTGAAAAACACTACCGTAAAGGAAAAGCGCATTGGTATTGTGCAGGAGATGCATCGCAAACGCCTGAAACTTGACCCACACCAAGAAGTGACAAATCTACATGGCTTTGCCTCTTTCGTGATTGCACCGCTGACCGTACGCAGCATGCACCGCGCGCACAACTACCAAGCCGGGTGCAAAGCATGCGCTGTGCGCTGCCAAAGCCGTTAGACTGCACGCTCAGCCCGCATGACACGGACGAGCGTGAAACAGGCGTGCAGTGACATGCATGATGATCCCTGCAGTGGCGCACTGCACGCAAGAGCAGCGTGGGTTGCATAACGCGTGCACCCCCTAGCCCGAAACCGAGCGCGAGACCCCGACTCACCCTCAACCCACCCAAAGTGCCCCCCCTGCCCCTGCCCCAAAACTACGTGTAGCGCTTACCGCTGTAGCAGCTGTGAGGGCTCTATGTACTCCGTCAAGGCTGCACGCGTGCGGCCCGCGCCCACCATCTGAAGCTTGGAGCGCGTGCGCGCATCGACGAAGTTTGACATGATGCCAAACAGGAACTCCATAACACGGGGGACGTTGACAAAGAGCTTCACATTCAGAAGCTCTGGGTAGTTGTCCTGCACAGCCAGAACCAGTCAGGGGACTGACGTGAGCACGGCCACCACACTGCGACGGTCAGCAACGAAGGGCCAAGCGACGGTCAGCAACGAAGGGCCAAGCATTACGACGGGGCGGGGGGGGTCTACCTGGAAAAGCTTTATTATTTGAGAGGAAGCTTGCTTTATGTTGGCGTTCATGTTAAGGACGCTGGAGCCCTCATAGTCGTGCACCTGGGAAGCCAGCCAGCAGCCCAACACGCAGTAAGCAAAATCACAATCAACGCATAGTCAACAGTCAAGACCGGGGTGCCTGCAGTCCCAAACCTGCCTGTGTTACATGTGTTTCAACTTATACTAGCTTACCTGCATAACATGCTCAATGCCATTCTCGAAATCCAGGTGGGCGACTGCGAGCTCCATCAGCTTTACTCGCCAACGCACAAACCTGTGGTGGGCAGCCGTGAACAGCAAGAGACCAGCTGGGTGCACCACAATCACTCAAAGCGCTGTGGCTGAACAGCAGCAAACACACAGCTTTCGTCTCAGCGTTTGTACCTGCCCACCCCTCCAGGCACGTCAAAGATGTTCCCAAAATCCATCGTGCCATAAAAGTTGTACGTGATGGGGTTGCCCTGCCGGTCTCTTCCTGAGAGATGGCCGGCTGAAGCCAGCCCTGGATGAAACGTCTCGCTCATCAGACCCATAACGTCAAAGTCCCGACGCCACTGAAGTCACACATGGCAAGGCAGCACGAGCCTGGTTCCTCAGGACACTTGCAAAATGCTTGATTCGGTGTCAACGTAGGTGAGATAAACTATTGCACCTGATGACGTCCCAAAGCACGTGCTTAAAACCTCAGACGGCCTGAGCACACGCACCTTAAGACAGTTGACAAGCATTTCGGTGGCCTGCTGCACGTTGAATTTGCGCGCTCTGAGAAACTTGCTGAGGACAACATTTTGCGCCTTTCCTGACGAAGTGCTATCTTGAGCAAGAGACACGCCCCACAGCTCGAGCTGCAAGCCGGGTGCAGTCGGCGACAATCGGTCAATACAGACAGGCTTACACTGGCCAGCACACTGGGACAAACCGGAAGTGGAGCATACCTGCTCCCCAGAAAGTCCAGCGGTCTCAAACTCCTGCTGCAGTCCCTTCTTTAACGTGTGCAGCGCCTGCGCTGCCGTTGTCTCGTCCACACTGGGCAACGCCATGGCTGGGTAACGAGCTGAGGGCGTTCCCTTTTGGAGTTATACAGGCTTATGAGCCCAGGGAGCGTCCATCAGTCCTAGAGCTGGGCAGCGAAAGTCACGGCTGCAGTTGGCAAGCGTGAATGCGGCTCACCTCCTACCACTAAGACTGTCACAAGGACCGACAAAACCGTTGTCGATTGACGGTAGCGCTAGCACAACTGGATATTTTGGAGCTGAAAGGATTGAAAGTTACAGGCTTGAGATAGTCTAAGGCAACGAGAGCTTCTCAGAGTGGGCACGGCGGTCCAGCCGCATTCGCCTTGCGATGTGGTGACGAAGGTTGCTGGCCAAGTGGCCATCATGCAGCAGCAATCAACGCAACTGGGCACCATGTATTGCTGCACCCGCCTCTACCCCTGGCAACACATGCAATCGGTGCTGCGTAGTGCATACTACGGTATTGGGAATTGGGATTTAGGAAGCTTGCCGTATTTGCACCACACGGGAAGCAGCATCCACGTCAGCTTTGCACATGCAAATGAACCGCAGGAACGCGATGATCAATGTAGCAAACATTGAAAACACATGCATATCTAATGCATCATAAACTTGCGGCAGCACATGTGGCTTCTAAGCATGCACGCCTGTGGTGGGCCCTGAAGCTGCGGCCAGCGCGTTGTGCACCGACGCGCTTGCTACGCAGCTGCACACCAGGCCTGTAGCGGGGTCGACAAGCGTGCTGCAGTTGCCGAGGTCCACCAGGCCCTCCGCCCAGCCGTCACACTGCTGCAGGTCCTGCAGTACCGCATCGCTACCAAAATACGGATGCCGCACCACGTCCTCCTGCACACAAAAAAACACATGCATCCAGCATAAGGGTTATACAATCATGGTGACACAACCACCAAGCACCAAGCCACACAATCACAGCGAATGTGATTCAGCAGAGATTCGAGGGCAGGCAAATGTGGATTCGAGAGGCCGGCAAATGCAGGCGGGTTAGGCTAGCGTGGAAAGCCAACGCACTCCTCCACTCACCGTGAAGGCGTGGCCCAGCGTGACGGCCTCCACGCCATCCACCTCCACCACGTGCCCGCTGCCCAGCACCAGGTTGTACACCACAGAGGGTAGGCCCTCCGGCTCTGATGCAGGGAGACCCGCTGCGCTCACGTCCATGGGAGCAGGGGCGGGGGAGGCAGCAGCGGTCGCCTCGTCCAGGAGGTCTGCAGGGAAGCGCCACACGCCGCCGACGCGCACGGGGTGCCATGGAGTGATGCGCAGGCCGCCCGGCAGGCGCACCGTACGCACGCCGCTGTGCGTCACCACGCACACCACGCGCGCTGAGTGGTCGCCGCTGGCGGCGCCTGAGCCTGAGCCTGGCACGCACACCTCGTCGCCCTTACGCAGGTCCTCGATGCACTTGAGGGACCCATCCGCCATGCGCACCATGGTTCCGGAGCCAAAGCATCCGCCGTGGCGGTTGTTGAAGTGGTGGCGGAAGGTCTGGGCAGAGACCGCGGGGGCCGGCGTGCCCCAGGCGGGCCGCATGGAGGGCTGGGGCGCGGGCAGCGCATCACACATGGTGTTGAGCTCGTCGCGCCGGGCCCTGGAGTAGGCCCCGCCATACGCCTGGACGCCGGGGCTGCAGGCAGGCAGGCAGCAGGCAAGCAGGAAGGGTTAAGCAAACACCACTTACTACATGGTTGAGCAGATTGCACGTCATATACAGTGCAGTTGACGACCTCTTGCATGCAGTGTGCAACCCAAAATCGTGCTGCTTTGTGAGTGTGCACAAGCAGCAACGATGGATCAGGAATGATGGTCCGTGATTGTGTGTCGATATGGCACGGACATGAACAGATACCGGTAATGCGCACATCCCGAAACGCCGCGTCAGCACAGCGCACCGCAGTGTTGCGTACCACCGGCACTACTCACTCCTTGAAGTTGTTGCAGGTCTGGGTCTTGTGCGCGCACAGCAGCGACTTGACGTAGTGCTGGCCCCAGCGCTCCCACGACTCACGCGTCGCCAGCGCCTCCGCCACCTGGCCCGTAAGGTCCTCTAGGATGGGGTGCGGGGCGGACGCGGCGGCGGGCTGCACAGCTCCGGCGCCGGAGGCGTCGCCTGCGAGCGCCTGCAGCTTCATGGTGGCTGCCGCCGCCTTCTTGACAGCTTCCTGCGCCTCCGGGAGGTCCAGGGAGGCCCAGCGCGCCGCGGCGGCAATGGCGCTCACGGCCAGCGCGCCTGCAACACACAAAGCAACACTCAACAGCTGTAAGGTACAGAGGCGGGTACAAAAGGGGGAGGAGTAGCTGTCAAGAGCATGCAGACCGGGCCACAGCAAGGGCATACGCGCCGCATGCACCACGCACAGCACATTGCTTGCCCCAGCAACCGGAGCGCTGCAACCGCCCTAGCCATGCGAACTAAGCAGTAAAGCAGTGCAAGTGAACGACTTACGAACTGCAAACGTCCTAGCAGTACGGACTAAAAAGCTAAACGATCAACTCACGGTGCAGCTGGTGCGTGACTGCGGGCTCGTCCATGACCACATGTGGCACCGCGGCAGCGTCGCTCTCATCCACGTCAGCAAAGCCCTTGACCACGGGCGTGTAGGCCAGGGCCAGGTCCCACGTGCGCCAGTCGGGCATGCGCTGCGCGTCCTTGGCGCTAAGCACCACCTGCCGCGCCTGACCGTACGACACGCAGCCCAGGTGGACCGCCAAGCCGGGGCCGGTTCCGGAGCCCGCGTCTGCGCCGACGCGCTGCCAGAATGCCTCGCCGGTCACCCCCACAGCAGACGACACCTCATCCCCTGACACGCCGGCGCTAGCGCCGTTTGCAGCAGGCGCGGCGGAGGTAGGGGCGGGTGCTGCAGCAACGGCAGGCGTGGTGGTGGTAGTGCCGGGTGGCGTGGTGATGCGTAGAACGGTTTGGCGGGCGCACACCGACTGAAGGTTGGCCATGAGGTTCACGAACGTGGTCAGCAGCATGGTGCCGTCGGGGATAAACGCAAACTCGTTGCCGCCCGTCGCCCCGTCGTGCGCGTTGGCCAGCTCCACCAGCAGCTTGGAGTTGACATCGTAGCCAAAGCCCATGGTGATGAGCTTGGCGGCGCGCGGCGTGCGGCGGCGGCGCTGCCCCGCCTGCTCCTGCGCCTGCTGGTACCCTGACTGAGAGGTGCGGTCGCCGCCAGCAGCAGCGGTGTCGCCGCTAGCGGGTGCGTCGCGTGCGGCAAGGTACTTACGCAACTCCTCTAGCTCCCCTGCGGGGGGCGAGGGGCTGGGCTGGCCGTCCGTCAGCATGATTACTACCGGCAGGCGCTCTTCGTCCTCATCGACCTCGTCCTTGTCGCTCAGGGTACGATTGGCGCGGTTTCGGATGGGGTTCGGAGCCGCGATCTCGATCTCGTGCAGGCCCGCGTGCAGCCCGTCCCACAGCGCGGTGCCGCCGCCTGGCTGCAGGGAGGAGATGTGGGCGAGGGCACGGGCGAGGCCCTCCGCGTCCATGCGCTCGTGGCAGGAGAGCTTATTAACAGTAGAGGAGAAGGCGATGAGGGTGAGCGTGTCGTCAGCTCCGAGACCGCGCGCGATGACCTCGGCGGCGCGCTTGACGAGGTCGAGCTTGGTGAAGAGCTTGACGTCCTCGCCGCCGGTGGGGTTGGCCGCGTCGCCCATGGAGCCGGACCTGCAAGGATCACGATTGGTTGCAGCAGGACAGGGGGGTGACGTGTCGGTCGGGTGGTCAGATGCATGCACGCGCAGTGCTGCTGCTGGAGAAGCATGAGGGCTGAGCGGTGCATGCAGCATGCAAAAGGGGCCAAGACCAGAAGGTGCCCCAAGCGGTGCAGTATGAAAGCGAGACCGTCATCTTTGTCAGGCTCAGTGCTAGGCTGCAGGCAGGGGGGGGTGGTATGGGTGTAGCCCCTGTAGCTGCCACGCACTGACGTACACAACAGGTGCAGGCGCGTTGGGGGATGAGCTGGCAAGCAAGCTCCCCACCACAAGAGCTTATGCAAACCAACAGTACATCCAGTGCGCACTGCGGGCGTGTGTGTTATGCTGTTCGTTTCTGGGGAAAGCACGTGCACTGCTTCACCCCCCCCACACACACTTGCATGTTGCATGCCGACCTCAGATAGGAGGGCTGCGCACAGTCCCTGGAACATACCGTAAGAGGCTTGTATAGATTGAGCGGAGCTGTGACTTACTTGTCTATTACGATGGCCACATCCAGCTTGGGCCGTGGCCCCGTCTCAGGGGGAACCACGGACAGCAGCACGTTCCCCTTGCCATCCTCCTTGACCTCCACAGAAAGGCTCATGGGATCTGTGCTGGAGGGCTGCGTTGTTGAAACTCTCGTCTGGCTCTGGGCCGTACCGTTCACAGCTGTCGGGAAGTTGGCTGGGCGCGAGCGGACTGGGAACCAGCTCCTCATGATGTGCAAGTGGGTGGAACGAAGCGGCGCTGTACGTGAAGGACTGAAGATACCTTGCATGTATATCAACCTGGATTAATTTGTGATTGTGGCCTGCCTTGGCTGGAGACTATATTAATTTTGAAGGGATGGCCTGCGGGCCCCGGTGGCCTGCAACTGGACACCATGAGGGTGAAGTGAAGCTCAATGCGATGGGACACATCTCAAGCCAGACTCTGCTGTGTTCCCCCAACACCTAAGCACAGTATGTGCATCCGTGCGCCAGCCTAGTTTCCATTTGCAAGCCTTGTATGCTTTCACACAGCAGCTTGGCGCCCGCCCCTTTCGTGTCCACGTCTCAAAACAGATTCCCTCACCGCCAGCATCAACGAACGCAAAGAACACACGTCTGCCAGCTCAATCAGTAGGGGGGCCTGAATCGTGCCTGAATACAGTCTCGTTGGGTGACATCTCGTAGGTGAAGACCTGCCACTGTCCTCGCCTTTGGGGCCCGCAGCACCCCAAAAATAAGCAGCAAAGGAGACTAGCAGTAGCAAGTTGTGAATATCAAATGGATTAAACGTTGCCAACTGGTAGTAGCATTACGGAACTGTTGGTACCCGCGCCAGCCACGACGAACGAGCCACTGACGCACGCAGCGTCAAGCTGGTGCGGACGCCTGCCTAACAGGGTCAGGAGGTTCACAACGAGGGGACGCCCAACAAAGTCGGGATGCAGTCCAGGAACACGTGCGACAGCGTGTGACAGGAGCATATGTGGGCGTCCCATCGCGCAAACGCTCGTGCAGCATGTAAGTTCATAAGTGAAAGATCGGGAAAAAGGGTTGCTAAAAACGTCGTCGCCTACGTCTAACTGCTCTAATACTATTTGGGTTAGCGGAAGTAGAAGCACTTAGGCTGCTTCCCGTGTCGCCGCCTGCGCCCTCGACACCATCACCGCTACTCGCCCCGCTGGCCTCCAGCCCTGAGGCTGCGAACGAGGTGGACATGGCCAGGCTGGGCATCGCCGGATAGAACGGTGGGGGCGCGAACGCCATAGGAGCGGCTGCAAACCGCTGGTTGGCCACCACCGCAACTGTCCGCAACGCGTGGTTCAAAGCTCCCCCTGCATATCAGGCCATGCAGGACGCACGATATGACGATGACGCAGCCTATCAAGGGCTTGACGCAGTGTGGATGAGAGCGGGTGAACCATGCCAAGGCGACCAAAGCAAGTACGCTGCCACTGAAACACATTGACCAGCAAGGCACACGAGGGGGGTGCATAACCAGGTGCAAACGCTACAGGTTCAGTGCAAACTGATCCTGGTGCAAGGCTGCACACCGTGCTTTCTGTGTGCAAAGCCCTCGAGATCGAGCACATACGCCATCATCAACAACCCTCTGCGCTACGTGCTGGCTTCTGCTGTGTCCGTGAGCCATATTATGCGTGACTCAAGCATTGTCCGCAACCCAGATGACTCACCACCTTTCAATGCTGTGGCAGCGTGCCTGACAGCCGATGACTGCGCAGGAACCAAACACCGGGCGCGGTTGACCTCTCCGTCAAATCAGGAGAACTTAGCAGGAACCAAACACAGTTGGCGAGCACAGAAGCACAAAGCAATACCTGAAACACCCTTGATGCGAACGACATGGCTGCAGATGGTGCTCCTCGCTCGCCACCTCACTCGTGGGCAGAACACCTACACAAAAACACTCTCTCGGACCAGTGGAAGGCGCCGCGATAAGGGTTGGTAGAAAATAATAAGGCGGCCTTTCTCGCTACTGCCGGACTTGGCCGACCGCGTACAGCGGGATGAAGGCAATTCCGACAACAGGCCCTTCAGGGGCAGGGTTCGGCATTTTGGCAACTGCCCGGATGAACAACACCCTTACAGCTCCCCCTTGTGGAATGCCGATAGCCGACTGCATGGGTCAGGCTGCACTGCCAGCTTGTTGTGGTGCCACAGCGACCAGTGTTTCAGGGCCAACCGGCATGTGCTGCAAGGCGCTTATGGTGTGCTTCCACACGCTCGTGTGTTCATGCACGTGTGAAGAGTGTAGCAAGGAGTCACCTTGCGTGCGACCCGCCGTACCTCACCGCACCCCGAATCGCATTCTGCATGCGCAGGTGCTTGCGCGCCCACCCACATGACACGGCAGATACTGCGCCCGCGCGGCGGTCATGCAGCACTGCCTGACTGCACTCCTTCCGCCATGCTTCTGCCTTATGTGGCCCCCAGCGCACCCAAGCGCTCAGCAAGTTAGTGGTTGCAGTCATCTATTGTGTTGGTGAGCACTGCACTGTCGTGTACGAGCCCGAAATCCGGGTACATACGGCAGTGACTGAGCACCACTGACCAGCCCATACGTTTGGGGGAGGACATGTTTAGAGCTGATTGGTGGAGCTACCGGGCAGGCACAAGGGCTGAAGGTGAGCAGTGGGCAGTGGCCAGCAAAGCTGATGCGCACAGCAATCTGTGTGCTATTGCTGTGGACCGTGGCCAGCTGCGTGCCAGGCACGTCCGAGGGGTTGTCCACACAGGAAGCGGGGACGTATATCAGGCTGTGCAGCTGCAATGTCTCACTCCGCCTATGTATTGTGGCTGACCAGTGACCACCACAGGGTCAGAGCGGCAGTCGATGACACTACCGAGATATCCCGCAGGACCAAAACATAGCACCGCTGCCCTGCCGGGCAGATACATCGAGCGCATGTGCACACGAGGTATCACGTATTGAGCAGTCAGATGAAGGCAGGAGTCGAGGCGCGCCTAGCGCTCAAGGGGCACCCGGGTCAGGAGGTGCGTGCCCGGGGCGGGTCATCACACACGCGCGCATGTGTGAACCACGTGAAATCTTTCTAAACACGCGCGCTCGCTGTGGCTAGCTAGCTAGTCAAACACGAGGTCCTCCAGCACTATCAGCTTGTGCAGCTGGCGCGCCAGGTAGAGCTTAGGCAGCCCCAGCATCCCCTCCAGCCGCGCCTGCGTGGCGGCGCCGCTACCGCCACCCGCAACACCCGCTGGCGCCGCCCCGCCCGGCGTGACGTCGTCGTCATCGTCCGCGCGGCCCTGCACCTCCCGCAGGTACCTGCACCCCCCGCCACACACACGCACGCGACAGCACACACACACGCCACTCACAGTGTAGTCAGGTATATAACACAGGCATGCAAATGTACAACGCAGGCATACAACGCATGCACATGCCGAGCAGCATGCCGATTGTGTACAGATAATGAGATAAATATTGTGCCACGCTACTACACCGCATTGCATTCAGCCGCCAGAAGTGAGCCAACAGGCCGGCTGCGTCACACGGGACACTGCCATGCAATGCAGGGCCGTGGAGTGCGCATGCGTGCCTCACCAATCACCTATGCGGCTATGCTACCTCCGGAGGCACTACGACAAATGTGCATACCCGTATACAACACAAGTTGAACTTATCCAATCCACATCCACAAGCGCGGCAGCAGCGGCAAAGCGGTCCCCTGGTAACGGCCCGAAACGACCCACAACCCATTGCGGTGGCCTGGCCCCACCAATGCAACCTCCTCACCTGTACGCCTCCATAAATGTCTTTGCGCCCAGCTGGCCCTCCAGGTCCTGGCGCAGCTGCTCCACCTGAGCAGGGCAACACACACAGGCGCGGTGACAAACGCACGTCAGTACATCACAATGCCACGCAACCATGTGTATGTAGTAACACGCTGTATGCCTATATGCCCCGGTGCTCCTCGTGGCCCTACCCAGATGCAACGCGGGTTGCCGCACAGCATTTGCCTTGTATCCTGTGTGCAACGCGCTTGTTTGGTGTTGGCTCGGTGCTGCTCAAATCGCTCAAGGAGTGAACGGAAGCAGTCTTCGTCTGGAGGAGCGTGCAATCATGCAAGCTTTGTAGGTTTACGGTACGGGCAAGGCATCCTATAAGGCATCCAGGCCGCACAAATGGTGAGGAGGTGCCAACAGGCAGCTCTGCAGGGGATCAGCGGGGCGCACCTTGGCGGCGTTGGCAGCGCGCGCGCCCGCACCGCCGTCGTTGCTGGGAGGGGGTGCGCCGCTGCCGCCTGATGCCGGGCGTGAGCCTGACCCTGATGCAGCACCCCGCTGCCCTGCTGCCGGCGCCGGCCCGGCGGATGAACGCGCGTGGGCTGCGGCCTGATGCGCCGCGCCGGCTCTGCCGCTGCCCGCGGCTGTCCCTGCAGGCTTCTTGCCGCCAGCTGGTGCCGGGGAGGAGGACGAGGAGGAGGCTGCGGGCCCGGTTGCCCTGGATGGCGCTGCTGCCGCCGGCCCCTCGCCGGGTGGTTGAGCGGAGCAGTCGCCTAGCAGCGTCTGTATCTGCGCCAACACCTCCAACAGGTCTGTTTGGCCGTATTGAGCCCACACAGCCGCCTCCTGCGCGCGATTAACGGGGCCATACAGGGTGACATGCGCAACACGAACCGGGCGTCAGTCAGTAGCTGTGCGGTGTGAGGTGTGAGGTGTGATCCTCCCCCCCCCCAAAATCACACCTTGAGCATGGTGGAACCTGCTCACGACAGCACAGGCAGAGCACACGAGGGGATGATGCTTGCCGCCCATGATGGCTGTAACCTACACGCACCCTGTTGATCGGTGAGGTGTCACGGCTGTTTGCAGCCGGCAGTCCTTGTGCTGCTGGTGGTGGGGGTGTGGCTGCGCTGTTTCTGCTACCGCCGCCTCCTGCACCTCCAGGTTCCCTGCATGCCCTGTCAGCGGACATGGCACGAGGGCCGGAAGCCGCGGCAACGCCCGGCGTGCGCACCGGAGACGCGCCCGTCGCGGGGGACGCTGCTGGCAGCGGCGTGGACACATCGCCGTTGCCAAACGGAGTGAAGATCTGGACCTCCGGAAAGGTGGGCCCACCCGCACCAGGCTTCCTGCCATTCGGGACGCGCGAAAAAAAAACATACGGTACATCAGCAATGTGCTGTTACGTATCAGAAGTTGTGCGGTGGAAGCAGCATTGCAAGCAAAAACGAAAATGGTCGAATGTACCATCACTCCATCAGCAACCTGTGCCATGAGCTCAGGACGACAGCTGCTGCTGACCTTTGTTTCCATGGCGGCGGCGTGTCTTTGGCCTTGCTGGGTGTGTGCCCGGGATCCTGCTCCAGCGGCGTGTGCGGCCGGGACGGCTGCTTGAAGCCGCCGGCAGGCGAGGGGCGGCGAGGGCCGCCGGAGGGAGGCTTTGGGGCGCTGCCCGCGCGCTGGCGGGGCGTCTGGCACACACACACAACGCAGGCACAGCCGCAAGCTCAGCCCAGACACGTCGCCACCCTCAGGTGCAGTTTCCAGCCTCACGTCTACGTACATCGCATGGCCCCACAGGAAATATACCTTTTGAACACACAACGCAGAAGCCAACAGCATGGCGGCGGCTAGTTTATGGAATGGACTACATGTCCCATGTCCAGCTGTGGCACTCAAGGTTGCCAACAAGATGTGCATAGCAATGCCTGGCTAACACAGGACATCACAGTCGTTCAGTGGCAATTTGCACAATTGCAGGTTAAGCAGGGCCGCAGGCCGTGTCCTGGCTGTGCTGATTTCAGCGTCAATCATTGAGGTGCTGTCAGTGCCATGACCTAGCATTGGGCCTGCGCATCTGCCTCCCCAGACCGGCTCGTCTGACTCACCGCGCCGCTAGCCTGCGCCGCCCCACCCGCAGCGCGCTTCGAGGGGCTGGGTGAGGAGGTTGAAGCACCACCACCTGGAGGGGAGGCAAACTCCACCACCACCACCTGCGCGCAGACACATCCAAAGTGGCCAGACGTAAGAGCCCGCTACTGACCATAGGCAAGCTCCTGGTGATATTTGCGGATGCATGTTACAATGCAAGCCGGATTTTGCCGGCTTGGCAAAGCGTAATGCCAGCACCCTTGGTTGCATGATCTGGCATAGCGTGCATGCATGATCTGGCATAGCTTTGCTCTTCTGCACAAGGGCGCCTGCAGCGCTGGCCTAGTTCCCGCTCGTCGCTGTGCGTACGCCTGTCACTGTAACACCCTGTCACTGTAACACCCCTCACTGGAGGCACGCGCTTGCCCTCCTCCCCGCCCCCCATCCCCCGCCCCTCCTCCCCACTCCTCCCGCCACGCGTGCCCGCTGTCGCACCCACCTGCCCCGCAGCATCCGGCGCGGGCGGCACCATGGCGCGCGCCCTGAACTGTGCGCCCAGCGCCGCCAGGTCGTCCTTGCTGATGCGCGCACGCGCCGCGCGCACCTGCTCCTTGTGGTCACGCATGTGGCTGGCAATGTCCTGCGCCTCCCTGCGCCGCTCGCTCTGGTCCGGTGTGTGACATGACACGGCAGCACAGGAGCAGGTGGGGCACAATGTCAGCCATGGACTGCCTGCCGCTGGGGTATTCCGTGGTATGTCCTGATGACGAAGCAGGGTTGTCATTTTGAAACCTGGCTGGTGTGGCACCCACAGGACGTTGTGGGGTGTTGCAGAGGGCTTGCAGGGGGCGGGTTGGCATGGATTGCTTCAATCACAACACTGGGCCACACACACGATGACACGAACGAGGACAGTGAGCTGCAAAAAAACAGCAACACAGCATGCACACAGGCAGGCCGTGCCTCACACCAACCACAATGACATACGTGCAGCACCCGCGTCCATCCCTCCCCTCCCACACACACTCAAACTCAAACTGTCTCAAAGCCACCTACACTCAAAGCCACACCCCGCATGCTCTGCGCGCACAAGTGCACGTCGTGCCCAGCTTGCTGGCAGGTGCATGCGGCGCTCACCTCCTTGCTCTTGATGGCCGCTGCCAGCTGCGCGGCCTTGAGCGCCTTGGCCTCCAGCTCAGCGCGCTGCTCATGCAGGTGGCGCTCCTGCAGCGGCACAGCAGCGGCAGCACGCCACCATGGCAGCATAGCACATGCGCATAAGCGCCGCGCCGGCCTGTGCGGTACGCATCAGCGGCCTGAGGCCCCCGGCTGGCTGTTGTGTGGCGAAGAATTCCGTATGCAACCACCTGGTTCAGCCTGGATGTCCATAGCTGACACAGGCAGCATGCAGGGCCGTGGCGCCTGCTATGCCCTGCCCTGCGTTGTGGGCAGGTGGCGTTGTGCGCATGTGTCCTCCCAGCAGGCATATGCGTTGTGCATATGTGGCCTCGCAGCTGTCCCATAGCCGTCCCACCAGACAGCAGTGCTTGGCGCTCTCACTGGCTCACCACTTCCTTCTGCCGCTCCTCGGCACGCGTCCGCATGACCGCCGCCGTCTGCTTAGACTTCTTAGCCAGCAGCGCCTGCGAGCATCCATTACCACCACCGCCGCTATGATTGCCACAGATCATTGCCAGGAGGAGGGCACACGCACCGCAAGCAGCAGTGGCCGGAGCGCGGCACGATGCTGGCTTGACACCTGCATGGCTCTCACTCACCCGGTCCACCCTAGGCTGGCTCATCATCGGAGGATAATCCTGGGCTGCAGAACCCCAGCCGCCTTGGCCACCCGAATCCGTGTACCCAGCGTGTACCTGCCTCCCTACCCAACCTCAAGGTCTGGTGAATGACCCTACTGGCCTGAGCGGTTGCATGCCGTCGTGACCGCTCTCGCGGCTGCCATGCATTCTCGCGGATGCATGCTCACCTTCTTCTGCTCCCGCTGCTCGTGTATGAGCCTGCGCTGCGCCTCCAGCTCAGCGTCACGCTTCAGGCGCATGTCCACCAGCTTGGCCTTCACAGCCGCCGAGGAGCTCAGGTCAGCGGGGGAGGGGCCTTGCTGCACGTGATGCGGGGCCGATGCGACCGTTGCGGCTAGTTGCGGGTCCACTGCGGCGGCCGCGGCTGCTTGCTGCTGCTGCTGTTGCTGCACGGGGGGCAGCGCCGCCGCTTGTGGCGCTGCGGAGCTCCTCGCCGGGGGTGTGGCGGGTGCTGCCGGGGGTGCGCCGGCGTGCAGCGCGTTCTGCAGCTGTGCGAGCGCCGCCTGCTGTTGCCCGAGCCACGTTGCGCCGACCAGGGGCTTTGCGCGATACTGCTGTTGCTGTTGCGCGCCACCAACAGGTCCCTGCGACTCTGATGGATCCGCTTGGGGCTCCGGGGAAGGAGCAACCGAGGAGGATGCAGATGTGGTCCCGGAACCGCTTGCATGCGGGGCCGGGGCTGCAGGTGCGGGCGAGGGCATGGCATCCTTGCTGCTGCTGTCCCTGCGTGCGCGCGGCGGCACGCCGGCACGTGCGACGGGCACTGCAGGCTTCGCCGGCAGCCCTGCTCGAGGCCTGCGTTGGGGTACCGTATGCAGCACCCAGCATTTCGAGATCTTAACCCAACCTTTTCATCGGTTCTTGCCTTCCGTGCACAGCATGAGCATTGATGTGTGGTTCCCAGTGCGACCGCCGTAAAGGCGATGACCTGACCTCACCTGGCGGATTCGCTCGTGAGCTTTGCCAGCCCCAGCGCCGCGGGCTCTGCGCCTGGCGCTCCCCGGGCCATGACATGCGCCGCGTAGCGCTCTACGTGCTGGCGCACGTAGCCCAGGCGCAAGATGGCGTCCATGCTGGGCCGATCCTGCCGGCAGCGGCGGGTCAGCAGCGGGTGTGCAGCCACACATGAGTACAGGGGCATGCAATGACGCCATCCATAGCAGCAGCAAGCGCAAGAAACAAGGGAACTGGCAATGAGGATCGTAGCACGCAACCCATACATCAGTTTCTCTTGAGCACGGAGCACTGCGCAGCATGACTGGGGGAAGGACTGTGCGCATGCCCTACTGCCCTGCATCGGCCTGGCCTGGCCACAGCAGGCCGTTGGCAGCTGGCAGCTGGACCAGTCTG
Source organism: Chlamydomonas asymmetrica (assembly GCA_001662385.1). Classification (NCBI taxonomy): domain Eukaryota; kingdom Viridiplantae; phylum Chlorophyta; class Chlorophyceae; order Chlamydomonadales; family Chlamydomonadaceae; genus Chlamydomonas; species Chlamydomonas asymmetrica. The sequence goes on along the minus strand of BDDA01000011.1, from coordinate 188,674 downwards.
GGTGCTGACTCACCCGTGGGTTCTGCTTGAGCATGGACTCCACCAGGCCGCGCAAGTGCGCCGAGTAGCGCGGCGGCACGGGCGGGTACTTGCCCTTGAGGATGCGCACCACCTGCACACGCACACATGCACACCTGCATGCATCAGGCACCACAGCATACCTGTACCGCTTACACGCACCCCAGATCATATCCCAGGTTGTATCCCACCACCTAGACCCAGGACGGGGATTGCAGCAGGCCGCGTGGCGATAGCGTGTACGCCCCAGCCCTCCCCAACCCCTCGTATACCGTACATGTGCAGGGCACACCACGCACCAGCGCCGGCAGCGACTGGCCGTCGAATGCGCGCTTGAGGGTGGTGAGCTCGTACAGCACACACCCCGCCGCCCACACGTCGCTCTTGGCGTTGTAGGGCCGGTCCTCACAGATCTCAGGGCTCAGGTAGTACGGAGTGCCGATCTGGGTCGCACACACATACATGCACACACATGCACACACATGCAGCCAGCCGTTACTTACCACCATGACGCAATATGCAAGACGCCAATGCGTTGCTGGTCACACAACAGGTGCCTTTGGTCACACAACAGGTGCCTTTGGCTACAGCACGTGAACGCACAGGCCGCAAGCTAGCTAGCTAGCTGCATGGGCACATGGGCGGGCTGCGCACGCACCAAGCATGCATGCACCTGCATGCGGAACAAGGTTGAGGCTTGATGGGTCGACTGCGCAACATAATGGCTTGCATGTTGCGCAAGCGCCTCACCACTGTCTTCGCCAGCTCCGTGTCTGACGTGAGCACCCGAGCTATGCCAAAGTCGCCGAGCTTCAGGATGGTGCCTGCCAGGTGAGGGGGCAGCGGAGACACAAGCCAGGGAAGTAGCGGACATAGCATGTCACGATCATCCAGAGGCGCTAATGCGGGGTTGGTAGTGTAAACAAGCAGGCTATACAACCTGCCAGAACTGCTATCTGTCGTTACCAAGGGCACAGTCGCCAGACCCAAGCAGGGTGTCACCGCCACGGTGGATACGTTGGGAATACGGCGCGCAAACATGCAGCTTTACAGGTGACAGTTCACAGTCATCAGTGCCGATACAGCGCCTGCATGCATATGCGATTGTGCTCAGATGGGTGTGGGCGAAACTGGGTGCAGCATTGTCGCATGCGCATCAGCGCCGCCATGCTGTCAGCTGCCGCCAGGTCTCATCCCTTTGCGATGTATGATCATACACGAAGCCATCATGTTGGATCAGGCCACATGTGCAGTGAGACGGACGGTTGTATGTGGCGTACGGGTCACGCTGCATAGCTCGGCGTGGCTGGCAGCACATGAAAGACAGCAAGGGAGGCACCGACCGCACCTTCTGATATGAAAATGTTCTGGGACTTAAGGTCACGGTGCAGTATGTTCTTGCCGTGCACGTGGAAGAGCGCCAGCACGATTTGCACAAACCTGCACCCAGAAACCAGCCCGCTCAGCATGTTACGCAAAGGAAGCCACCCGAAGCAAGGTTGTCACGGCCAAGGCACGTCCAAAACAACAGTGTGACATACTAAGCGTGCGTACATGAACATGATCTCGTCCTCGTTCAGCGGTTTTTTCTCTGTCTGCCGCCTCTGTATCTCCTCCGCCAAATCACCAGCGTTTGCGTATTCCATAACAATGTTGAGGGTATCATCCTGTGAAAGCACAAACCAGTGCATGAACTCAGATAAAACCCAACAGCAGAGTTGGTCTGCACATGAAGCCGACCAACATGCCTCGCATCTTCCCCACCCTTCCCCGTGCGTACTCGTTTGCATACATCTTTGCGCAAGGTGAAAAGCGAAATGACACGCCACACATAAAGGTTTAACCTGCCTCAAACTGCAGCTATTAGCTGGTGCTGCGGCATTCAGGAACTGCACAGCATGACCAAGACGACACCGCTCAGAGCCTGGCCCTCCCGATGTGCCCACCTCAAGCAGGCACTCATAGTAGTGGATGATGTTGATGTGGTCAAACTGAGACAGCAGCCTGGCCTCTGTCAACGCCTCCTCTCGGGCTTTCTCGTCCATTCCTGCTAAGCGGATTTGCTTGACAATGACCAGCTTGCCATCCTCCTTGCGCTCCGCCAAAACAGCTCGTCCGTAAGAGCCCTCCCCCACCACCTCTCCAAGAGTGTATTTGTTGTCCAGAGCCTCCTCCACAACGTCAAAGTCCACTGATTGGTAGGGTGCTTGCGCCACATCACTTGCGCGTGCGGGCGCCATCTGTGCAAGAGCTGACTCCCTTGGCACTGTTCAGTGGAGGCAGGCCTAGAAGCGCTGCTGCTGATGCACGTGCTACATTTGCTGTCCTATGAAGCTTTATCACCAAGTGGTTGCAGCGGAGTCGAAACCAGCAAACACGATTGCGGGAACGTTGAGTGCGCAGGTGTAGTTGGTAGTACTGCTACGTAGGGAAGTCACTCTTCAGGTGTGGTATCTCGCCGCGTGCTTAGAAAAACCGGTTTTGGGATGTGGGTCACGCTGAACCCCACGCTCACCCAGGCATCACTCCAGCATCGCGCAGGCAGGGTGTGGTGAGGTACACCATTGATTTCATTGCTGATAGGCCAACACAGCTGGATAGGTGCATAGGCTTGGCCAAAGGCAAGCCATGACCGGGACTTGGGGGGTGTATTATATATATACAATACTTGTGGTTGGTGGTTCCGGAGCTGGACTATTGCCGCCACGTCAGGGCGACGTGACCCTGGATGCAATGTAGTACGAGTACAGGTGCTGCAAACATGCGCTGTCATCACATGGGTGTTTTCGGAGGAAAATGTGTGCTGAATTGCTGATATCGGGCGGGAACGCGTGTGTGCGTGCGTCGTGCCTGCCTGCCTGGCTGAAGCAGCGCCAATTGGTTTGAGCGAGTGCGCTGGCTGGCCATTAGCATCCCCCTCACAGGCACATGCAGCGTCGGTTCGTCATGCATGCAGGGGCCAGCACTACACTGCATGCTGCCACTAACCTCGAAAACTTAGCACGCACAGCAATCGGATGACATTCACCATGTAGCCTGCCTGGTGCTGGTTGAGCGCTGCGATACGCGTAAGTGTGGCTGATGGCTTTGGCAGCAAGTGTTTCCTGAACCTCAGCATGTCACCCACTGCCACGCCCACGCTGTCAACGTGACCATGTGCAAATCTCAAAATCAGCACTCTTGGTCAGCAAGTGCGATATGGACGCAGTCACGCGCGTGTTACTATAATCCACATGCGGGTGGGTGCCATGCACAAAGCACGGAACTACGGAAGGCAGTGCGTCATTGCACCTAGCGTGTATGTGGACGTCACCCTTCCCGGCCTGTTGCGTATGGTTGAAGAAAGCGCCAGAAGCATTGCTTGCGTGCCGCCGTGGCCTGGTCCCCGTCACGCTACAGCAGCACGCAACGCCCTCACGCTACGCCTCACCATGACTGGGCCAGGCTGCCGGCCATGCAATGCATGGGGTTCCATGCTTTGGCTTTCCTGCGAGCCACATCCATGCAACAACGACAGCTATGGCTTTATGAGCTATCAGAGTCCATTCAACTAGCGGCACGCAGTGCGTACCGCATGGCACGCACTGAGAATGCTTAGGATATGCCTGCTGCACCTCAGAAGATGCCGGTGGGCACCTCCCAGGACTTCCATCCGAGGTTGAGCTAACGAGCTCCCAAGCTAGTTGAGCTTGAGCTCCCTAGTAGGTTAGTTGAGCTTGAGCTTCTTGACTAAGAGCCACGCGTCCTGCGGGTCCAGCTTTTTGTAGTATCCCGGCACGGTCTCCGCCACGCTGAACCCGGCGCGCTCGTAGAAGCGCTTCGCCTCGTCGTTGGCTACGTGCACGTGCACGGCGGCCTCCGTGATGCTTGCATCCTGGCCCGCCCACTCAATCACGCGCGTCAGCAGCTTGGTGCCTGACAGCCAGTGTGGGAACATCAAGGTCAGGGAAAAGAAACGAGGGGTGTGGGTGGGCAAGGCAAGGGGTGCGAGGGCGTCACATGGGTACCAACATGCGCATGGTGTGCCATGGTCGCTTGTAGGCGGTGCATGTGACTCCAGGTGGGTGAGGGAGGGCGGCACGGCGCGTTGCTGCTCAGATGCACGAAGCTCAATCCAACCACGCACCGCGCATGCTCAACAAGCGAAAGCGAAAGCAGGTGGCTGTTCTGCAGCCGTCCCCTCTCCCTGAGCGTCTCACCTATCCCGGCGCTGCGGTACGGCGCCAACACGCCAAGCGTTGCGACGTACAGGCGCACGCCACCAGAGGCCTGCAAGGGTCGCACATGACAACGCCATCCACACGTGAGTACCAGCACATGGCGCATCACATGCACGTCACAGCACATGCGCCAGCAGCACGCTGTGCTCGGTTAGGTGCCTGTGCCTGAGCCTGTGCCCAGCCTGGCCTGGGCCAGGCAGGAGCGACAGTCAGTGTGTTTTTTAAGCCACCCACCCAGTGCTGAACGGGCACAGCGTGTGTATTGGGCGAGTCTGAGTGTCACTCATGGGAGCATGTGCGCACTTGAGCCCATAGCCCCATACGCTTCAACACGCTTGGGTTGAAGGTGCAAGGTCACGGCTGCAGAGGCCCTGCTTTGTCACACTGCGTATCGTGCGAATCGCCTGTGCCAGGTCCGTGCGCCGTCCATCAAGTGCCCGCCTTGCACCAGTTGCATGCATGATGCGCTGTATTGCGTCAGGCTACTGGGAGGTTGGGGCCGGGATAATGCAAATGCACTGCTTGAACGGAGTTTACGTCAGCACCTTCCTATTTCATGAGTTCCCATGCTGACGCCATGGCATAGCAGCTACGTCTCTCAAGAATCTGGATGCATGCGCTCTGATCGAGCAACCCTTTTTAACACTCCTGCGGTATCTAAACCTCTTCTGCCCCCTGCCCACTGTGCCTCCGACAGCGTGTATTGCGGGCAACGGCGTGCCGCAGTGCCTGCAAGCTCACAGTGGGTGCACACTCTGTGTGCCATGCACATGGCAGGTGCCCTGCTGAGCGCCTGACTGGCTGACGAGCTATGCTGCTCACCTGCTTTTCACAGCGGGCGGCGAGGGCCCCCACCAGGATGTCGTTGTGGTAAGCTGCAAGCCAGCAGGTGACGGACCATCGAGTAAGACACATGTGTTTGTACACAAGTGCGGTGCAACCAGGCGCGTAGTACATAGCATAACGCAGGCCTGATGGGACAGGCAAGGGCGCAAAGGCCGTACCTAGCTGCGTGGCTTCCCCGCACGCCATGCAATCCTTATACAATTGGTCCTGGGAGGTTAAGTTCAATGACAGCAGGGCAAACGTTACAACTGTTTGTTGTGTCTTCTGTTGAGGAGTGAGGGGTGGGTTCCCGCCAAAGACGCCCCGCCCAACATGGTTCATGATCCCACACTCACCGGAAACTTTATTGGAAAGATGGCTGAGTTTAAGATCTTTAGTTGATGCAGGTTCTTCTCCCTGACTATGTCGAACGTGACAGCAAGCTCCAACGGTGCCATGCCTGCGTGCTCCGCGGTCGCAGCCGTCAACCGGTGCAAGCGACCTGTGACCCGCTTGAGGGAACAGCACTGAACTACGTGTAAAGTACGAGAATATCAGAAAGGATCTTGTGCCTACAGAGCACCACGATGGTCCTGACAACCTGGGGAACGGTCGTACGCAGCTCAGATTGGCTCGTGCCGTTGAAAAGTTAAAGTGAGGGTGTCAAACTTTGGGTCAGTTTGTGAGTGTTGCAACAAGCCAAGTGTTGAGCGTGCCTTCTTGAGCGGCTTCTGCGGCCAATGTGTCATGTCAAGTCGATTGATGAAGGTCGCAAAGTTCAAGATTGAGTAATGCAAGCCGTGTATATGTTTGTGCCTCCTACCAACAGTTGTGCCTTCACTTCCGCTACACCTTTCATACACCTTCCCGCCCTCGTGCACTTGAAAGACAACGCACACAAGACAAGTGGGGGGGGTCAATTGAAACTCACCCCCACTCCTGCCACTATAATTGTTGCTATCTACAACCTGAGTATTCGTCGTTGCCTTGGGTTAGCTTGACCTATTACCTTGACCATCCCAGTGTATCCGTCAGCACACGCCACACGCTGTGCACCAGATGCAAGCCGCCCGCTGTTCTGATGCGTCCGTAACGCTGGCTTTGGCCTGGAGGGGCTAAGAGTTATCAGCGGATGCTATGTTTGCTGGTGTCCTCTGCGGTGGGGCCTTAGGTGGCCCGCGTACACGCTCACAAGGCCTGCCGACTGGCGCTGATGCATCCGCGACGCTGTGTCGGGGACCAGACGGAATCCAGGCGACACACCCAAAGACAACCCTATGCAGTCAGCACCAGGGTCAGCACCATGCACCCAAGCTCCGGTCACGTGTGCGCTTCCTGCCGCTCGCACCACATACTCGTGCGGCGAGCTACTTCAAGCCGAAGCGTGGACTCTGCGTTGTGTCAAGTGCGCTCCCAGGCGAGGGCAACTCACCATTGCAGTCCAATGGCTCAGAAGACCCTGCAGCTGACTTGGCGGGCGCGCATGGCGCCACTGGCGAACCCAGCAGCCAGTCCAACGATTACCTGCTTGACCTCTTCATGCAGCAGCAGTCGCAGCAAGGCCTTGGTGACGCGCGGCTGCTGCTGGACCTGGGCCTCACGACCGACGTGTCCGACTTTGATGCAGACAAGGAGGACTACGAGCCTGACCTCAAACCCCTGTTGACAGACGTCAACGACACTGACGCCAACACCGTTGTCCCACCCTCCCAGGGCAGGAAGAGCAAACGCAGTACTAGACGTCGTTATTTATTTTCAGATACAGGGCAGGAAGACGACGAGGACGATGTTGACGGGAGCACACCTGCTGGCGTCCAGCAGCAGCAGGCCGCATCGGACCCTGTCATGGCAGAGCTGTCGTTGCTCGAGGAGCAGCTCGTGCGTGCTGAGGAGGCGGAAGAGGCTGCCGTCGCTGCAGCTGCCCGCGAGCAGGCTCGCAGGCAGGCACCTGTGCCTGCCTGGAAGAAGGCGTCCATATCTGGCGGGCCGCTGCTCTCGGATAACAAGTGGGATACATGGAGCCCGGATACGACCCTGCAGGACGGCTGGGGCGGTTCAAAAGCTAACTCTTGGCGCGAGCGACAACAGCAGTGGAGGCAAATGCAGGATAATCAGCAGCGCTGGCTGGACAACTTTGAAGAGGAGGAGGAGCAGCAGGCAGCAACCTCTCGCAGCGGCGTCGACAGTTTCGCTGACCTGAGCTGGGGGGAGTGGCAGCAGCCACAGCAGCAGCAGAAGGGCAGGCGTGCTCGGGGCCGGGACAAGCCCAAGTGGGACAAGCGCCGCTCCCGCAAGGGCTTTGACGACGACGATGATGACGTTTTGCAATTCCTTGATGATGACGAGGATGAAGCCGCCGAAGGCGAAGCGGAGGCCGATTCGGAACCCGGTACCAAGGCTGACAATGGCTTGCGTGGCGTGCAGGACGATTATGGGAGCGGCAGCTACATCAATGAAGCTGCGGGTGACAGCGTCTTCAGCGGTTTCGGAGTCGATCAGAGGGAGTATCGATCCGCGCTCAACGCATGGCCTGTGGCTTCAGAGCCGTCCCTGTGGGCACAGTGGGAGGATCAGCTGCGCGGGACCGCCTATGACGTCCCGCACGACCAGCCTGTGTCAGACGATGACGGCGATACCGATGGCGCAGATCACCGCGGCACGCAGTCAAATGACAATGACGATGGCGGCCGGGAGGGGGAGGGGGAGGAAGCACATGCACAGGAGGTGGAAGCGCCTCAGCGGCGCAGCCGAGCGTGGCAGCCCGGCTTGTTTGTCGATGGCGATGACGCTGCAGCGAACACCGCCACCGTCTCATCAGCTCTGCCTCCAGCCATCAGCCGCGCTGCGCCTGCAGCTGCGGGTGACACCGCCGCCAGCACCCGTCCTAGCACCAGCAGTGTCAGCGGCAGCGACGCCGGCAGCGAGTGGGTGAGCTTCGAAACCGCCGGTGCTGCTGATGCCACACAGCAGCCAGACGCTGGTGGTGAGGCCGAGGACGCGGCAGACGGTGCAGCAGATGGTGTGTGGGGCGCGTACCTTGATCCCTGGCCGGGGCCGCGGGGCAGTCGCCTGTGGGGCGCATGGGGCGACGCCACGGCGGATGGCAAGAAGGCCCGACAGCAGCAGCAGCAGCAGCAGCAGGCAGACATCGGCTCGACTGATGCTGCGGCCGCCTCCATCGCTGCCGCTGCTGCTTCTCAGCCCGACAGCAGCAGCAGCAGCAGCAGCAGCAGCAGCAGCAGCGGCTTGCTGCCTGAGGTGACCGACATGGGGACAGACGTGCAGTTGTCATGGCTAGCTTCCCGCACGCAGGCGCTCTGGCAGCAGCGGCAGGCGGAAGAGGCCGCCAAGGCTCAGCGACTGGTCAAAGCGCAGCAGCAGCAGCGGCGGAAGCAGCAGCAGCAGTGGCAGGACCTGCCGGATGAATGGTACTTAGGGGTTATCACTAACGAGGTTGATGTCAGCGATGACTTGTACTTGTCAAGCGAACGCCGGGATCACTTTGTTAGTGATAGCGTGCTCTCTGCAGCTCTCTCGCGGTACAGAGTCAGCTCAGCGGACGGCGGCGGCCCCACTCCGGTCTGGCAGCGTCCCGCTGACAGTCCGGTGCTGCGGGAGTGGGTCAGCGCAAGCATCCCGGACCCGGCTGGCGCTGTTAACGCAGCGGGATCAAGCGCAGACGCTGCCGCCGGTGTGAGGTTCACGAATGGAGCTGCAGCACAGGCGGCAGTGGGTGGCGGCAGCGCTGGCGGCGGCGGCCGTGGAAAGGGGCAACAAGCGGGGGAGAAGCGTGATTTCCTGCGTGAGCTGGCGGCTGCGATTGACCTGGAGGCTCAGGGCGGCAGCGCGTTGCCGTTGAAGGAGCTGCTGCAGCAGGTTCCCATACCGCAATCCATGACCGATCCCTTTGCACTGGATTCAGGCATGCCAGGCAGCAGCAGCAAGAAGGC
>BDDA01000011.1:99379-178718 GCA_001662385.1 Chlamydomonas asymmetrica | reverse complement strand
GGGGCTGTGGCTCCCTTGCACGTGGTGGTGGTGGTGTGGGTGGTGGTGTGGTGGGTGGGTGGGTGGGGGTTGCGGGGCAGGTAAGGGAGGGGGGGCTGGGAAGGGGATGACTGGGCGACCGAGCAGGCGATGGAAAGCGTGTGCATGAGGGCCAGCAGGAGTGGGCGAGGCGGATGATTGCATGGGTGGCTAGACTTGGGAATGACACTGGCACACAAGAATAGACTTGTTCATTCGTGCGCTGAACCTCGCACCGATCATGTCATGTTATCGGGTTGGTAGCTGTGCATGCATGCATGCATCAATCACTGGGTGTATGCCGGTGTAATCAATCACTGGGTGTATGCCGGTGTAATCAATCACTGGGTGTATGCCGGTGTAATCAATCACTGGGTGTATGCCTGTGTAATCGCCTTCGAGGATTGTGGTGCGCTCGCTGCCTGAGCACTGCGGTCCTGGGGCGGTAATTTGCTGCCTGCATGCGTGCTTCCTCCTACCTCTCACGGCCATATCATGCTGCCATGTTTGCTGGCTTGCTGCTTCACTGCCTTCACCAATGATGTGTGGCTTGCACCGATGAAGAGTACCGTGATGTTCGTAACGCAGTCTATGGTCCTTGCTATTACGGCTTAACCGCCCGACCCACATGTGATGATCGCGCGTGGATGCGTGTATGTGGTGCAGGAGGCGCAACATGTGGCAGCCGTGCCCCGTGTGGGCGCCGTGCGGGGGTTCTTCATCCCGGCGCAGCAGCACTGGCCCCTGCCGCAGCAGCCACATGAGCAGGCGCAGCTGGCGGGCGCTGAAGGCAGCGCCGCGGCGACGATCGATAGCCCTCCGTCACCGGGCAAGCGCAGGAGGAGGAGCCTCTGGAGCCTCTTCCGCCACCCGCCGTCGCCGCAGCAGCAGCCTGCTTCGGCTGTGCCGCTGTCCAGCTCTCCCGAGCCCTCAATCCTCACCTCGGCCCCAGCGGAAGGCGATGCTGCCCAGCTTGCTGGAGAGCCGCCTGGGTCGCCGCTGGAGACGAGTGCACAGGAGGAATCAGCGGCACTGCCACCAGCAGCAGCAGGCAGCGGCTGGGCAGAGTGGGCATCGTTTCCGGTGAGCTTTGCAGCACGCTCATTACTGCACTTCCAGCATCCAGGTTGCAGGCCAGTTGCAGCAGGCCGCACGACACCAGGCTGCAGCCACCTACCGCTTGCTTGTATTGCAGCGAACAAAGGCACAACAGGCACTGTGAAAGCCTGCTGACTGCGGCAGCATGGCCCTGCTTGCCCATCCCAAACATGCGTGGCTGCCAAACGCTACGCAGCCGGTGCTGCTTGATGCCCCGACACGGCGACCGTAATCATCCGCTGATATGGGTCCTGACTGCCGCCCCCCCGCTTGTGTCCCGCGCGTGCAGGTGTGGTATCCCTTCAACCCTGTCTTTCTGGCGTTAGACCAATACGAGAGCCGCAAGGTGCCCTCGGCGGCGCTGCCGGGCATGGGGCCAGGCCTCGTCAGTGGCACCTGGAAGCTGTACTGCACGCTCAGCGACGCCGTCGCCGGCGCCGCCAGGATGTGGCTGTACGGCGGTTACGAGGTCATGGTGGTGGAGGTGGGTGCGGCAATACTACGGGGCGGTGCTCGACCACTATGGTTAGACTGCTGAATATCTACATCCTACCAGCCGGTGAGAGGCACGTCAGGCCAATCACCACCGTAAGGCGTGCAGCTTGGGGTCGCCTGCGGTTCTCGTCGGGCCATGCCTTGTGATACCCGCGGGGCCGTGCAGTGTGCATGTGCGTAAGGATACAGACCGCACCCGGCGATAGCGAGGTGCCTGCGCTGATCTTTCGGCTGTCGCAAAACGAACGACGGTCTGATGGTGGTCCCAAACGGTGGCTGCAGTAAGCACAGTATGTCAGTAGATGTGTCTTGAGGGTGTCTGTGCGTCTGTGCGTGTGTGCGTGTGTGTGCGGCTGCGCGTGTCACAGTCTGCTGCGCGGCTTGAGGAGGGCGTGCGCTGGCTGCTGGCCTCCCTGGACCCCGACCGCCTGCTGGGCCTGGACACGGAGTGGCCGCCCATCTTCAAGAAGGGCCAGCGTCCGCAGCTGGCGCTGATGCAGCTCGCCACCTCGCGCCGCTGCCTGCTTGTGCACCTCTCCAGCTGCCGCAAAGGCGCGACGGGTGAGCGCACGGCCGCGCACGGCACCACGCAGCAGCGGCGTGCGTGACACAGCGGCAGGCTCGCATTGCCTACAGGATTCGTCCTGGTCCTGGACTCCTAACAACTGTCCATGTTTGTATGTCAAATGGTGAAATGGTAGCTTGAGTAATGGCCTGGCTGGTCCCAGCCTTGGCGCTGTTCCTCTCCTGTTGATGCGCAACAGGGCAGGGCAGGGTATGCGCATGCGCATGTGCAAGTGCATTCGGCGTGTGGCATGCGTGTGCCCGATGCACGTACCACATGTACCTGCATAAGGCCTGCCTGTGTCTCCTCCTGCATGTCGTGTCCGCGCAGCTGTGGGCTCCCCCCTGCGTCAGCTGCTGGACGATCCATCCATCACGTGGGTGGTCGCTGGCGGCCAGGACAATGTCATGCTTGCCCAGGAGTTTGGCCCCGCTGAGCCGCCGCCGCCGCAGCAGCCAGCAGACGCCTCACCCACAACAACACCCTCGGCAGCAACGCCGCCGGCATATGTAGACGCTCCCGCTGCGGGTGCCAGCGACAGCGATACCAGCAGCAGCAGCTCGTATTGTCATGAGGAGGATGAGGATTTGAGGTTTGCGGCTGACCCGGCAGGCGGCAGGGGCGCTGCAGGGAGCGCCGGGCTGAGCAGCCTCGCTGACAGTATGGACGAGCCGCAGCTGGATCAGGAGCAGGCACAGAAGCCGCCGCAGCAGCAGCCGCAGCGCTCTGCGCTGGCCGGCCGGGTGGTGGACGTGCAGGAGGTGGCGCTGGCGGCGGGGTACCGCTGCGCGCTGCTGGCGCTGGCGCGGAGCGTGTTGGGCCTGACGTCCTTTGAGAAGCCCAAGCGGATCACGCGCTCCAACTGGGCGGCGGCGCAGCTCTCAGAGGCCCAAATACTGTGAGTGCTGCTGGCTGTGCTGTTTGATTTGACAACGCAGCACGCGCTGCGCTTTGCTCCTGCGCCTGCGTCCCTGGCTTGGCTGGCTTGGCTGGTCGTTATTGGGTTGTTGTTGGCACCAGGTACACGCTCTGTGCGTGGTGGTGAAGTGGACGCGCAGATTCGCATGCAGTGTGTGTCCCGGACATGCAGTTTGCATATGCGCGAGGATAGCGACTGCACCTTAAGATGGAGAGCGTGTTGCGTGTGTGTGTTTGAACGTTCAGGTACGCCGCGCAGGACGCCATCCTGCACGCCGCGGTGTTCCGACAGCTCCGCCTCGACCACTGGGCCTCACGCACACGCCCCATTGACGCACCCGCCGCCGCCGCCGCGCCGCCTGCAGCGGACAACGCCGCAGCCGGGGCCAACCCGCCCGGCCCGTCGGTGTCAGCAGCGGGGACATCGGCAGCGGCCGGAATGCTTCCTGCCACACTTGAGTCAGCGCTGACACAGCAGCAGCAGCAGCAGCAGCAGCAGCTGCTGCTGGGCGGCCGCGCTGGGTGGGGCGTCAGCGGGGTGGCCCGACGAGGCGCGCGCTGCGCTGGGTGCTGTCAGCGCCTGTTCTCACCGGCGCTGTCCTGGGTGAGTGCGCGAGGGTGAGCGTGAGCAGACCGCCCTGCCAGCGGAGTTGCACCCCTCTGTACAGTTGCACTTCTTGCATGCGTTGCCAGTGGGTCGTCCGTGAGTGAATCTCGTCGCCGCCCTGTTGGCTGCTGGCTGCTAGTGATAGTGACTAGTGCGTCTACGCACCACCTCCGGGGGGCCAACACAACCTGTGGCACACACACTGGCATGCATCACAATCGATTCTTCCTTGCCCTGCGCGTTGTTCCCCTGCCCGATCTAGCTCCCGTGCCATGTGTGGGGTGGGTGGCTCCAACAGCCTGCATTGCGTGTCCTGGCCTGGCGCATTGCGTTTCCTTAAGGAGGCGTCTTCCATGCTTGTTGTGCGTGTGCGTTGCTTGCACGGTGCACCTGGACTCGCGTTGATGGCTGTGATTGTGATTGTGATTGTGACTGTGATTGTGACTGTGATTGTGATTGTGCCCCATGTGTACATTGGGAATATCGGTACGCTTGCGGTGTGCTGCAGCGGTTCGCCTGCCCCTACCCGGGCTGCAAGGCGGCTGCCTATTCATTGGACGGGCTGGCGCGCCACATGGAGGCGCTCAACCACGGCGAGCTGCCGCCGCCCGCTCGCCTTCACGACTGCGACATGTGCGGCAGGTGCGTGCGCAGCCGCGTGCTGCTCGGCAGCTTGTCACTCACCCACCCACCTCCGCGCACCTGAGGAGCGCTGTGTACACTCCTGGCAGCCTCTGTGCCTCGACCCACTGAGAGCGTACGGGATACCGTACGCTGAGTGCTTCCTTGGCACCATGCGATCCAACATAAGAACGCCTGCTACCTGTAAACCTGCCAGCGCTGTGCACTAGGCACACGCGCTGCACTGCTTTCAATCACGTCACACGAGATGTCAGCCTGCGGCTGTTTCACCATGCTTTAGCACCCCTCCTCAGCACTGTTTCCAGGTGTACTTCAACACCCAACCCCGTAAGGAAATACCTCCTGCTCTAGCGTCTATGCTAATCAAGTGCTTAGCACCCCTATATGGAGCCTGCTCCTTACAAGTTGAAGTCTGCTACATTTGTGCCTCTGTGTGGTGGTGTGTAGGTCATACCAGGTGGCGTCGCAAGACGAGGCGCTCCTCATATCCCGCCCCCCGCCTGACGACACCGCCTCGCCCCACCCGTACGACCACGGCAACGCAGCGGCCGGCTCTGGTGATGAGGTCGATAACGGCAGTGGCCCGGAGGCGGATGGGGACGACGATGAGCTGGCGGCGCGCAAGCGTGAGAAGAAGGAGCGGCGGAAGATGCGTGTGAGGGCGAGGAAGCTGGCGGCGGCGATGGCGGATGAGGCGCGGGCGTCCAAGGCGGAGGCGCTGGTGATGCGGATGATGGCGGCCTCGTCTGCTGCACGGGCGCTGGCAGCCGCAGCAGCGCCGCCTCCTGCACAGCCCGCCGCGGCAGCAGCTGCGGATTTGGGTGCGGCGGAGGCGCGGCCAGCTGAGGACGCTGCATCCGCTCAGCCGGAGCCTACAGCAGCCGCGCCTGCGCCTGCTGCTGAGGGTGCGGCGGAGGTTGCTGCTGTGCCTGAGGCGGCGGTGAAGCCGCCTGCAGCGCCGCTTCCAAGTGATCCGGAGGCGCGCAGCCGCGCTGTGATGGACGCGTTTGACGATTGGTACGATGTTTAGAGGCTAGAGGCTGTAGGCAGCGACCGCCCCAAGTGGGTGTGAATTGTATCCTCTCGGATGCTACCACTAGACGACTGCAGGACTAGGGAATAGTTCCTGTCTGGCAGGATGGCCTGGCATGATCTGGATAGCACTGGGTAGGTACGCTGTGTGGGTGTGGGCGGAGCGCCGCTGTGTTAGCAGCACGTGATGGACGGTTGCAACACCACATATGCGCACTTTAGGCAACAGCCGGAGTGAGGGCAACAGCAAGCAAGTGGCTTACGGGCCTCCTTGCAATGCACATATATGCGGCCACCCACACGCGCGTGTGCGCCTGCGCAGAGGCAGCTGCCGCCACCCACTTTGACGGGCAATGGGTATGGGGGCGTGATGGCCTTGCTTGCTTACCCACAGCAGGCTTGTCACCTTAGCCAGTGGATTCAGTAACAGCAGCAGCAGCGGTAGTAGGCTAATCCATTGCACTCTGCAGGAACTGGAGCAACCTGCCCGAAACCACAGTCCCTTCACAGCCGAAACCGCAACTTCACGACTTGGCTACTGCTTGCGGAGATCACCATACTGGATGGCAAGTATGATTACTTGGGGTTTCGTTTGCAGGTGCTTCTATGGCACTGTTCGCCACGCGCTGGCAGGGTGCACGTTGATGCAGACTGTGGGGTCAGTCTCTACTGGTCGAGTGTGGCCTGTGTTGTCATCGATGTCTTGAGTGTCGACTGCTCCCCACGCCTGCTTTCATGGTTTGCTCCAGTCCTGTATGCACAGGCACCTCTGCAACTTTTGTTTCATGCTGCTCGCTTGCCAACAATTGACACAACCACGAAGAGCTGCCCGGCAAGGCTTTACCTTGCACAGGAGCAAGACACAGAAAATACTGCTTATTAGGTTGCGCAATTATGGTTGGCTTCCTCAGGCCTTAGCTGCACTAGACTTGCGGGTCGCACCGGTACTGGAGCGGTGTGGCCGCCGACTGCAAGGCAGATTCTGTATGGACGCCGCAGACGTGCATAAACTCCCCACGAAATGTGTCCAGGCCATACACAATCCATATGTAAATCCACAAAAGGATAATATCGCACAGTTTTGAACGGAACAAAGAGGTCTGCACCTCGCAGCTGAACTTGACCAGTCATCTGTCGCTGTTTGCTGCACACCTGGCGGCAGGCCGAAGATGATGGCGGTACTCCTTGTCGTCCTGGCTGCACTGCTGGCTGGAAACGTTGCAGCAGGTATGGTTGCGTGTTTCAGTCTGTGCTAAGGCACTGAACGTTGCCAGCAGGAGCGCTCTCCTGGCAGCACCGTGCGTTAGGCTCGACCGCTCTATCTGGCACATGTTGGCAACAGTCTGGTGGTAGTGAGTGGTGGCAGTGGCAGCAGTCAGCAACACACCGTGCATAACCTTTGTGTGCAGCGTGATAGTAACTTGTTAGGACCATGACATCCCTGAATCAATATGCTCGTTGGCTCGTTCACCACGCTCGTTCACTGCCTGGCTGCAGAGCCCGCGGGGGTGGGCAAGGCCTGGTCGCCGCCGCCCAAGCGGTACCCACCGCCGCCACTGAAAAAGTATAGCCCACCTCCAAAACCAATCCCCTCTCCTCCCAAATACGATGGTAAGCAGGCATACGGCCTGTCCTTGGTGCTCATCATGTGCTGTCAGCTGCTGTCAGCAGCATGCACACACATAGCCCCAGGTCAAGCGCCTGCAACCAGTGCGTGCTGTTGCATGCGTGCCGCGGTAGGGTCTCATGGCCCGCCTGGCTGCCTGTTTGCACTGCTTGAACCGACACTATCACATGTGCCCCTGCTGCAGACGGCTTCCACTGCGTCAGCGGCAAGGGCGTGTCCTATGTGCTGCCGCTGTCCTATGACGACATGCAGGGCTACCTATTCCACCGGGTAAGAGTGTACCGCACAGCATGTAACCGCAGCATGCTCCATTCAGAATCATGCTACTGTCCGTATATACCCAGCCTGAAGTCATCTGGGTTTGTGTGCAGGCATTGCTAACACTGCTAGGCCTACTAGCACTGACTGATGGTTGCTTGTGACGATCTGTTTGGTGTATTCACTAGCGTGGTCTTACCGATGCTCTCTCCGTCCTCAATCTTTGATTACTCCGATGCGCGGTCTGTGCTGGCTGCACGTGTGTGCGCAGACGCCTGATCCGCGGCCCTCACTGACAGAAGCTGAGAGGCAATGTAAAGCGTCATGCGAGGCATATAGCAGCCCTTGGTGAGCACCCCTGCGCTGGCTGTCACATGCTGCTCATGTGCCCCCGCCCAAGAACAAGAAACTCATGACTTACTCGTCAACGTCACCCGTTGTGCGCGTGGCCAACATGCTGGCCTGCGGTTTTGCACTATGGCATTGAAAAGTCCATCGCTGCTGTACGACCTGATGACAGTCTCCCCAACCCATGCCCGCTTCAGCCCTTCCTAATTTTGGTTCCCCATGCGAATCATGCCATGCAGCCTGGCGTATGTCGTGGATGATAGCAAGAACGGAGACGGCAAGCCAGGCTGGGGCTGCTACTTCTGGAAGGTGCCCGTTGTGTTCACCGACAAAAACAGCAAGAACAAGCGGATGTGCTCGCGCATGAAGTGCACCTCGGGCGGCAAGCTGTCCTACCCCGCCGACTATGACACCCTCGTGGGCTACCTCTTCCACCAATACACCGGCCAGGAGAACTACGACATTTTTGAGGCGTGCCGGAAGACCTGCGTGCTGCAGGGCAACTGCATGTCTTACCTGCTGGACAACACGCGGCGCTGCTACCTCTTTCCCTTCCCGCTCACCTTCACAAGGGACCCCAAGGCCCCGGAGTACGTTAAGATCGTCAAGTCGTGCACCCCTGTGGGTCTAATCGAGTGATTCGGGTTACCAGCAAGATCAAACACCCTGAACAGCGTCATGCATTGTATGGCGAATGGTGCGAGCTAGATCCGCAGCACCCGGGACAAGAGCTTCATCGTGACGCATGCATGCCTTAAAAACAAACGAGGAAGCAGCCTGACAGGCATTCCTGCCCTTGGCACGCTAATTGCTTAATCGTGAGGCATGCTTGTGCAGCATAGCAGCACCGCAAGCGCGTGGCAAGGCAACACGTCCCAGCCAACTCACAAGCCGCAGCACCATGTGCTTTGTGACCCCGTTGTCCGTACCTTAACAGTGTTGCAGCTGATCATGTGGTACTCAACGCGTTCATCTAGTTCATCCCTGTTTGCCTCTTTGTCTCTGGTCTTTGTACATACGCAGCTCCATTTTGCCATGCCCATCTTCCTCCATCCATTCGATTTTCCCATTTGTCGTTCATTCAGCAACCGCCGCCATCCCACGCATGTTTTGCGCTGCCATATACGCACGCACCCACCTCACCGCCCCCCCCCGGACCAGACTCTTTGTCTGTCAGCCCATTTGCTCACTTTCCTCTTTCTTGCTGTCCTTTTGCTTTCGGGTTCACATGCTCCTCTGGCCTCGAATGTACATATGTATGCATAGTTTGCTCCCAATGCTATCCTGGCTGTATGCCAAAAGATACCGGGCCGGCCAGTCAGGAGCGGACCGCCACTGCACCAAAACACAGCTTGATGCTATGATGGTGCTGATGGTTCTCATGTCAATCATGTGTGATGTTGTAACATGCAGCATAGCATGCAGCATGCGCTGCACATTGCTCACCCCCGTGCCTGCCTTACGTGAATGGGAGGAGGCATGCACAGGTCAAAAACCTCCATTGAACGAGTCAAACGTGGCACTGAGTAAAGGTCTTGCTCGTCAGGTACCTGAAAGCTCACCAGCCTGTGAGTCGGCGGAGAAACCTCATCAGCCGCAGGACAGCACACCCCGCTGCATTGTGCGGCACATGCAGTGCAGCCGCATGGGCATGCGCTGCGGCCGGGCTGCATGCATATGATGATGAGCCATCAGCAATGCAATGCGATCATGACGCAAGCCTTGTAGCAGCCAAGCACACACGTGCCCGGGGCTCGCCTTGTTGAATCCTGCCATGTGCGCATCGCAATCGTTCTGGGTGCGCGTGGCTGAGCAGCGCTGTATGAGTGTGTTAGCAGCAGGACACAGCCGGTGCTTGAGCCGGCGAGGGGATTGGTGCCTCTGTGGAATGAGCATATGTATGTGGCCATCCACACGCGCTTGTGCACCTGCGCATGCAGAGGCAGCTACCAGCACTCTGACTCTGCCTCTGCCTGCGTGTGGTCTGCCGTCCTTGCTTGCTTAGCCACAGCAGACACCTCAGCCGGTGGCTCCAGCAAACAAGCAGCAAGCAGCACAGTGGGCATGCGGTGTAGTGGGCAAGATGCCTGATGCATCACCCCTACTACTCAGAAGCTGGAGCATGCAACTATTCGCCTCCCCGAAACCAGCTGTGTCCCCGAGTCCTTCAAACCGAAACCACACCTGCACAAAAGCTGGAGCGTCGTCTGCATTCTGATCCATCTCCAGACCACCACTGCACCTGCTTCTACAGCTTTCTCCAGTCTGCTGCGCACAGGCACCTCAGCGTCTGTGCACTTTGGTGACGCTGCTGCCCGCTTGCCCACATTACCAATTCAACGTGAACTGCCCCGGCAGCTTATCTTATCTTTCACAGGAGAATTAATTTGCTTGAAAATGCTATATTTGTGTTTAGCTTCCTCAGGCCTTAGCTGCACTAGACTTGCGGGTCGCACCGGTACTGGAGCGGTGTGGCCGCCGACTGCAAGGCAGATTCTGTATGGACGCCGCAGACGTGCATAAATTACGCGCAAAATGCGTCCAGGCCATACACAATCCATATGTAAATCCAGCAAAAGTTTACTATCGCACAAAACAAAGAGGGGTCTGCACCTCGCAGCTGAACTTGACCAGTCATCGCTCACTGTTTGCTGCACACCTGGCGGCAGGCCGAAGATGATGGCAGTATTCCTTGTCCTGGCGGTTTCCCTGCTGGCCGGAAACGTTGCAGCAAGTAGGTCTGCGTGCTTATGGATCTGCTCAAGGCACAGAACGTTGCCAGCAGGAGCGCTCTCCTGGCAGCATGGTTGAACTCAATCTGTCCTTGAAGTGCTGAGCTGGCACTGGTGCTGGCACCCGATAGTGGCAACAGCCCGGCAAGAAGGCGAATGCATACGGCCAAAACTGACTTTGTGTTAGATTGGTGACAACGTTGACCAACATGATCCCTTGTTTCAACAAGGCTTGCTGATCACTCCCTCCTTGCTGCAGGCCTTCCGGTGCACCCCGCGCAGTCGCCACCACCACCACTGAAAACGTACAGCCCGCCCCCAAAGACAATCCCCTCTCCTCCCAAGTACGATGGTAAGAAGGCATGTGGCCTTGAGTGATGTCCTTGGTGCCGATCATGTGCTGCCAGCTGCTGCCAGCAGCATGCACACGCATACCCCCAGGTCAGCCCAAGCAACCATTGCTGTTGCGTGCATGCCACGTTAGCGCCTCATGGCCCACCTGACTGCCTGCTTCCACACACTGCTTCCTTCACTAACAGCTGCTACCAACCAGCAGCATGCACACACATAGTGCCTGCAACCAGTGCGTGCTGTTGCATGCGTGCCGCTGTAGCGCCTACCTGACCTGCGGCCTGTTTGCACTGCTGCCCACACTTCTTTTGCCCCTGCTGACAGACGGCTTCCACTGCGTCAGCGGCAAGGGCGTGTCCTATGTGCTGCCGCTGTCCTATGACGACATGCAGGGCTACCTATTCCACCGGGTAAGAGTGTACCGCACAGCATGTACGCACATACCCACAGCACGCTCCATCCATAATGCTTACGCCTGCATCCCCGCTGAAGTAGGCGCGGTTTGTGCGCACACTGCACTGGCGGTTGAGAATCTGTCTGTGCATCTGTTTGGGTGCACAAACAGAATGCAATTACCCAACATTCAAACATGTCAATTACGCCTATATGTATGCGGTGTTTGTGTTGGCTGCACGTGCGTGCGCAGACGCCTGATCCGCGGCCCTCATTGGCGGAAGCTGAGAGGCAGTGCAAAGCGTCATGCGAGGCGTACGGAAGGCCGTGGTGAGAGCCCCTGTGCTGTGCTGCCTCCTGTGTGACTCACGCACTTCGTGACGTCAACCGCGTGTTCAAAGAGATTTGGCTCGCTTGGGGCCATGCAGTGTGCTTCCCTTGGGGATGTCACCCGTGTGTGTATGGGTAACACACTAACACTCGTACCTGCTGCAGCATTCAAAACCACCGCGCTGCAAAATGATTACCTAACAGCAGCCTCCACGATCCATCCTGCAACCCACCCCTCTTCCTAATTTCGACCCCCCCTGCGTATCATGCCATGCAGCCTGGCGTATGTGGTTGATGACAGCAGGAACGGGGCCGGCAGTGAAGCCAAGCCTGGCTGGGGATGCTACTTCTGGAGCGTGCCCATTACATTCACCGGCAAAAACAGCAAGAACAAGCGGATGTGCACGCGCATGAAGTGCACCTCAGGCGGCAAGCTGTCCTACCCCCCCGACTATGACACCCTCGTGAGCTACCTCTTCCACCAATACACCGGCCAGGAGAACTACGACATCTTTGAGGCGTGCCGGAAGACATGCGTGCTGCAGGGCAACTGCATGTCTTACCTGCTGGACAACACACGCCGCTGCTACATCTTCCCCTTCCAGCTCACCTTCACTAAGGACCCCAAGGCCCACGAGTACGTTAAGATCGTCAAGTCGTGCACCCCCGTGGGTATCGTGTTGCTCGGGTAGCGACAGCAAGGTCCTTAACAGGCGCTGAACAGGGCTGTGTGCATGCTCAGCGGCACATGGTGCGTACCATGCAGGTCCACAGCACCCAGGAGCAATGGTGTCACCTTCACGCATGCCAATAAACGAAAACACAGGCTCCTGCGCTTGTCGCCTGAGAAATTGTGGGCCATGTTGGTGCGGCACCGCAGTGCCGCAAGCACGTGGCGATGGCAATCCGTCCCAGCTCTAGCTCACAAGCTGCAGCACCTGTGGCTGTGTGATCCCATTGTCTCTGACTTCACAATTCCACAGCTGATCGTGTCGCAATTGATGCATTCCTCTCTGTTCCCGGTCTTTCTACCGTATGCAGGCGTAACTCCTATTACATATCTTCCCCATCCGTTTCAGTTTTCCTCTTTGTCGTTCATTCAGCAACTGCCACCGTCCCCCGCATGTTTTGCGTTGCCATATGCAAGCACCCACTCACCGCCCCCCACCGGACCAGCCTGTCAACCTGTCCATCAGGCCAGGCACTCACTCGGGTTCTTCCTGCTCTTGGTATTCATTTCCACAGATTGCTGGCTGTGTGCACACCTTTTTGTCATCCTGATTGTATGCTGAGAGAGGCTGGGCCGGCCAGTCAGTAGCGGACCGCCACTGCACCAACACACAACTCGATGTTGTGATGGTACTGTAGAATTCAGCACGCGGCAGCAGCATGACACGCAGCGTGTACTGCGCTTTGCTCGCTCATGCTCCCCCCTGCCCGCCCCAGGTGCATGCAACTATGTGCACACGGGTCGAACTAATTTGCAACTATGTACCAACCAAATGTAACCATTAACAAAGGTTGTCCTGGCCACCCCATCACATGCACTGCCGCCTTTGTGCAGGGGAAGGCTGGATGCAATCTCGATGTTGTGGCGGGGCTATAAGCGTGCGGTGAGGCATCCGCATCGCAATGTGCCCTCGATGCAAGCATGTGCCCTGGAGGCAGCTTGTCGCTTGAATCAAACATGGCTGGTTTGATGCAGGAACACACCACGCACACATGCAGGGGGTTCGGCCAGACAGTTACAATGCAAACGCATGGCTGACTGAGCTGGTCAGCAGCCCGCATGCCGCACGCTCGTGCACGTGACACTCTACGGTGGAGGGCCGACCCCTTCCCCTACGCATCCGCTATGACAGCATCTGAGCGGCTTTGTGCCTGCCATTCGGACACAGTGATGCATCAGCGGCTGTCGGTGGCTGCATAAACAGCCTGGTCCTGACAGCCTGTGGAATGGGAAGCTGCATGATTGGTTGGGTGCGGTTGGGAAGAGCGCACAGGCATCGCTCCTGGGCTGAGCAGGCGCAGCAACACTTGCGCGTTGGAATTTAGGAGAGGCGAATGATACCTGGTTACACCGGTCTGCGTTTGCGATATTGGGTGTCTGGGACGTCGTGTCACCGGCGGTCTTGGAATCAATGCGTGATGCGAAGGGATCCATCAGGCCAAGACCAAACGGCATAGTTGGTCACACGGATCTGGCCTCACCTGTGTGTTGAAGGAAACCTGTTGCACGTGCACGACACTGTGTCACCTCCCACCTGTCGAAAACGCTCAAAGCATAATCACTGTTTTCAACGCGCTGCACTTGCTGTGCAGTTGTCCCTGACTGCTGAACTCCAGTGGAGGATGCAGCGGCTTCTGCTTATTACCCTTGCAGTGTTGGCGCTAGGAGGCACTGCAGCAGGTGGGTAGATGCCTTTGCTATGGAGAGCCATCCTGCCGCTGACGTGGCCTGTCGGTTCGCGCGAGCGTGTGAATGACGTACTCCCTTACTGAAGCCTTTAATGACTGGTCACTTTGACTGGGCGATGCTGCAGGCAAGCAGTACGATTGCAAGGCTGCAAAGTTAGTGTTTACCGGGGCCACCCTCTTCAACGGAACGCTCAACGACCTCGGTCTCTGCAAAACCGTATGCGATGGTCTGGACGCCTGTAACGCCTTACAGTACACAACCAGCAACAAGCGGTGCATCCTGGTCCAATATTATGCGGTTGCGACACCAGTCATGGGCATTACGGTCTGTACGGTAAAGCTCAGCTCGCCACCGCCGCCGAAAAGAAGCCCTCCTCCCAAACGCAGCCCGCCCCCTCCCAAGCGCAGCGCGCCCCCTCCCAAATACAACGGTAAGATTGGTACACAGAAAGGAAGTTCGTTTCAACAGTAATGTGCCGCTGAAGCGTCCTGGCCGTTCGGCTCCACTTCTTCTGACGTTGAGGCGTTTGCTGCGGGTGCAATTGTCCTTACAGACGGCTTCCAGTGTGTCAGCGGCAAGGGCGTGTCCTATGTGCTCCCGTTATCCTACGACGACATGCAAGGCTACCTCCAACACCGGGTATGGCTGCGACAAGGTTTAGTCAGCTCGCTTGCACGCCTGGCCAGTATGTACAGGAATGGGCGTAGCCGACACCAAAACGTGCTTGGACACCACGCCTGCCTGGCCGTCTTATGTTTCTGCCTGCTGCGTTTATGCGTTGCGGGTGTCTGCATACAGACGCCCGATCCCCGGCCCTCCCAAGCAAAGGCGGAGGCCGACTGCAAGGCTGACTGTTTGCAGTACGGGCGTCCCTGGTAAGCAAAGCGCCCCTGTGCAGCCCAGCGCCCAGCTGGTCCTGTGCAGCCCAACAGCCACCTGCAAACGCTCAGTTGCCCCCTTGCAGCGCACCACGCATGCATGCACATGCCATGCAAGGTGCATGCATGGAATGCACATAGTGATTTCACAGGCGCAAGGGCCGGCGTTCCACGTCCCTCCCCTGTTCCTTTACAGAGCCATCACGTTGGGTGTGTGGCTGGCTCAGTGCACATTATGATCCATTTGCGGAGGCCTCTGTACTTACCGTGCATCTATCTGCATGCTGCCCTGGTGATGACGCAGCCTGGCGTATGTTGTGGATGACAGCAAGAACGGAGACGGCAAGCCGGGCTGGGGCTGCTACATCTTCCGCTCCCCCGTGAAGTTCGCCGGGAGCAACAGCAAGAACAAGAAGCTGTGCACGCGCATGCAGTGCACCAACGGCGGCAAGCTGTCCTACCCTTCAAGCAACGACACGCTCATATCATACCTCTTCCACCAGTTCAGCGGGCAGGAGAACTACGACATCATGGAAGCCTGCAGGCAGCAGTGCGTAAACCAAGGCAGTACGTACTGCTGGTCCTATCTGCTGGACGCGGAGAGGCGCTGCTACTTGGTCCCATATCCGCTGAGCTTCTCAACCGACCCGAAGTACAAGCCGTACATAAAGATCGCGAAGTCCTGCACTCCAGTGGGCATCATGGAAAAGTAAGCTTCATGATCGTCATGAGCGAGTGTCAGGCCGCCGGCGTGTGGGGGGCACAAGTCATAACTCTGTGCAAGTACGCGGTACTGCATCACGCAGCATCTTGTGTGGATGGTCTACACGCTGCCTCCCTCATGCTGCATGCCTGCGTCCTGTACATATCACCGCACACCACTTGCAGCGCCACATAGGGTACTGGCGGTGTTTGTGTGCCACCATACGTACTACAGTGCCATGCATACGTTATGGCACGAGCATGTGCTGGCTCCTGGCGGTTTCAGTAGTTTTGCGTTCCCTTCGTTCAGCGTGCACCGTTGTGCACAGCTGCTATCCAACCTGGTAACCTTGAAATGCGGGGTTCGGCATCCAATGACCTTGCTGGATTATGGAATGCTTACTTGATGCCTTGATGTTCGAATACTTATCACTGTGTGGGCTGAAGGTTGTGATCTGCTTGCCTGTCGTGCCCAGCCGTGGCATCACACACAGGGACCTATCAGATTCCGCTGTTCTGCACCTCAATTACACCTCGGATGCTGCTATCCACCATCTTGCACCTGTTTTTTGCGGCGGACCCTACCTGTCACCCTGCCGTGTCCTTTGGTTGGCTGGGGGGAGGTCAATTATGTGCTTACTGCTACCCCAATGATCAATTTGCGGATGGATCGTCGACATGTTTCTGCTGTTTCTGCTCTTGAGCCTTGCTTCCTCATCATCCTCAGCATGGGTGGATCTCCAGCCAGATGCAATTGTTTATGCGTGCATGCTGTCGACTCACGGCCTCGACCTGCCCCCATCGAAATCACAGCAGAACGGCCGGCCGGTTTTCACTGACGGGACACCTCTTTTGTGTATGATACTGTGAGCATCCGCCCTGCCGCCGCCCCTGTTGCCGCCTGCTATTGCCCATGCTGCCGCCCAGCTACCGCCCCAGCTACTGCCCCTGCGTCTACATATCCGTACATACGTCGCTAACACCGTGTCCTTATGGTTCCCTGGCTTGGTGGTGGACCGCCACCGCTCTTCCCAGTTCCAAACCTGCCCCTCCAACTATTTGCTTTTGTCATGCCCCGGCAACAAACTGCGTGAGCTTACTAAACGTCTTTTGGCGCACCTCTAGTTTCGCCCCCATCATCGTACTCCGTCGTTGTACTCGCCTGACGCGCGTACAATGCACTATGTGTGTGGATACATACATGCCTTTGTTGCCGTTTGATGCCACAGTGCGCGCATTTACTTTTGCGTATGGCAGCGCAAGGCATGCCACCGCCGTGCGCATTCCGTGTATATACCTCTGCAGCCGGCATGTGTAGGGGTTGCACACTGGTGTGCGCACCAAGGGTTTGATTTGTTGGGCATTTGTTCGATCACACATGCTTGGCATCACAATCATACAATGAATAAACCCTTACGCGCATCTGGCAGTGCCTGCCGAGGTCACCGCGATCACCACCGACAAACACTCAAGCACATCGATAGCGCACGCACACCACCCATGGCCACGTCACCGAGCTCATGTGCGTGCTTGTAAGTTCACACGCCTCTTAGCCATACAGCCAGCCCAGCTTACAGCTGTTGCCTGGGCTCGGAACACGTCAAATCGCTCCGCCAGCTCCTCCTGGCAGCTCATGCAGCGCTGCTGCGACATGCCCTGCATGTGCATGCATGGGCGCATGGTGGACGAAGCAAGCGCGGATCGGGCCACGCTGATAACATGTTGATGCACCACGGCAAGCTGCCACTGGACCGGCGGGTAACACAGCTGACTGCGTGCAAATCACTATGATTTTAGTATTTTACCACGCGACATGAGTGCATGGCTGCGTGCGCACCTGGCATGTGCCACACGCTCCTCATGAATTGCGTGCTTGGCAACAGTGCCGGGCGGGTGCACAGGTCCTGCCTCAAGCCTGGTGGTGTACGGGGAATGCATTTGGGTTGTGCACTGCTTGTGAGCGTGCCCGCTGCACGGAATACAGCAACAGCCCTACGGTGATGCGTTGCAAGTGGCCAATGCACGCGTATGCATGGGCATGTGCACCTTGAGAGGCGAGGCAGACACGGCAGGCTGAGCAGCCTGCTTCGTGCACGTGGCTCAAGCTGTACCTGAACTCAGTGCTGATGCAGCCTATCTGTCCGTGGCGACCTGCGTGGCAGTCAATCCAGGCCACCGGTCTACTGCAAGGTGATGCTGTATTGCCCATTGGCTGTGAAGGACAACGTTTGTCTGTCAAATCCTCAAAACACTGGCATCCCAGCTGGCTCGGGGAGGGATAAGGGGTACGGTCGGTGTGGCAACGACGGCGTTGCGTAGGCCAGCTAGCAGCATGTGTGATGTCCATGGCAGGACGGGCATGTGAGGCGCGCCTCCCATGCGATGGTTGGCCACGAGAGGCGAGAGTCCTCATACGGTAACCACCCGCAACTGAATGGGGCAGAGCTGACACTGTCCCTGGAGCAACGAGCACAACATGCTGGGCGGCAGCGGATCGAGGGGTTCCAGTGTGAGACTTGACGAGTCACATCAGCCACTCGTGAGCCCCTTTGGGGGGGGGGAGCTGGGGGGTATACCGCAGAGTCCCTGCAGGCCAAGGCAGGTGCACATGCGTGAGGGAGCGAGCAGGCAGCGTGTCCGCCACAGGGCAGGGGCCTGGATTCTCTGAGCAAGCTGGGGCACAACAGAGTCAGGAACACAGCAGCGGGCAGCGTTATTGCATTAAGTGGGCGCATTGCAGCGGCCGAGTGGGCCAAGCACGGCGGCACGCAACACTGCTGCAACAGGCGGGGCACTCACGGTGGGGTCGGGGGCACAGGCGGACCTTGGCGGACACGCAACAACTGGCGGGGGCTAGCACACCACGCAAGGGCTGCAGGTGTTGTCATTGAGTAAGACCAGGATGCAGCACAGGATTGACGTGTAGAAATATAGCCATGCAAGTGTTTTTGGCTGCCATATCGATGTAATCAGCATATGCATGCCGTACTTGAAACGGGCTCCTGCCAACCAAATGCAGGATGAAAGCGCACAGAGTCGAACGTGAGATACACCAAACACAACGCAGCAATACATTTCAAAGCGAGACGCCTCAAGACACTACCTCTGATGCTGTGTTTTAGGATGCAACGAGGACCTTGAACCTTTCACACACGCTCGGGTGACCTTCTCAACACGCTTAGATGGAGGAAGCAAGCCCTTATTGCAGGCGCAGAAGGATTCAATGTCAGGTCTGAACTTCTGACACTGCAGTGCCGGTGGTTGTGCCCCAGGATATGTCCACTCACGGCCAGGTGGCAACCCCGCCTGCCAGCCGCACGCCAGATGCATTCTATGCACAGATAGCCCCTGAGATTCGTGCCGCCAGGGAGGGCGAGACTGCTGGAAGAGACTACGCTTTCATATGTCATGCAGCGCTGGAATCGACTGCGGTGTTGAGGAGGTGCGCACCGCACAATTGCTGACACACCCGTTGAATCAATTAGGGAGCTGTCTTGGCCAGCTTCGTACACGTGTTATTGCTTGTTTATATGCCAGATTGCGCTATGGCAGAGAGCCAGCCGCTGGCTTGGCTGAGCGCACCCCACCTCTGGGTTAGGTGCTGCTGCCCTTCACAACACATTAATGTGGCCTTTGGCGCGAAGCAAGCACCTCCATACAGCGCCACTACTACATGACTAACATGAGTTCACATTATATTGCAGTGTGCATTGCTGTTGCCTTGACCTTTCGATTATGTGACACTCTTTGCGGTGCAGGCGAGCCAATTACTCGTACCTCAGTGACGTGCTTGCCCAACATGCAGTGCCAAACGTTGCGTTCAGGGAGCAAATTCAGCAGTGGGCCAAGAGCACACCAGGTATGGCAGCCTGTACCAGGG
Source organism: Chlamydomonas asymmetrica (assembly GCA_001662385.1). Classification (NCBI taxonomy): domain Eukaryota; kingdom Viridiplantae; phylum Chlorophyta; class Chlorophyceae; order Chlamydomonadales; family Chlamydomonadaceae; genus Chlamydomonas; species Chlamydomonas asymmetrica. The sequence goes on along the minus strand of BDDA01000011.1, from coordinate 159,425 downwards.
TGCAAAGCGACTCGCATTACGTGATATGGCTGGGAAAGTCACATAATGTTCCGTGCCCTGTGCCCCGTGCCCTGTGCCCTGTGCCCTGTGCCCTGTGCCCTTGTGCATGTGCAGAGGAATGGAAGGACGATCAGAAGCGGCGTTTCGCATACTATGTTGAAGCTCTGGACCGCCGCACACGAGCAAATGAAACAAGCATGCGCGCAAGCCTGCCGGACCGGCCTGGCGGAGCCGCTTCCAGTGCACAGACAAGCAACAGGCGCCGCTTCTCCCAGGCACAGCCAGTCAATTCGTCTGGAGCTGCTGTTTGCGAGTTTGAAGACACGTGAGGACACTGTTACGGTTCTGGCCGTGTCGTGTGTACATAGCGTGCTTGATGTTGTTGTTGTAAGCACGTGCTGCTTGTTGTTGTTGATTTGTACAGGCACGACAATTTCAGAGGTCACCTTAATCAGCTATTGTCTGGCTTCGTCCTTCCCGAAGCAGGTAGGTGCTAGCAACACCTACTCTTGTGCTGCTGTGTGTTGCGTTTCTCCTAGGGTTACAAGGTGTGGCTGCACACTTGTTGCACCAGACAGCCTGCCAGACATTATAGCAGATATAAGAGGCTACACGGGACGCACACCAGCTGCCTGGCGCACTGACGATTGACTTCAACCGACCGCCACACACGCAACGCGAAACGCGAAAGGAAATGGTACCTCACCAACAGTGCATGCAAAGCGATGCTTGTGGGTGGAGACCTTCACAAGGGATGCGCATGACCATACCATGCATGCAGGCCACAGGACGTCCAAGTGTGGTGGTAGCTGGACGGAGAAGCTCTCCCTGACAGCCACAGAAAACACCATCAACGCCACCAGGCGGAAACCCGCCACGGGTGGCGGTAACGACAACAACAACAAGCCATCACGCCAGGTGTCCTCAGCACGGCCCCGCCTGCAGAGCTCCCGCGCACAGCATGGCCCCGGCGCTACGGGCAATGCTGCGGTCCGCCGCTCCTGCACGCCCGGCCCTTCCGACGGCGCCGAAACCGACCCCGAAACGGACGACCCGCCTCCGTGGATGGTGGTGCAGCTGCAGCAGCTGGAGGCGGAGAACAGAGCACGGCAGGCGCGGCGGGCGATGGACGACCCGCAGGGGTACGGGGCTGTAGCAGGGTACGTTGACGGGTGCAGCATGGAGGGTCTGATGCAGGCACGCAGCTCCGCGCCTGCAGGGTCTGTGGCGAGCGGCGGCCGGCCGCCGCTCGGGCCCAGCGCGGCCGCACGGCTGCGGCTGTCGTCCGATGCACAGATGGCGGTCCTCCGGCGCATCGCCAGGCTACCGTCCGGCGACCTGATGGGCAGCGGCAGCGAGCGCAGCCGGCGCCAATCCAACGCGTCCGCTGCCGCCACCAGCGACGAGGAGGAGGATAACGAGGCCGGCTACGCTCGGCGAGATTCGCGTGGGTTTGGAGGTGACAGTGACGACAATGGTCCCTGCGACCGCCGGTCGTATGCAGCAGTCAACCTACACGCTCGCTTCTCAGCTGACGCGGTCTTGGGGGCGGCCGGTGCGGCTGGCGTTGACAGGCAGCGGGTTTTCCAGGTTGACGATGCAGAGCTCAACCAGCTGTTGGCTGACGCGTTGCAGGCTGATGGAAGCGGCAGTGGCACGCACAGCAGCCCTCCGGCGCAGACCCAGATCGGCATGGATCTGCATCATGACCTACACCACCATGCAGCATTGGCAGCTGCCTCTGTCGGCATGCCGCTGATGGTTGACACCGCTGAGTTTGATTGTGGCGGCGCTGCCAGCCACGCCGCCAGCAGCGGGTACCCCAGCACTGCCACCAGCGCTTGCCCCAGCGGCCCGAGCTCTTACACCTCCGTCAGCCCACACCAGCACGCTCCCTCCAGCGCACTCGAAGCGGACCAGGCTGCTGTGTTGGCAGCACATGCGCCCCAGCAGCGCTCTCCACCACCATCACCGCCCGCTGCAGGCCTGCATCCCCTCCCTGGCCTGGAGGGTGAGCCGGCACAAACAGCGGCATCACAGACTGCATCTGAGCTGGCAGCAGGACCACTCGCCTTGTCCCCTGGCAGGGCGGCTCCTGCAGTGCAGCCCAATGCGTCTGCAGCCAAGCACAGCGTGCCGTTCATGCTGCCTGGTGCCGGTGCCGCCAGCATGGCACGCCAGGCGTCAATTGCACGCAAAGCGCTGTCGAATGCACCTGGAGCAGTTGCAGGAGCACCAACAGCAGGATCTGCCGTTGTTGGACCTGCATCTGGATCTGGATCTGGATCCTCCGCCCGTGGTGGCATGCCTGCACCTGGACCTGCTCCAACGGCGCCACCATCAAAACGCATCCCGATGATGATCGATCCCTTCAGCACATTCGGCCCTGGCGCAATGACAGGACGGCACGCAGGTGGTGTCCATGGCAGCAGCAGCGTCAGCAGCAGGGCAAGCAGCACTGGGCGTGCCAGCGTGTCTGGTGAGAGGGCGAGCAGCAGCGGCCATCAGGCACCGCAGCGGCCGATGATGCCCGCAATGTGCACGATTCCACCTGAACGCGGCAGCAGGCGCAGCAGCAACGGCAGCGGCTGCATCAGCGGCAGCAGTACAAAACGCCACAGCCTCGATCTGGGTCAGATGGCTCATCTGGGTCATCCCGGTCAACTCGGTCAACTCGGTCAGTTTGGCAACCTGGGTCAGCAGCGCAGGCGTGACAGCCGCACCGGTTCCGGCCGGCCCAAGGCAGGTGGCCATGTGAGCTGGGAGACCGACCCTCACCCGGGTCCTTCCCACCTACGCCCGCAACAGCAGCAGCAGCAGCTGCCATCGCCTGCTGCTGCGGGTGGTGCTCGGGGCGTCTTGGATGATATGCCGCTCGAGCGCTTGGCGGAGATGCAGGCGGAATGGCGCGCCACCAAGGCTATCTTAACGGCAGCCAGCGCGGTGCCTGCGGGTGTGCAGCAGCAGCAACATAAGTGGGAGGAGCGGCTGCCCAAGGCGCCCCCGTCACCCAGAGCAGGGCGGTTCGTGCGCACGCCACATGCAGGCAAGTGCGCCCCATTGACACTCCTGATGGCTGCAGCCGCTAGCCCGGCATGTAGCTAGTGCGTGCTTGCTCTCGTTTCACCTCCTGTGTGTGCAGTGTGCACAGTTACCCGTGCAGTGAGTGTTGACCTCCCAACTTGCATGCCTCAGACCAGTGGTGGGTGATCATGCGTTCTGCATGCGCTGTATGACGCGTGACGCGCGGATGTGCGTGCAGGCCGCAGTACCGTGCAGCTGTCTGTGGAGGCTTTGGGCCCGGAGGCCGCTTGGCTGCTGGAGTCAGGCAGCCACCAGCCTCAGCCGCAGGCGCACAGCGGCACTGCGGGCGCCACGAGCGGCGCGGCTCCGGTCGCCAGCGCTGCCCCGGGCGGCCGGCCCGCCAGCCCTGTCAAGACTCCCGCCCACCAGCCTGACTCCCTCTCTGCCCTGTCTCTGCTCAAGGTTGGTGAAGCACTTGAACACGGTAGTTGCCTAGGAAAGCTTGATGCTGGGAGGGAGGTTGCAATACGTTCAATCCGGCCTGCACAGCCTGTGGCACTATGGTATATACTCCTGGGTCCCCCACAAAAATATTTGAGCTCATTACAAAAGCAATACAGTAACAGTGCCGCCATGACACCATCCATCAGGTCCTGCCTGCCATATTGCCAGCTGAGAATGCAGCTGAGCTGTCTGTTGCCTTGTACGCCTGCTGAACGCGTGCGATACTGGTGCTGCGCCTGTGTTGCGCTGTGTTGCGCTCTGTTGTGCTGACCTGCCACCAGGGTGTGGAGGAGCTACGTGAGGAGCTGCACCTCAAGCAGCAGGAGCTGCTCCGAGACCAGCAGACCCTGGTCGCTGCTGGTTTCAAGCCAGAGCCCGCTTCCCTGGCTCATTTCACAGTATCTCCTCCTCCATCCGGACTCAATCGCCGCACGGCCGCATGATGCTGAGGCACATGCTTGTGCCGCTCAGCCGTCGCCGTACAATCATGCATGCATGCCACGATGCATGCCCTCATGCAGGCGTTGACTTGAGCTTGCTGGTTTTCTAGCATGCCAGGTGTTCACGTGCATGTAGTGGTATGCATGTGCATGTCATGCTAATATCGCCTGGGGGGGTGGCTCACCTGCCACCATCGAGAGCAGGCATTGTTATAATCCTACTACTATCATATGCTTTGCACAGGCACCGATTCGCATTCCAAACAAACGTTAGCAGGAGGCCAAACACGCGTTGATATCAACGACACAATTGACAGACCAAATCATACCTTGGTTTGAAATGATTAACCAATGATATCGTAGCAATAAACTTCGGCGCCTTTTTACATTTGCTGTGGATTCAAGTGCATCCAACCCGTAAGCATCCGGGCCTGTATCATCCGCTGCGTGGTTTCATGCACACCGGATCAATCGTCATGGTTCATTCGCTGCCGCATCAACAGGCAGGGCTCGCACCTGCTGCACTCTTCAGGCATGCGCAGGCCCTGCCTAGCCCGCCTCCCCTTCCCCACTGTCAATCTGCACGCAGGCTGCCTTGAACGTTCGTCCGTTACCAATGTCGCCAGTCGTCTGTTGGTGCTCACTTCGACGACCTTCGACCGCACATGGCGTTTGGTTCCTGCCAATGACTTTGCGGCTCGTGCGCAAGGCACTCGCGTTGGCAGCCACCCCCTTGCGTGCGGTCCCTCTGTGCGGCATGCAAGTCCGCTGCAACGCATCATCCTGGCTATGCAGTCAACTGTTGCTGTACACCAATATGCGTGCGGCCCTTGGGCGTCGGCCGCTGCCATCCGGCTACGCCTTGGCTGCAGTGGTGCTGCATGCGATGCCATCCTGGATGCATCCGTACGGCCGCATGATGCCATGACAATTTCACCCCTCTTTTCGGTGCTTGATGCCTGGAGTGTGAGGCCAAAGGGCCCTGTGTCAATACCTCAACTAGTGTTCTGCGCACCTGGTTTTGCGCTGTAACCAGTTTCAGGGATCGTCCGACTGCAGTCGCCAACCTGCACGGCTGTGTGAATGGACCGCAGCTGTGTAACACGGGGCGTGGTGCACATTGTAAGCGGTCTCGCTTTGTGTTGTCATGGATGATTTCGTGCCTGGAGCACATGACAGACACAGGGCTGGACTGCCAGGTGCATGTATTGCAATACATGTAATCGAGCAGATGCGCAAATAACATTTCGGTTGTGTCGAGTCGTACCGGATGCGATGCTGGCCGCTCACTGTTGTTGTGCTGCTGGGGCCGTGTGCTGCATGGAGCGGTTCTGTCAGGTGAGCTTTGCATGCCAGGCACACATCAGCAGGCTCGAGTGCCAGCGCAATGCAACATGCATGGTGCAATGGTGATGGTGGCGGTCTGCGCAGGGAAAGTGCATGGCGGGGTAGGCAACTGAATGCATGCAGAAACGTTCGGAGCACAGCCCACCAAGGGCGGTGGCTGCAGCGCTACATGCGAGTGTCATTGCTTGCCAAGCGCATGGTGTTGTGTTGATCGGATGCACATGACTGATGCGGATGCATCGCTGCCATAAATGTGCTGCTGCATGCAGCGGGTGCAACAGGCGGCGCAAAACGGGGGCGAAAGATGCGTGCGGGCAAGGCTCACGAGCGCAACAGCGCGATACACGACAGGTCACCGTGCACAAAAGTGCGCGTTGCGCGCCGTGGCCAAAATGGTTCTTCAGTGGTATGGATCGCTTTCTCAATGATAAGCGAAAGAATGGACACAGATCACAATATCTTGCGCCAACCTGCATTGCAAGTGAAAGGCATCCGGCAGGGCCGGCTGGGAAGGCCCCCCTCCCTCACCACCTTGTCCTCTTTGCGGTGCATTTCATGGCAACAAACGATTTCTGTTCCTAATTTATCTAGCGCAAATACGGAGTCAGATGCACCTGTGCAGGACGAGCCCGCACCGGCACGCAGGTGCCACACACAGAGGCACAGCACATGTTATGGCATATGCCACACCCATGCGCAGGCAGCACCGGGCGTGCATTTCGGGGTGCTCGCAAGCAAGATATGAATGGCCTCCACAGGTTGGTTGAGGCAAAGCAGTACCGGTATCGCAGAGTACTTGTCGCAGTTCAGACATAAACGACGGACACGGAGGGTGACAGGAGCGGTCTTTGCATGGCGGCGGTCATGCGCAACGCTTTCACGCGTGCGCTCACAATGAAGTGGGTGCGATGGTGTTGGGCCTGAGGCGAGCAGGCAGCGGCGTGCCCCCCTGCAGCCCCGCCGCCTCCTCCCGCGCCTGCGCCCGCCGCAGCACCGCGTATCGGTACGGGAACATGAGTACGTGATGGTGCCACGCGGCACGACCCAGCAGCACCTCCCACGCCAGCGCGACGATCGTGGCGCACGCCACCGCCAGCGCGACCGCCCAGAGATCCGGATGCGGTACAGATCCCTTGCCCCAGATCCAGCCCATCGCGTAAATGATCGTGACAAAGATCGCCTGCACCAGGCCGTGCCCGAGCCCCACCCAGTAGATCGCTTGGCCAGCGGCCAGTTTCGCGTATAAGGACACGTAGAGCTTCGGTAGATAGGACCGCCGGCAAGCGGTTACGAGGACGTACGCTAGCAGCAGCGGCAGCACCACAGGCAGCAGCACCAGGCCGACCACGCCCCAGAGGAGCGCCAGCGCGAGCGTGATGGCCACCGCACGCATGCGGCCGGTGAAACCCGACTGCGGCATGCCCCACAGCAGCACGCGCATGTACTGCCGCACGACCTCCTCCGCCATGGGGTCGATTGCGCTCGCCCGGGCAGCCAGCGAGGCCTCCAGGGGGGGCGCGGCGCTGCCCACTGCAGCACCGGCAGCTGCCGGGCTGCTGCTAGCAGACGGCCCACTCAAGGGCGAGGCCGGCGGCGAGCGTGAGGTGGCAGTGGAGCTCCCGGCCCTGCTGTCAACCGCGCCAGGCAGTGGGGGCTGGCCGGCAGCGGCGGCGTCTGCAGGCGGCAGGTTGACGTATTGGATGGTGGGGCCGGTCGGGGTGGGGAGGATGACCGCCTGCATGCCGGGCGGGGCCTTGGACTGTGCCGCCAGCAGCGCGTGTAGCGCCACCTCCTGCTCGGCCTCAGCTGCAGTGCCACCAGCACCGCCTACACCAACGCCCAGCCCCTGCAGCTGCTGCTGCTGCTGCTGAGCGGACCGCAAGGGGCTGCCAGGCAGCGGCTGCTCTGGCTGCTGCATCACTGCCGCGTGTGGATCTTGCTGGTTCCAGGGATCCCCCCGCGCCTCCGCTACGGGGCCAGGACCAGAAATATGCGGCAGAGCAGCAGCATAAGCAGGATGCCAGACAGTGTTGGCAGCGCTGCTGCTGGCAGTGATGATGCTGCCAACAGGCCCAAGGTCAGCACACCGCCGCACAACGGTAACTGCGCTGTCCGCAGGCTGTTGTGCGTGGCTCTGCTGCTGCTGCTGCTGCTGCTGCTGCTGGCGGTGCATGCTGAGCCCACAGTGGCAGCAGCTGGCCCCAGCAGGCACGTCCTCTGCCCTGCAAGCGGCTCCACATGCGCAGCGGTTGAGCATGCTACTGGCCGTCACTTGCGTACCGCCGCCGCCGCCGCTGCATCCAGCAACTGCCAACGACAGGTCATGGCGTTCTTGCGATGCGGGAGCATGGATTGGCAGCACGTCAAGCTTCTCTGCTGGAAGGTGGGTGGGTGCCATTGAGGAGGAGGAGGAGGCATGCGCGAGGTGTTGCTGGGCAGCGTTGTGGCCCAAGGCTAACACCTCATGAGGCGCCAAGGCGTCAGCGGCCACCGTGCCAGCACCTGCAGCGCTGACGCGTGAGGGGGTGGAGGTTGGCGCTGACATGCCACGGGATTGACCGCTGGCATCGCAGGGTTGTGTTTGCGCGTTGGATGCGTTGCATGCATCGGACGCGGAGGTGCATGCAGCGGGCAGTGGCGGTGGTGGAGAATGCGACGGACATCGCTCGTCCCATGCCTGGTGAAGGGGCGTGCGCTGCTGCTGCTGCTGCTGCAGGGCCACGCTTGCACCATGCATTGCATCAAGGGCTGCCATAGCCTCCGCCAGGAAGCGAGCCAGCGCATCTGTACTATGTTCTGCGCCCAGCAGCATGCGGGGCGCAACAATGCTGCTAGGCGACGCTATGGCCCGCGTGCGCTGCGATGATGCCACCGCCCCATGGCCCTGGTCAGCAGCGTTCGGTGATGATTGCGACTGGCCGTTGCACACTTGCACCTGCATGGTGGCATGTGCGTGAGGGAGTGCAGCGGCCGCTGCTGGATCGCTGGTGCTGCTGCACCCTGTGGCGGATTCACTCACTGGACCTGCTGCTGCTACTGCTGCCGCACGCTGAACTGCAGCGCCGCCTAGCTCAGCGCGTGGGGAGGCAACAGGGGACGCGGCGCCGACCGTGATCACGGCAGTACCGCGGACATCCTGGCAGGTACCGCTAGCTGCAGCGTGTACATCCTCCATCCCCTCTGCAACGGGCGCTGCGGCGGCGGCCCATCCGGAGTGGCGCGTTGGGCTGGAGGGCTGCTGCAGCTGCTGCTGCAGCTGTGGTGGTCCGCTGCTCATATAGCTCTGCTGACTGGGAGTCCGTGGCGCGGCGATGTGGGTCACCCCAAAGGAACCAGCTACAGCCAGGTCATGCGGAGTGCCCGGGGGGGCAGCAGGCATAAGCGCATGCGGTGCGTCGCTTGTCGTGCTGCCATCGGCGGCAGCGCTCTTGTCGCCGCCGGGTTTGCTGCCGGCGGCTACCGCCGCGCGCTGCTGCATTTGATCGCCCATGCTGTTGGCGAGCCGCCGCAGGCCTTGCCACAGGTATAGTGTGACACCCAGCGGCAGTACCGCCACCAGCGGCGGTACGAGGTACAGCAGCGGTGCGCAGTCGACGAGCGCGCTGCAGTACGAGCGGCGCGCCTCGCAGGCCAACACGTACGTCAGCAGCGCGGTTCCGGTATACAGCCCAGCCAGCACCACCGTACGAATGATGACAGCCCAGGGCAGGGACCATATTGGGATGAGCACGAACTCCTTGAAGCCCCGAAAGGCTCGTATGATGCCATCGCCAGCACGCACCACCCAGTCACGGTGGGTGATAGGCCCGAGCACGCCGGCGATGCGGGCACGCAGCCGCCCTGCGCGCGTCTGAGCCCGGGCCTCCGTCACTGCCGTGCGCAGGCTGTCTGCACGCGGGACTGATTGCGCCTTGCGCCTGTTGAGGAGCGCCAGCAGGAGCGCAGCGAAGCAAAGGATGACTAGCAGCCCGCCGCACGTGGCCCAGGCGGGGATGAGCATTTTCCACGGGTCGAAGTGGGTGCAGGCGTTGTCGCGTATCTGGAAATGCAGCTGCCTGTGCTGTGCTGTTGCATAATGGCACCGCTTGGGGGCTTCGATGTCCGGGTTGTGAAGTAGCGAAACCGAGAATGGGAACGGAACCAGGCGGGCGGAGGAGGAGCTGCTTGCATTTGTGTCAACCAGGAGTGGCTGATGGGACCCACTGGTAGACCACTCAATGCCGTCCACTCTGCACACGGCTGAATTCAGCTCAGCAAGGCGAGGCGAGACCCCCGTGGCGGACTTGCTCGCCATCGTGCATGCAGAGTCTAGCCACGCTGTGGGCAGCGTGCCGCTGAGCGCGTTGTGGCTAAGGTCCAGCACTGACCCACACGATCCCCAGAGGTTGAGCGTATAGGGCAGCTGCCCAAAAAACAAGTTCTGGCTCAAGTTCACACGCTTCAAACGAACCGAGCCGAGGGTCGGCGGTAGCAGGCCGGATAGCAAATTGTTGGAGAGGTCAAGTGTTTCCAGGTTTGGCAGAAGTGAAAGGGACCTGGGAAGAAGGCCTGTGAGCCTGCAGCCGTGCATGGTCAGGTTGCGCACGCTGGGCACCGCAGCAGAACCGTTTGCCACGGCAGCGACCGCCAGGACGATAGGGTCCATGACAAACTTGGCGTAGACTGTAAGTGGAGCTGAGCATACAACCGAAAGCTCCTCCAGCTGCTGCATAATTATTCCTGCAGCGGTTGTGTAGCCCATTTGAAACGCATTGTGCAGCGAGGGCAGCGACACTTGAAGTTTCACTGGCACGTATTGCGATGTATCAGCGTTCTGCGCCAGGTACGAAGTAATGGATGTCCAAGTGCAGTTGCTTGGCGCAGGGCTGATACACCAAGGTGCCCCGGACAACGTGGTGTTGTCCGCACCAAGCACATTGATGCGCCATGTCAGGGTGTTCAGGCACGTTGCGTTGCTTGCACAAATGGACGCGGTCAAGGCACCATCCAGCCCTGACAGTGACACAGGTTGCTGCACCGCCGAGTTCGCCAGTACCCAGCATCCTGCATCATTCAACAAGCACACAGTGCTATGTGTGGTGAAGGTGTTATTGTGTCCGGCTGGAACAGCACTTCAGCCCCGTGAGCAGTGCAAAAGCTGCATATAACCTGGTCTGCAGCAATTGGACGCTCGTCGTTGCTGTTTTTTGGTGTTTTTTGGTGCTTGCTGTTGATGACCCTTAGCAGGACTGTGCAGTGGGGCACTTCAGCCCACAAGCAAGGGTCTGGGTTGAATGAGACATACGTTTTCACTGATTCGCCCCAACCATAGGTGAACACACGCAGCCCCTGAAACCGGCCCGTCCGCTTGCACGCAGTGCTGTGCCTAGCACTTCATCATCCACCCCTCCACCGGGTGGCAGCTGTATTCACAAAGAGCAAACTGTGCAGTATGAGCATCCCGACTCACCCTGCAACGCTGCCAGCAAGGCCCACCGCATGGCCACGCTGCATCCTGCTGCTGCTGGTCCAGCTGGTGACCGCTGCCCCATGGCGCCTGAAGCTTGTGAAACTACCGCTACATTCAGCCTGTGAGAAACGCGGTATAGACCGCGGCCCCTGACAGGCTCACAGGAGGGTCCTGTTCACTCCTGGTTGAAGCGAGTTGAGGTTAAACGTCGCGAAACAGCACGGCGGTGACGATTGTGCAAGTAGATCGGTTACTTTCTACAGTGAAACGCTTCAATGGGTTTGCGTAGCAGGGATTGCAAGGATTCATGGGTGAAGGTCGTGGACTGTCCTGCAACGATGTGAAGGGGGTGGATTTTCTCAGCCCCTCCCCTTCCCTCATTGGTGCATTTCAAGAGTGATCACAACGCATATTGCCCCCGCAACGCCCACTTCCAAGCGTCATGTGATGTCCGCTTGCAGCAACATTCACTGCTGGGTGTTCATATGCGACAGGGTGGAGCCTGGCAGGCGGGAACGGGAAGCGCCCCAGGCGGCTGGCATGCCAGAAGTGGATTTCGTTTGCGTGTGCTGCTACGCAGAGCGGGTGTTGCGCTCGGGTCACTGACAGTGAGTGAGCCATCAGGACACGGTGCGTGTCCCTTGCGTGTTGTCTGTGCACCACACAGTCTGGCGGCGTAACGGTACCACCTGGTGCGGCTGGTGCAGCCGGTGCGCTAGCGCAATACTGTGTACACTACGTGTCGCTGGTGTGGCTGCTCACCATCCCACATGATCGACCCCGCCGTCTGCACCCGCCGTCTGCACCCCACGCATGCCAGCGGTCTATGTCCGCCGCGGCATCTGTTCAGAGTGGTATGCAGGCTGCCTGCTGCCACATTGCTGCCAAACGCTGTCGCATGCTGACTGATGCTGCCAAACTGCTGGTGCATCCGATGTCCATGACGCTTGGGAACAAGCTAGCATCTCGTGGGCAGTGGTCTGTTCCACCAAGCGGTCACCTGCATACACCATGCACTGAAAACATGCATCCGCATGCGCACATGTGCCGCTCGCCTGCTCACCAAGCAGGCTCAGTGGATCAATGCTGGCTCAGTGGATCAATGCTGGCTCAGTGGATCAATGCTGGTCCGGCTCAGCAGCTGCTGCTCGGCAGCCGCATCCCCGCCAGCCAGGAGCGCATGGCGCGGCTGACGTGGTGGCAGTCAAGGCCTCACGCTGAAGTCACAGCTTGCTTTCACACTGAACCTGTTACTTAGGTACACACATGCATTTCGTGCCGACATCAGTATGGCATTTTATTGGAATTGGCTGTCAGTGTGCCACATGGTGCAAACATATAGGCCGGTACATGCAAATGTTTGGTTCAGAACATGCTGGCATTCAGCAGTCAGTGCAAATGACAAGCGCATGCATGGCGATAGCAGCAGGCAGCAACATTTGCCTGCGGAGCGGTCCTCCCCACACACGCAGGCGCTGCCAGGATACGCCGTGGCAAGATGCCGTGCATGCATTACATGCATTACATGCATGCTCATTACGTGCATGCATTACATGCATGCTCAGTGTAGGTTGCTCATGCTCAACCTACACGGCATGGAGCAGCAGCTAGCCGTGTGTATGCACGCGCAACACTGATTGCCACTGTGGACCTGCTTGTTACAACTGATTACAACGCCAACGACAAGAAGGATCTTGTGGCTAGACCTGTAGCCTGCCCAGGTATGCGTGCCAAGTTGCAGGCTGATCAGCTCGATTCTCGTTTCCCTGCGGTGCACCAAGAAAGCTGGGGGAAAGCTGCATGTCTACGTTACCGCTGTGTGCACTTTACCCACCTGTGCGCGTTGGCACCTGGCGCCGCCGCTGAGCTTCCGCTGTGTTCCACCTGGGTGAGCAGGTTGAGGCGAGGGTCCATGCAGATAGAACGGCATGATGCAGGCATAGCTGGTAGCGGATTGACAGCAGGTGGGAGCTCTGGAACCTGTATCTCTTTGCTCAGATGCAGCGTGCCTCGCCTTCTTGAGTGCGCTGCTGGCTGCCGAAGACCTGCTCTGTCACACCAGCACGGTCGTCCTGCATCGTTTCCGTGTGATTGAGACGTATTGAAGACTCGCCTGGTCCTCCTTTGTAGGTGCCGCATTTTCTTCACTCATGAGCAGCGCCAAATTGTTTTCGGTACCTGCCCTAGGCAGCGTTAGCGACGTCATCCGTGCCTCACCGTATAAGAAGGCCTACGGTGGCCAACCATAGCACCGCGTGACTGCCACGGTTGACACAGGCAAACAGATCACACTGTGCCGTACTGGGCCTGGACCGTGGCGCCATGTGCGTGTCATAACACACTTGCCCAACGTCGTTTATTTCCCCGACTTTCAAATAAGACTGCACCGTCTCCGCCTGCTGCCAACCTTGCCTGTGAGCTCTTGTCTGCAGTCCCCACCAACGCTCTCCACACAAACTAGGCTTGCTTGCTGTGCCCACTGCTGCTTTGCTGATGCGTACACCTGCAGTGGACAGCTCTGCCTCACACAGCCAGCACACACCTGGCACTTGCTACACCGGCTTGGCCGTTTCCCATCAGCTGCCTGCGCCCACAAACGGCATCATGGCAGCTGCTGCTGTTGCACCACACGCTCAGCAGCAGGACGCTGCCGGGGCTCCTGATTGTCGTTGTTTCAGTGACTTGCCCAACGAGGTGGTGGAGCTCATCCTCGCCCCCCACCACGTGAACAAGGGTGTTAAGCTGGTCTGCAAGCATTGGCGCACATGCAACATGCATGGCGTCACCGCCATGCAAAGCAGCGGCTTGACAGAGCAGCTGACCGACGACCACGCTGAGTGGCCCTATCGACGTCCTGGTCAGCTGCTCCCTGCTTCGTTTACACGTCTCGGCAGGTTTGAGCTGAGCTGGGCGTACCTGGGCGCAACGGCCACACTGACAGCCCTTGCCTGCCTGCGTAACAGCACACACGTGCACGCCACCCTCACAAGCCTGCATGTCAACCTCAACGGATGGCAACTTGGCGGCTCTCAGGCAACGACCGGTCACGCGTCAACGCTTGTGGCACTCATCTCCGTACTGTCAAGCCTGCGCACTTTGGCCTTTCGGTGGCGTCACCGTCAAAGAGACGAGTCCTCCCCTACCATTATGGTACTGTCACAAGCGCTGCGCTGCCCGTCCCTGGCCAACCTCACACACCTGGCCCTGAGCCAGTGCTGCCTTGACGATCTGCACGCTGAGGAGCTTGGCAACGCGCTGATCAGCTCGCCCCACCTGTCGGGGTTGACACGGCTGAGCATGGCAGCCAATTCCATCACAACAGCCGGCTGGCAGTCACTGGCGGCTGCGCTTGCAGCAGCCACGCACATGTCGTGCATTCAGCACCTGGACCTATCAGGCAGTCGTTTTGATGGCTGGATGGCTATCATGTCCGTGCCCCATGTCGTGCCCTCGCTCACCAGCCTGAACCTGGCTGGCATTTCGGTCGACGATCATTCAGCAATAGACAAGCTATTCAAGCAGCTTCAGCACACGAGCCTTTCCAGCCTACGTGAGTTGGATCTCAGCGGGTGCTTTTGGTTAAACTGCAACATGCATGCAGCGCGTGCAGTGCGTGTGCTCACCAGCTCAACGCACTTGCGCCTCACTAAGCTGAACCTTTCAGACATGTTTGTGGACACCAGCGCGGATGTTGCGGCGATGATGCAACGCGGCAGCCATCTGCATGGCTTGACGGAGCTGCACCTGCCCACGATCATGGGCACGCCCAACGGGATTGCGGAGGTACTTGATGTGTTGGCGTCTGCCACATGCCTCAGCGCGCTGCAAGCGCTGTGCATTCGGAATCAGGACCTGTCAGGGCCCACATCCAATGCGCTGGCGTCGGTGCTGCAGGCCAAGCACCTGAGCGGCCTCATTCAGCTGCACCTGCCTGGCTGCTGGGCTCGTGAAGATGGCGTGCAGCCGCTGATTGGGTTGTTCGCAGATAACTCTGCTGCAAACCTGGCCCGTCTGCGTGACATTCAGATTGGAGGTTGTACTGTACATTCCACACATGGATTTGGGCTGCAGGTGGCGGCGTGCTCGCTGTTATCCTGCACGGCGTTGCGCAGCCTCACGCGTATGTGCGTGAGCGGCCTGGACCTGACGCGCTTGCAGCAGCTGTGTGTGTTGCTGCCCAACGCCCGGCACCTGTCAGCGCTGCAAGAGCTGGACATTACCGCTTACGGCAGCAGCAGCGACTGGTGCATATTTCCGATGGTGGGCTACGGTCTTCGCGCAGCCACGTTCTTGTCAAGTCTGCGCACGCTAAGCATTCACGTAATGCACCCGCACCCCGTTAATCAGCGGTCAGATGCCGCGCCGCTGGTTGATGCGCTGCAGACCTCAACGCATCTTTCCGGCCTGCGCTTGGTGGATGTGTACTTATGTTATGGCGGAGTCATTAGGCAATTGGCTACGGCGTGCCAGGCCGTGCCGCACCTGCAGGACGTACAGATCGGGAGGACGTCGGTGCATTATGACTAGTGACTGCTTCACTGCCGAACACACCGTCTGCCCTCCTTCCTGTTAGGACACCTTGCATGTGGGGTTGCCAGTTACGCGGGCAGGCGAGCGTGCTACGGCATGCTACACGAGCACACATTGGTTTCACGCGATGAAGTTGCCAAGCACTACAGGTAGGAGGGCACATTTATCAGAGTCCTGCCCTTACAAGATGTGTTAAACCAGGCGCATTGAACAAAGCCATGCACGACCAGCTCTGCCGCCCAACTTCAGTCGCTGTGCTGCAGATTCGCCTGAAGCTGCACACTGCCCCGCCATGGGCTACAAACTCGAAGAACCAATGCACAAGCGATGCGCTTGCCGTTGCCACTGCAGGATGTGCCCGCGCATGCATGGTAAGGACGAGCACCAACAACACCAGCATTTGCGTGCATGGCTGTGCGCAGACCCATCCTACACTGCATGATGCCAGGTGCGCCCGGAAGAACGCACGTGAAAAAACCTAGAAAAATGCATGGCCAAGGGAAGTCCCTCGGCGCACATTGGTCCTGACAATCAATGCGTCGTGTGTGTGTCAACTACTTGTACGCGGTACCGGTATGTGCGTGATACACTCAGGCGTAGGTCAAGGTCGCGTTGACGCGTTCTCTTTGCTGTTGCGTTGCCTGGCAAGGTCGTCTCCCATGGCCAACCACGATGGCCAACACAGCGTACCCATCATCCCATGCACAGCAATGCAAGGACGTGCGATTGCCTCATGGACAGCTGAGCATGTTGATGCGTTTATCAATAGTGAAATCCAAATCTCCAACACAGCGCTTTGTGCTCGAACACACGTCAAGCCCTGCCGAGGCGCAATCGTCGTGCAAGCGTGGTACACATTATCACGTGACCGTATCACCGATAACCCTCACCCTCGCTGGCCCTCACTCGCACTCTCGCCTGCTGCAAATACAGTACAAAACACAACCACAGCTGTGCTGCCGCCGTGATTATGTCGTTGCTACGGCGCAAGAGGTTTCCTCCTCCTCACGTGTTGCGCTCAGGTGATGAACTCCAGAGATGAACCCCTCTAGTCATGCCACCACCACCGTCAACCAGCCTGGCCACCACCGCCGCCTGAAGAGCAGCACGCAGGTTAACACCTATACTCTATAGGCTCTGCTCACTCGCCGGGATGCCCTGAGGGTCAGTGGTACAGCCAGTACCGGCTCCGGAACCAATCCCGTACGTGCGGTACAGCACCTCCGCGATGAGCCGCTCCTGCCAGAGCGGCGAGATGCAGAACTGCGCATGCGCCATGCCCTCCATGACAGCCACGCGCGCGCGCGTGCGCTGCCGCAGCCAGGCCGCCACCGCCGGCACGCACACCAAGTCATCACGCTCTGCGTTAGGCATGTAGCGTGGGAGGGGAGCAGTAGCAGTGGCAGACAGAGTTGAAAGGCTTGCAGAGCACACCAGGGAGGCTTGGCAGCAAGCACGAGTGTGCGTATAGTGTACCGGCATCCATCACGGTTGAGCCATGCACACAGAACAAAGCAGCAAGTATGGTCACTGTCACAGGCATGCTGGCTTTCATGTGCATGCATGCGCACCTGACATCAGTACGAGCGTGTCATCCGGCAGCTGGTCGTGCCACAGGTTGACGCGCGTCCACTGCACCTGGCGGCACAGCAGCGCGGTGCAGTGCATCTCACGCGCGGGGCCCAGCATGGCCAGGTCCATCAGCAGTCCCTTAACGCTCAGACGCCTGCACGCATGACATATCACATGCACAGTTGGTGCACACTTCACACACTTGGCATCGTCAGGTGCAGTCTGTACCCTGATGCATATGCACAATGCTCGGCCCCATGGGGATCACGCTGTGTAGCCCCACGGGAACCTCCTCTTGACACACTCGCCAGCTCAACGAATACAACTTCACCAGCGTGATGACCCATGCTTCCGTGGCCCTCCATCACACATTCGCAGTTCACAACACATTACAAGTGCCACAAATCACGGCCCGCTGCCCCTCGCCACCTGCCTGTACAGAAAGTTCTTCAGCAGGCGTGGCACGAACATGTGGAAGCAGATGGGGTCCACCATCGCCAGCGCCGCCACCACACCGCTGCTGCTGCTGCTGGCGCTGGCGCTGCTGGTGTCAGTGGTGTCGCTGCTGCTGCTCCTGCTGAGGGCGCCAGAGGCTGCCCCGATAGTGAGTGCTCCCAGGTCACTGTCGGAGGGCAGCGCACACAGGCTGCTGCTGCTGCCGCATGTGCGATCCTTGTGGGGTGTAGCGGCGTGCTGCTGGTCCTGCATGGCGCCTGCTGGCTGCTGGGGCAGGAGGGGCGCGGCCTCCGGGAGTGTGGCTGCTGTGGCGCTGCGTGCAGCAGCCTCCCGGTCGTTCTGCAGATGTACGACCATTGACCAAGCAGCGCAGGTCAGACACCCTATGCCATGCATTGCAGGTTACACATTGCACGCCATGTTTTGGTGCAACACATACATCGATATGGCAGCATAGACCTGATGCTGCGATTCTCAGGGTGGCAACACCACGCACCAAAGCAACCCTGCATTTACGCGACATCAGCAGCTAACAGCAAACAGCAGCAGCAAGTAGCAAGAAGCAGCAGCCGCCTCCTGTCAAGACCTGAATGCCTGCGCCTGCATGCTGTGGCATGTGCGCGGCCTGCATGGTCAATCGACATCACATTCCGTGGCTGGGTCGGTGTGTGCCTGCCTGCATGGGCCACGCTTGCCACCCTGCATGCAGGCACCCCCTCCCTCCCGCTGCCCCTCTGTCCACTCACCCTCATCAGGACCGAGCACACCACTGAGCCGAACGAGTGTGTGATGAAGCTGCCCCTGGAGTAGCCGTGACGCGCCAGGATGGCGCGCACCTCCGCCGCCATGCAGTCCAGTCCAGGGGAGGTGGAGCACCAGCGCTGAGACACGTGCGCGCACTCAATGGCAATGACGGGGGCGCCTGCGCACGTCATGTGGCACCGCCATGCAGCAGGCAGGCAGACGCGTCAGCAGGCAGGCAGCATTGTGACCGTGCACGTAGTTCACCATCGTGCTCTTTGAGCATGCAAGCATGAGAGTTCTGGGTGCTGCTGCGCTGGCATATGACTTCAAGTGAACAGTCTGTGCTGGCTAGGCCACTGCACCTACCTGAGGCAGCGAGTGACATGAGCAAGCGGAAGTACGGCAGCAGCCCAGCGCCCACCCCGTGCAGGAAAACCAGCGGCGTGTCGGCGTCTGACATCGCCCTCAGAGCAGCCTTGTCAGCCGGCTCGCACAGCAGCGGCTGATGTTGGTAATGGCATGCAGCAGCAGCGCCGGCTTGTGTGAGCTTGTGGTCACTGCTGGCAGCAGGGGCGACGCCGCACGCCTGGCCCTGCTTCATACGGTGCAGGGGCACGTTCGCCACAAAGTAGACGGCGCCGCTGCCTTCGCGGGTGCCGCAGGCCCCGCTGCAACCCTTGCCCTCGGCAGCGCACTGGCTAGGGTTTTCGTGCTGCTCAGGGCAACTGTCGTCAAGCCCCTTGGCAGCGTCAGCACCTTGGGCGGGAGGTTGGCCGCCGCACACCGCAGGAGCTACCATCCTTGTGTACCCCACCGCCCTGAGCATGTTATGGACCATCCAAGCAAGGAACTCAAACGCGGCGTAGACTGTGAGTGGGCGGTAGAAGTGTGGGACAGGCTCGAGCGTGTGCGCGTAGAAGCGCACGTGGGGGTTGTAACCTGGCGCAAAACGATGGCCGCTGAGCTCCTCCAGCTGCTGCAGCATAGCCTCCAAGTCGTCTCCATAGCCCTGCTGAACGAGGGAAGTCCTGTGAAGGACACGACACGAGCGAGAACGGTTTAAGTGCTGGTTCATGCCACAACATTGTGTGCAGGACTGGGTGTTCGTATTTGCACGCGGTATAGCTCGGCAAAATACCCCTACACAACATATACCCCAACTTCATCCAGCTAGCCAGGTGCTGTGATGCGGGCTTTATCACTATCTGGTCTCGGCGGCGCCAAGTGGCAGCAGTGTCCTTTCTGGCCCTTCGCCCAGCACGGTTCAAATTTGCGTATGCCAAGGCACCTGCAGTTCAGCCAGTGAGTTTCACTCCAGCTCTCACCTGCTCTCATGCCACAGGGCGTGGGCCAGAAGCTCAAGCACGTTGGACTTTCTTATGGACTCCAAGGGTGCCCCTCGAAACCAGTCACACAGCCACGCGCCAGCTTCATGGTGGTCCTTAAGAACCTCAGCAGTGCGCTGAAAGCACGACCAAGCCTCTTCCCTTGTCACAGACTTGAAGGTCGCCTTTTGTGCACTGAGTTGCCTCCACTTATAGAACGTGTACGCCCCCCAAACGAGCTCAATTGCCCAATACAGAGGTGGTGTAAGCAACGCTGCCAGGACGGGGGAGAAAGGGAGAGACACAAATAAAAGGGCGGCGCACGACCCCACGGCAGCCACAAGAGCTTTGGCCGCCAGCCATAGCATGTCCGTGCCCATGAATTGCGTTTCACCCAATAGTTGGAAGGCGTTGCACCCAGCCGTAATCACCGAGTTTGGCACACAGCTGGCCTGAGCACGTTGAAGGGAGAGATTTCGATAGCTGCTGCGCGCTAAGCGGTGTTGATGAGTTTGTGGGAGGCAGCCTGGGCAGTGCTGTCGTGGGTGACGTGCGACGAAGGTGAAGAACCGATATCGTTGTGGGCAAGGCGAACTGCAACGCCTGCTATTCATGAGAACAAGTCATGGACAATTTCAATAGACACGAGAATCAAATAAATATGATGGTATTGGCCAGGATGAAGGCCACAGCGAAACGAGTGGCTGCTGGCTATTATGAGATCCAGCTGGTTGGTGACACCAGCAAGCCTGCCTTAGTCAACCTCGATTTATCAGAGCGGATGCATCCTGCTCCCTTGTTACTTGCGCGCAATTGAAAGCGTTTGCAATATGCCGAGGCGTCAGATGCAAGCTGAAGCCGAGCTCCTACCTCCAACAGGCCCTCTAAGCCCCGTTGGAACATAACGTGAAAGGCGCATTGGGGACAACGATCGGAATTGAGTGCACGCTTGCATCACTCCACACCAACGGCAAAACAATAGGCGTGCAGCAGGTGTTGGCAGGAGACTGAAGGAGTGCAGCTCTGTCCAACAGGTACGGCAACATGCGTGAGAACGCAGAAAGCAACGCTCCCGGATGCACAACACTTCACCATTACAGCACACACACACCCCGAGTCTGCCGCCATATGAGACACTCTGGACTGCATGGCGCCACACGCCTGGCCCACAGAAATACAAAACAGTAGCCTGCAATACCGTATGCCTGTCAGCAGCAAGGGCCGATGACACAGCGTCTACGCACATGTATGCGGGAGTGGGAGGCGGTCACACATGTCAGTGGGGCAGTGCAGTCTGCAGTCTGCATTCTCGAGGTGATGGCACAACACACTCACCCCACTGTCGCTTAGCACTTCAGTTATGACAGCAATTCACTGGCCCTAAGGCCTGAGCCATGCCATATCTCTCTCGATGCCATATCCCGGTCTGAGCCTCTGGCTATACTGGTCCGGGTGATGTAATCTCTCTCTCTCTCTCTCTCCAAGTCTGCTGGTCACCGCGTGTTCCCGAGTACAGTACACATCCTATGCATGGCACTGCCGGCCAGGAGCGATCAGTGCCAGGCCATTACCAGCTCCTATCAGTAGACAAAGATCATCCTGCAACTGTGATGGAGGCGCGTTGGCCATCCCACGCATTATTATGCTCAACACAATAAAAATGCAGGTCGGATGCAATCATCCACAACACCGGGGAGCACAAGCCACATGGTACGCTCTTGCCATGTGCTCCTTTTTCTTATGGCTGCAGTACGTATGAGTCATCCATCATCCGCTGAGCGCTGCACCCACCACAAAGGTGAGGTAGTACAGCGCCCACAAGGGGTGGTTGAGGTACAGCAGGAAGGCGAGGATCTGCGGTACAAGGCCCTCGAGGTTGCAGTGGTTGATCCACCACAGCAGTTTCGGAGCATAGGTCCAGGGGCCGTACAGCACCCCCTTCTGGGGGTAGTCAAACATCAGCGTGTTGTGCACAAACCCGATGCCTGCGGGTACGGGCACGCGCGCATGTGTCATACACCCACAACACGGAGGTCAGACGGAGCGATGGGCAGCGAGCAGCTCACGCTGACAGTGCAGCCATGGCGTCCAGCAGCTGACAGAGGCGATGTGTGCGCGCCAGCATGCATCCCTGTGGCATTGGGGCAGGAAGGAAGAACATGGCGTGTAGTCAGCAGACCCCTGATACATGCATTTGCCATCTTCCCTTGTCGCTCTGCCGGTGATATCCAGGGTGATGTCTAAGGCATGCAATGCAAACCCTCCTGGAACGTGCAATCTCACGCCCACCCATTACACCACACGCACCCACCTGAGCCGACATCGTGGATGGTGTGCCCCGGGAAGCCCCCCCAGGGCAGGCTGGCAATGCAGTACGCAAGCGCTGGCGGTACGTTGATGGCCACGGAGCCGTAGCGCAGCCCCGCCACCATGGCGTCAAACTCCTTGGCACAACGCGCCTGCGGCGGCAGACACACAGCGGCAGTGGTGTTGGCAGCGCCCTCAGCGCCTCACAGTGCCGGCTGCACTCCTCGATGCTTGCACAGCGTTTGCGCTATGCAGGGCAGGTCTCCGCACGATGCACGCGCTGCATGAGGGGATGGTGGATGGAGCTTTGGCCAATGCACCGTAGCATGTACGACTTTGTAGCCATGAACATGCCCTGGAAGCGGCATGCGTGTGTGCACCGTGAGCGCGCGGCGCAGCGCCACACCAGGCTGCCACGGCGAAGGCACTACTGAGGAGCATTACGGTATGTATGGGTTTGCTTGCTGCTTCATCATATCCTTGTTCGAAGGGTCGCAGCGTGCTGCCGGCTGCCCGCAGCGCCTCACCTGCGTCTTGGGGTGCGCGATGACGCTCACCGCCAGCGTGCCCCACACCTTGTCGTTGACGTATTGCGCCGCGGCTGCCATGAACTCGCCCGGATCCGACCCGCATGGCAGCGCCACCTCCTGCATGGCCGTGTGGGGGGGAGTGAGCAACAAGCACATCAGCCTGGCAGGCATGCTGGTGGGTTTTGAAAAGGACTTTCCTCCTCCAACACTTATGAATGCTGAGAAAGGCAGCACCCCGCATGCTCTGCCACCAATCAAGATGCACCGACGCATGCCGTGGTGCCATTGGAATGTCAATACCATGGAGACATGGGCTCATGGCCATGGCATCAGCCATGGTATGCTGCACATTCTGCAATATGAGCGGCACCGGTCAGCGCGAAATCGAGTGTGGGCAGTGGCGTACCGAAGCACTGCCTGTTGACATTGCGCGAGCAAGACAGGGGCAAGTTACCGCGGGCAGGCGTATCCGTGCGCACCCTCACCTGCAGCACTGCGCACCAGTTCTCCTCCTGCGTCGCTGCGCTCTCAGGCGACAAGTCCTCAGCAAGCAGGAACGGCAGCGCAGCGCACGCGCCGGCACCCGCGCCTGTTGAGGCTGTTGAGGCTGGAGCTGAGCTGGCGGCCGTGGGTGCCCCGAGCTCCTGTGCCTTGGGAAACTTCGCCTTGAACCTGAATTAACGACAAGGAGGGCAGGATGGATTCATGATACCGGAGCACCCTCTTGCGTGATACCGGAACACCCTCTTGCGTGTGCAGCGGCTGCTGAATGCGATGCGATCATGCACTCATTTTGCCGCCAACTTGGTACAATGCTGCAGAGGCCATGCCACCTGCCACTGAGCACAGTAAAGTGGCGCTCCAGTGCAGATTGCCGCGCTGAAACCCATCCAGGTGTACCAGGCACAACATGCATACCAAGGTGGCAATGTGGCATCATCAGTATAAAGCTACTACCTGGGTGATCCAATCGCACATAAAGTGCATGCACCATGCAGCCAACCCTGGGTTGCCCGAGAAGCCATCGGATGGGAACTCTCCCAACAATCGCCCATGGAGCGCATCAGCCATCCATCACACACGCACCACACCGCCGCACTCAGTTGCCAACCAGCCCTGCGAGGCCTCCGTCGTCAACCCGCCCCATCAACCAGCCGGGCAGGCATATCAATGCGTAGCACCTCATAGAAAAAACAATCACTGGTAGATTGACACCTACTTGTTGTACTTCGCGCCCGCCCCGGGGTAGTATGGGTAGCGCCTGGGCGCGGCGGCCAGCGCCTCACGCACCGCGCTCATGAAGGCACCGCGCTGCGCCCAGCTGCGACTCACCACCAGCAGCTGCATGCGCCGGCAGTGGACGCAGGAAACGGCAGGTATATGTGTGTGTGTAAAGGCCAGGCCGGCAGTCACACTTGCGGGTGGAGTACAGGTCAGCTCATACTTGCGATCACGTGCTGTGTAGTTCAGGGTCCGAGGTGCCGGCGCTGCCTGAGGCCGCGGTATGCCGTCTGCAACCCCATTTTCCTCAACCCACCAGCTAGCCGTCAGCCACAACAGGCAAGGCATCGGGAGCTGCAGAACTAGTGATGCCCAGTTCCTGGTCTAATCTTACTACGGTACCCCCATCACAACACCAATCGGGGGTGCAGCCGTGCAAGCACACTTGCATGCATGCATGCAGCCACTCACCTCCGCCTTGATGCAGTTGTGGCCCGCGTTCTGCGCCAGGCCGGCCACCACGTTGGTCGCGTGGTACTTGAGGTCTGCATCGCTCCAGGGCTGGTCCGGGTGGCTGGGCACGACGATGTAGGGCGTCACGTTGCCAAGCTCGGCGCTGACCGGCTTGGCGTTGAGCGGCTTGGCGGGGGGCGGCTGCGTAGCGCAAGCCAAGCACAGCGCACACATAAGGAACAGCAGTGATTGGTACACGGCAACGCATGTGCTTTTAGGTTGGAGTGCGCTCTGTGCATGATGGACTCCAGATCCACGGTGCCCTAGTCACAATCACATTGCCTGCACGCAGTTGCCTTGTTCACGATAGGACGCCAACGACGAAACGCAAGACACGCATCCACCTCTGATCCGCCATGGCCAGGGCGGGCTGGGGGGACAACACCAATGGATCCCAGCGCAAGGCTCAACAGAGCCACACGAGGGAGATGCTTCACAGCTGAGGGCAGGCCGGCTGTCTCAAAGCGCAGAGCAGTCCGTCCATTCCCTAAACCCACGACACCCCTCCATTGACACTCGACAGCCCACCTTGGCGCCGGTGGGGCTGCCCCACACGATTGCATTGAATGTGTCGGCAGAGCCCGTGAGGTGGATGTGCGTGACGCCCGGGTGGCTGCACACGTACTCGCCCACCTCCCTGTACTCACACCACAGCACGCAGTACACAGCATGCACAGCACAAAGTATGCGGATGATCTACAGCAAGGCACAAGCGAAGGCACGGGCAGCAGCAGGGCGGCAATAGGGGGGCAATACCTGTGGAAAAACACAGCATGTGCATAATTGTCGTGCGGTGAGCGGGTCACGCAGGTGCTCAATCACGCAGCGGGGCACTCACCTGCCTCCATACACCACCCGCACCCAGCCCGCACGTATGAATCCGGCAAACAGCTCCTCCACGAAGGGTCCCATGTAGGTGCCGTTCACCGGGGAGGCCTTGAGCAGCACCACCTCGTCCACTGAGCACAGCACAGCACACAGCACAGCACAGCATGGCACAGCACAGCGTGTCATGGTTAGACAGCACCGGCGGGTGTTGCACGCTACCCACCAGTGCAGGCTGGCTACGGCGGTGCGGCTTAGTAATGGGGATGTACGCAGGGGGGTGCTTGGGCTCATGGGCAGGAAGCAGGAGCCCAGGCTAATAAGAGCAGGGACGGGCTGTGCGCAGTACGCTCATCAAGGGGATGCATGAAGCATCGCCGTGCGCGTGTCAGCCTGTTGATGCTCGTGCGCATGTCACAGCAGTACAGCACTCATGCCCTTGCGACCCCCACCCAGCCTCTGCCCAGAGTCAACTCAGCTTACAGCCTGCTCATCCACCTCCTTGGCTCACATCCCTGGACTGCCGCCCTACCGTGGGCCTGAACCCACAGCGCCTCACATGCTCGCAACCAAAAACGCTCCAAAACCGCAACACGAGAGGGAACCAAAGCGAAGGTTTCTTGCCATCGTACTTGGACTCCAGGTGCTCTAACGCAAGTGTGTGCGCCCGTACACACTGCTCCCCACTATGCTCAAAGGTCAAGGCGGATGTTGTCGCTCAATCGTGTGCACCCCTCCACGCCCCTCCACCTGGTCCCTATCAGTCCACCACGCTACTTACGCACGAGGAGGCAGTGCAGGATGTCTGCTACGCCCACCGACACCTGGTTGCCGGCGCCTGTATGTGCACAAGGGGGGGAAGGGGGGGGCATGGCCTGACAAGTTGATAAGTTCATACCATAGTCAAGAACAGTACACCTGACGGAACACTGTATCTCCTGCATGCATACGCTCACATGCTTGGCACTGCTAACAGAGCGTCAGCGCGTGATCCATACACGTGCACAGCGGGTGCTGCATTCCCGCACGCACTGGTGTGTGCAAGAGATCAAAGCTCATTCGGTGTGTTACGAGATCCATGCGCTGCATTACGAGTTGTACGATGTACAACCTGCACCATGAGTCTATGCACCCACCCAGGACGAGCGCGACACCGCTCGGCGTCTTCTCCCCGCGCGCCTTTGCGCGGTACAGCTCGCCCTGTACCGCACCACACACAACGACCACATAGGCAGAAGGAGTTAGTCATGCAGCATTACTGGGTGCACTGTGCGGTGCGACTGCTAAACTGCCTAATACGCATCACACGCATCCGATGGGATTGGTGTCTTATATGCACCAATGCATCATAGGACGCATGCGCGGCAGTGATGCAGCATGTGGTCAGAGCTAGTGATACAGTCAGCACCAGTACAATTCTGCGCCTCTCGTCCCTCGTGAGAACGGGCTGCGATTTCATATGGATGAACCCTGATCCCACACCATTGGCAATGGCATTGGCCAGCACAGGTGCTCCGCACGGGTGACGCAGTCACGCGCATACACATCTGGTGTCACACATGCATGTCGCACATGCAGCAGAGCCTAACTGAATTTGATGCAATCTGCCGATGGAGGGGGTCCCAGAGAGGGTCCGCATGTAAACGGAGTGCTCCAGTGCTTGAATCCTGCTTGTACGACCGACCCAGATCAGATGGCGCATGTACCTGTGTCGCGGGCTTGCCGGGCTCAACCCAGACCTCGCCCTTGAAGCCACCAAACAGCAAGCCCATCAGGCCAGTGGGGAACACCTGTGCGGTGCAGGTGGCATGGATCACCATCCACACCAGCGAGTTAAGCAGATTACTGCATGCAGGGGGCGGGGGGGCAGGGAGATCCCCCCTACCTTCGTGAACAGTAAGCGTGCATGCGTTCTGCATGGGTTCTGATGCAGTCCAGACTGCATGCCATGCAAGGACCTCACAGGAAACTGAACAGCACCGGTTTAGGCTTGTAGCCAGGAGGTGGGAGGCGAGTGCCAGGGCAAGGCTGCGGCACCAAGCGTGCAGTTGTGGGGGAGCGCACAAGCAGCAAGTCACACCGGCCAGCAGCACCGTCATGTGATTGAGCTATTCAGCATGCACACACATGTCTGCATGCGATGCTGCACTACGCCCGGCCTACAGGAGTTCGATGCGAGCTGTGACCACCAAACAACCCTTGCCCGCGAACCTGCAACCCTAACAGTGCAGCCACCGACGGCTGATTGTCCAGGCTATTGTATTCTTGCGGTGCCGTAGCCGCTGCCTGTGACCACCGGTGCTCACGCCGTGCTCACGCACCTGAGCGACGTACTGACCATCCGGGCGCTGCTTGACCTGGAGCGGAGCAGGAGTCCCGTTTGCGGCCAGGGCGTCCATGTATCCCCGCAGTGAGAACGCTATAGGCGACACGGACGCTCTGTGTCACCAACAAGGTGAGCCAGGCGCGTTCAGCGCCCAACCGTTTCTCGTTAGTTGAAGACGGTTGACAAGCGGTTCACAATAACAATACTGTCAGCCTGGACAGCAACAGAGGAGCACACAAGAGGCCACAGTAGTGCAAATCCACTCACATCTCTTCACCATAGCCGCTGCCGTATGAGCCCTTGTACTCCACTGCACGCTGCGCCATCGCCTTGGCAGACGCGATGAGAGCTTTGTGCAGTTCCTGCAGCAACTCGATGCGCTTCTGCGTACTGGTGGCGACCCAGGCGTCCTTGGCAGCCTGGAGGTCTTTCACTGCTGTGTCAATCTGGTCTGAGGGGCATGTTACGGAATTCGCCGTCACACAAACAACGCGGTTACTTCACGCAGAGCGTTGGAAGGTACTAGGTGAAGACAAACACGAGTGCACCTGCAAGGTAGGTTCTGACGGTGAGGTCAATACCAAAAACGCGAACCTCACCGCGCGGGGTGTCCGGGGGTGAGTCAGACCTGCTCGGCAGCGTACTGGGTTTCTGCGTCGCTTTCGCCAGGTTCATTGCTGCAGCCACTTTAAGCACAGGCTGCAAGCTGCTGCCCAGTGTGTTGAGAG
Source organism: Chlamydomonas asymmetrica (assembly GCA_001662385.1). Lineage (NCBI taxonomy): Eukaryota > Viridiplantae > Chlorophyta > Chlorophyceae > Chlamydomonadales > Chlamydomonadaceae > Chlamydomonas > Chlamydomonas asymmetrica. Next base: position 131,584 of record BDDA01000011.1, on the reverse strand, counting down.
GTGAGCTCACCATTTTCAACGCTTGCTGGGTGTGAGCTCACGATCTTTCGTGTGTCAAATCAGTGCAAACGCGCTGTGACGTCTGAAAAGCGGACCGTTGCTGGTGGATGTTGGTTGTAAGCGTTGTGAAGACAAGGGGTGTAATAAAGCAAAGTCTAGTATGCAAGCTGGCCAGCCAGGTTCATAATCGCTGCATGCACATTAGTACCGTTATGCACTTTGCGCCGTACTACACGCGTCATCCCGGTGCGTCGGTTGGCATGGTGTCTAGCACAGCCAGGAGCAGGCCTCTTGGATGCACCTGCCGAAATTAACCTGCCTTCCAGTGACTGCTTCCCCTGACCTATATATATGTATATTCATTGCCTAGTTTCCGATGTATTCAGGATGTAACCACATGAACGACATGTGCGTAATCTGTCAACGAACTGACCCCACAGGAGTGCCATCCAGCAACGGCCGTCCAGTATGCTAAAATGGGTTTGGGGGTGGGAGGTGGGGGGCGAAACGTCCGGCGATGCTGTCTCGGGGTGCCTGGTGGCGCAACGGCGCAATGCAGGTCCTCCCTGTCGCTCCCTCCTGACTGCCCCGAACAATGCATCATCAGGATCAGGCTCCATGCAGCAGAATGATGCATGCAGCAGTCGCAATTTGCTTACAATACGCGACACATGGCATGCAAGATGAGTTAACAGCGAGGCGCCCGGCTGAGGGCTGACAGCATCCGCCTGTCAGCAGGGACATCAGGCATCCGATGCAGTTTTGTTGGTGCAGCCATGCTTCGTTGATGCAGCTATGCGCATGTAAGGGCCTGGGCACTTGCACGAGCAGAGCTGACCTGGATGGCCAGTGAAATGGCTCTTTGGGCCCACGTGCATGCTTGAATAGAGGGGTGCGGCCAGCAATGGACACCTGCAGGACTGAGCTGAGCAGACACCTCAGCTGCTGTACCTGATACCCTGCCGCACCCTTGACACAGCTCAGCCTGCCGAAGCCTGCATGATGTGCAGCGTGCAAGCCACATGGACACGTGCCAAGGCATGGGTTCCTGCAATTGAGCTTTGCATGTGGCCGTTGCAGCCTAGGATGCACGGCCAAACACGTTCCCCATGCATGATGTTTTGCTCTGGACGAACACCAAAGCACATGCTTGGGCGCCACAGCGGAACAACAGAGAGCCTTGTTACATGCCACATGCAGGCTTCACGGTTGCCAGTGTGTGGGGTTGGCGCGCCCCACAGCTTGCCCGCTGCGCAGGATATGTGCAATGAGCCGCACACGCTACGCACGCGCATACGCCTTCCACCCTCCTGTATTGTGTGGCGCAGGGCCATGCCAGCACTCCATCATGGTACTGGGTGGGTGGTCCACAAGGACACGAGGTTCGGGAAGCGCACCCGGTTTGGAGCTTGAATATAATATAGGTGAAATAAGTTGAAGCGCTGGAACCCAAATAATAAAATGCACAAGTGCAGGTGCAGGTGTTCACATGGGTATTATTGCGGATGGGCACGGGGTGGTGGATCGGTGGATGGCAAGTGCAGGCGGGAAACTATTGCATGGCGTGCGTACCACTGCGCCAACACCCTTAGTGCATGGCATTAAACCTTGGCAGTGATAGCGCAGGCGAGCAAGCAGGGCCGCATGGAATTGTGAGAATAGGAGTGTGTGGGCCGGTGTCACCATGACTGCGCAGCAGAGCGCATCTGCATGCATGCGTGCCCTGTACACCGCTGCCACGACATACCAGCGCGCTCGATGCGCCCCAGACCCTTGACCACAGCGGAACACGCGCCAGCATGCCATCCCGTTGTACCCTGGCTGGATGAGGATGAGAGAAACTTCACCCGTGTCGCAGGGCATCAAAGCGTGGTGGTACATCTAGATGCACACAGCAAGGCGTGCGCATTGGCCTTATTCCGTTCTATCAATCGCGCTCGGACAAGCCCTGACCTGCCCTGTCTTAGCGTAACGGCAGCGGCGAAACGCATAACCAATTTAGCAGTACAGACGCTGGTGACTCGCCACACGTACATCTCAAGGTGCTCTCAGTTTGGTAATGGGTGAGGCCCCGGGGGGGGGGGGGCGCATGCAGGGATGCGCCTCCCGGTGCTCGATCACGTGTGGGAGGAGAGTTCCCACAGTACGAATGTGCAGTGGGTTAAGCCAGCACCACGAAGCGCCCGAATTGACGGGTGCACTGCAGACGCCGGCACAACGGCGGCAGCGCGGGCGAGGTGCACACCACACCCTGGCTCATACGGCCATGCCATGCCTCCCCCAAGCCCGCTGTTGTACGCAGGTTACGAAATAATGGAATGTATGAGGGTGCATTCCGTCAGAAATGTTCATTTCCATTGGCTTTCCGTGCTCGCAGCATTGTACACTGGCACAATGGGAATTAATTCACATGTCGTTTCACGCGCTGGTGTGGGGTTCACGGTCTATGTCAAAACTACAAAGGCAGGGCGTCGGCTCGTGTACGACTACAAGAGGGCTGTAGACTTGCACACAGTTGGACACCTACTGAAGCTAAGCCTCAGACTCCATCTCAGACGATGACGAGCCCTCCTGCTCAGAGGCTGCGCCTTGCAGCTCGCCCGCCTCGTCCAGCGGCCCTTGCTCACTGTCGCTGTTATCCTGCTCCTGCTGCTGCTGCTGCTGCTCTTCGCCGTCGACCGCCTCCTCCTCCTCTTCCTCGTCGTGAGAGCCGAAGTAGCATGGTGGTGGTGGGTGCGGATGAGAAGGGACGATTATGGGTTTTTGATCGAGCTCGATTTCCCAGCGTGCGAGTGCCCAAGGCATGAGCGTCTCAGGAAAACCTTGCGCGACATCCGTATGTTGCGCCTTTGCGCCGTCCATGTCTGCTTCCTCTTCCTGCGGCTCTGGGAAGTCCCCTTGCTGGTCATAGCTGTAAGCTGCAAGGTGCTCTTCTGGCACAGGCAGCAGCGTCATCAGTGCAGTTCGGAGGAGTGCGACGGTCGCCTGTGGCAGCGGCTCAGAGAACTGCACCACATGTTGCTGTGTGGTGGCAGCCTCCACAGCCTGCCTGAGCACCTGCCGCTGCTCGCTGACCTTTGGTGCAGACAGGCGCTGGGTCAGGTCGAGTACTATATCAAGCCCCTCCTGCGCTTCAGGCTGCCCGCTGGCATGCGCCTGTACGTATTCTTGCAATCGCCCCTGTCAAGAAGCATAGAACAACAGCAACATAGCAAGAGTTGGGGTCAGGTCGCAGGGTTAGAGCTCTGCATTTCGCTCAAGCATGGCACGTTCTGGCGTCGGGCCGAACGTGGCATGCTTCGAAGGCGTTATGGTGCCATTTGCACTCTGCACTTCTTCGCATGTACCTAACGGGAACAAACTAACACACATGGCATACAACTTTGTTCTGCGCCTTTCTTCTGTTTGAGGTACCAAACTTTGCAGCAGTGCTCAAACCCTTTCTGTAACAGGTGCGCAGGGGCGCCGGATGAGCTCAGCCACGTAACAACAATGACCCGGTCTGGTGCTGCATATTTGTGAACAGTACTTTATTGCAGTGCAGCGCTTCAACCTCGACTGCGCTGCCACCACATACCTCAATTTCAATCATCGTCTGGGCAATCCCATCCTTGTGAAGGAGCGCTCGCAGCTGAGTAACATCGTTAAGGTCTGACAAAGATCCGGGTGGCATGCCGAAGTGCCATTCCAGCACCCATTGGAGCCTGCGGACAAATTGATCAAAGCGTTGCATAAAGTTCACGTTCCCCTTCGCGTGGTGGGCGGCGGGACACGAAGAACAAAACGAGGCTGTGAAGAAGGTGGTCCAGCAAACACTGTAATCGAGGTGTTTAGATGAATACGATGCATGAAGTTAGGCTTACGTCTGGTACGACAGGCCAACCGCCTCTGTGGTAGGTCCCTCATCGTCGCCGAGGGTGGTAGGTCTCGCGTGGTAGACACTGTCTTGCTCCGCGTCTTCAAACTCCAAGTCAAACGCAGGAGCCAAGTCCACCGACGGGAAAGCAACAGCACGTCTGCTGGTGTCAGTGTTGCTCGCTGCCCTGCTGCTGCAGCGCTCGCCATACGCGCAGCTCCTGCGCGGTGAGATGGTGCTCACAGGCGATACGCATGCGCTGCTGGCCGCTCCAATATGCTGAAAGTGAGTTGACGCAGGCGCAACCTGTACAATCCATTACAAGAGCAGTGTCGGTCAGGCATAAACAGCGGGAATCGCGGACGTCCGAGCACATGCGGACTAGACCAGCAGTGCACCTCCTGAATTGCACCAACAAGCACAGGCAGGGTGCTCACTACACACGCTCATCATCGCCAGCTCTCACCTTACTGGGACTCTGACTCCCAGGTGCAAACACTGTAGGTGGGAAGCGCATCATTTTGTGTGTCGCGTCACGACGCACGCGATGTCGGTTTGGAGTTGCACAGCCCTAAGATGCAGAACCAACACTACAATTAAGCAACAATGATTGTCACACGTGTTGAGAGGCAACGTTGGCACCTGTGGTATACTTGGAAGCTCTGTCACCAGCAGACTGTTGAGCGATTGGCCCTTCAACTGGATGCTGGCATTTGGCGCGCTACAACAATGCAAAGTTTGCTCGCCCCCTCGCCCCAAATACTCATCAAAGTGCTGAAACAGCTGAGGTAGTCCTGAAAATGCGCTGCGGGAACCACAGTGCTGCCACCCCTGACCGCTGAGCCCGTTTCCATACGTGTGGGCAGACGATTGTGCACGTGTTGAGAGGGGTGGGGACGGGGGTGCGGTACGGAGCACGACACCTGCTGTTTGCGTCCCGCGTCACAGCGCTTATCGCAACACAATCATTATACTGCACATGCAAGCAGACAGGCTTACACCCATACCTCCTCTATGCAGTATCTGGGGTAATGGGCAAGGCATGCGTGCGCGGTTGTAGGTGTGAGGCGGCGGGGGGAGCACGGACAATGACACGGGACTCACACGCTCGGATGCTTACATGCATGCATGCTTACACGGGCTGCCCGCACAGGCACACAGTCCCGCATTCCGCCCATGGACACATGCGGCACACACGTGCGGCAGCGCTAAACTGCGCTCACAGCAATTGAGCCAGGGGATGCATGTCAGCGCTGTCAGTCCCCACACGGCTGCTGGATGGGTAGTCCAATGCTTACAGTGGATTTGCAATAGGTGGGGCTCATTGTGGCCTATGCATGGCGGCATCCTGGCACAGCCAGCACCAAGCATGGAGGGAGGTTACTGCTGGGGGTACTGGGAGTAAAGTCTGTCCTCAGATGCAACTGAAGCGTACACGGGAAATACCTTAAAAGGGCCAAACTGGAGCTAATTAATGATCAACAAGCATCAGTACAATCAATAATCAATCGGGCAGCATGAAAAATACATGAACGAGTGATGAACCCCGTCAGTCTGTTGCAGCTATGGATTAAACCAAGAATGTTGAGCACAAGGGCACGCCTGATGCGTGGAATCACACATGTAATGAAGCGCACGCTACCCCCACCGGCGGTGTAAACACGGGCAATGGATGATTTCAGGTTGGTTGGCTGAGCGCGGCCACCTAGGTGCATGATGCAAACGCTGTGGGTGTTCCGGTATGAGCAGCAAACACCTGCGCTGCTGCGCTACAATCCCCCACCATGTTTGGTCCGCACCATGAATCCCATGCGGTAGCCAACCAGTCGCATGCGTGGACCTGAACGTCAATCACGCTATGAATTCATAATGCAAATGAATCCATGCGTCCATGCATCACTGCGTGCGCACGTAGAACTGGCCACGATACGCAGTCGCCTTGCTGCTTGCAATCTGCTTGCCCGCCAGGAAGGCATTCACCGCGCCCGCCATGACCTGCTGCACACCGGGCGTGTTGAATCCATCCTGAATAGTCTTCTCAATGGTGGACTGCAGCAAGCGTGACGGGCCCAGCAGCGGGGTGCAGATGTCCACGCCCGCATCCCACTGAGGTGAGGTGGATTGGACAGGGCCGTCAAGGCCAGTAATGGCACCAGAGATGTGGTTAGCAGTAGCGCTGAGGGTGACGAGCTGACTGGGTCCGGCGATGTGCACGCCCATGGCAATGTTGAGGGTGGTGCCGTAGGAGGTGGTGTAGTCTGCATTGACGGTCAATCAACGCGGGGTGCAGGCAGGGATCAACGCATCTATCAGCATACGGCGGCGCATGCAGTGGCTAGCAAGCGTGTGCATGTAACACAGATATTGACGCCATGATGCAGCAGGGGATTATGGCGCCCATGCTGGTTGCGATATCGCACGGACTCTATGCCAGTAGCAGCAGGTCAGTACGCAAGGAGACTTAGCCAAGGCGATGCGCTGACAACAACTTCTCATCCAGCAATCTCAACAACCTATATCTGCCGCGCATGCAGTGCGAATGCTTTTGTGCTCACCTGGCGTGTAGGTGCGGGAGATGACCTGGTAGGGTGGGTAGGCGTACTGGTCCCAGGTGGTGTAGTACGCACGCGTGAGGTGGTGGCCCTGCTTGCCGTCAAAATAGTCCTCTGGCGTGTCGGCGCCGTGGCTGTACACCCACAGCCGCATCATCAGCTTCTGGCTGTAGTCCGCAGTCACCATGAACTGGCTGGAGGGGCATCCAGCGTGTCCAAGAACACCCATGCTGCGCACATCAATGAGACAGCAGCCACAGCGTAGTGGGTGTCAGTGTCAATCCCACGCAGCAGTCGCAGCGTAATGGGCATCAGTGTGAGGCGAAGAGGCGCACATTCAGAGAGAGGGAGGGAGAGCAGGTAACGTGATGTTCAGCGCAGTGGCACCAGGGCTGACACAGGCAGGCAGGCGCACACAGGCACGCACCTTCGATGCCATCGTTGTATGAGCTGTACTTGGAGGGTGCCTTGACGGTCAACTTGAAGGGCTGCGGGGCCGGGATCTGAGTCTTGACGCCGCCCAGGGTGATGTAGGTGCCGGCCGCGGACGTCATTTGGTCAGCCTCTGGGTTGCCCCACTGGACGAATGAGTTAAGCTGCAGGTTGCGCACCTGCACCTTCATGGCGCTAGGCGAGGTGTACACCAGCTGGGCGTTGAGGGAGGCAGCCAGGTCGTTGAGCGGAAAGCTGGAGTTGCACACAATGTACCTGCATTTGCATGGAACAAACACCACGATGAAGGGGATCACGTTACAGGCCCGAGTGCGGACGAGTGTCAAGGGCAGCACAGTGCAGCCAGCACTGCAGCCAGCACTGCTGAGCGAGTTTCAGTCTAAGAGCATGTACGCTGTTGATTGGCGTGTGGCAGGAATCCATCAAGCGATCAACCTTGGTGGATGCATGCGGCGGGCCGTACCGGTGCTGCACTACAACGCGCAATCCATCACATTCATGCGAGCAGCAGGATGCATGCAGTCCAATGCATTGCACCATGCATCAAAGCGAATCATGCACACACACGGCTGCGCATTCAGCCATGCGTTGCACACAAGGGTGCTACCATCAGTCATCAGTGGTTCACTCACTCCCAGGAGACGAACGCGATGTTGCCGCCGAGGATGATGCCGCCAGAAGGTGCAGTGATGGACTGAGGGCTGTTGATGTTTCCGCTGCACGGAGCAGGGCATTTGCCACCTGCGATCCAGGCAACAGCTGTCCACGGTCCAGTGGTGTTGGTGGGGTCAATTGAGAACAGCACGCTGATGCTGCGCGTGCCATCAGCGCCGACAGACAGCGTCTGGCCTGTGAACGTCTGCGTCAAAGGCAGTCCTCCTGCGGGGGCGGTGACGTTGATTCTGAAGTCCGAGGCCTGAACTGTTGCACAGTTTACCACGGTAACTGTGGCCCAGACGCTGAAGGGCTTGGGCACGACCGAGCCTATTGGGCCGCTCAACACAGGCCCAACCGCCGCTTGCGCGCTGCCCACAACGGCTAACACCAGCAGCAATGCCACAGTGGGCGTCAACATCATCTTGGCCATCTGTTCACTATGGGTGGTGCTGATTGGGCTGAAGAGGGGCTTGTTTTGCAGCCTATGTAAGACGGTACGTGCCCGTTGTTTGCCGAGTCAGAGCCGATAATAAAGAGAAGCTTGTCTTGCCGAACAGGTCGCGTCATAGTCGGGTTAATATAGTGTTTCACGGCCAGGATATTCTATCATGCCCGCCTGTCGAACGCGAAAGTGGGAAGTTGGTGGAGCGGAAAGGGACCAAGTCCGTACTCGGGAGCTGCTTGTCAGCTGCCCCTGCCCGACCTGGCAAGGGGCCCACCAGATGTGTGTCCCCTTCTCTGCACTTGACAATGCAGGCACTTGGTAACCGAACGTGCCTGAATACACTGTGATCATCAGAGAATGCTGGTAGGCGACATGAGTATGCGTGCCGATGGGGTCCCTCCAATCAGCGATTCAACGCAAACTGGACGATGCAACTGAAGATGGGCTGGAAACCGTGCAAGCACGATCATGGCCTGAAAATACGAGGAATCAGCTGTGACACGGTCGCAGAAGTTTGATGGTGACGTGGGCATAGGTGTGCGTGCGCTGTATGTCGGTGGAGCATGTTTTCAGCTGAGCTGATGGAGTTGGCCACTGACACGGCGCCGCACTCTGTACTAGTACATGCGTGTAAACGTTTCCAGCAGACAACACTCTCAGCGGCCCTTGATATGATTCTTGCCACCCTAGCCACCCTCGCCAGGTGCCACGATGCATCCTGCGCCATCGCTGCAGATGGGTGTGCTGGGTGGAGCAAGCGCATGTCCGCCCAGACTTCTGAAGGCTTGTCCACATGTGTATGCGGGTGCTGAACCCATGTAATCCATGATTTTTGTGAAGTTGAAGCTGCCACAGAGCAGCTGCCAGGCCTGCTGGAAACCGTTTTGCTTCGATCACCACAGTGTCACGTTGGTTTCCATGCTCATGTACAGCGGGAGCCTGAATGCGCAGCGGCACGTGCACGCATGCAAGCACACTCACGAGCTGCCAGGACCGGTGGGCTTATCATGGGCACCAATACCACACATGCCAGACACCAATACCAGACATGCCACCACCAGACACGTCAGCACTTCAGCACGTATTGTCAGCGTGCATGCAGCCTTGTACGTCCCTGGCTCCCTGCCTAGTGCACGCCCTGCATGCCCTGCATGCCGCCTGCCCTGAACGGTAGGTGTCCTGTGCCAGAGGCCCTGTGCATCAGACACCCAAGTTTTACGCATGAGGAGCTAGATCCTCCCTTGGCATGCGTCACCCTGCCTAAATGCCTAATTCCTCCCCTCCCCATGCATTAAACCCCCCTGGGGTGAGCGGGGCGAGTCGAGGGGGGGGCGGAGGGATTGTGGGAGCGTCCATCGTGCGCGATGACGCTATTGACGCTATTGCCCAAGTAGGGTGACACGCCTGGGCTGTTGACATCTTCCTCCTTTGTCTGCAGCTCACATTACCAATTCAATTCACGCAGTTTTCATGACGATCAGGTGTGTTGTGACGACCTGATTGATGCGCTGCCGTCGCCGAGCCACAGCTGTGCATCGCCTCACATAGGGATGTGCCCGCCCAGTGCAGTTCAGTGTGGCCTGCGTGCACGTCTGCCCTTGCTTGTTTCCCCCAGTCCCCCTTGCATGAATTAGAATGCAACCGGACGTTCTGCGCGGACACTAACCTCACACGGGCGTGAGAACATACCAGGCCTGCAGGCACCTCGCTTGCCATCGTCAAGGGCAGTCTCTACCCTTACGCATGCACATATACAGACTGCATGACCCCGCAGGAATTGCACTGCATGGCCCCATGGGCGCCACTTTCTGACACACCAGGCCTGCGGTATGCTCGAGCTCACCGCACCTACCATGCCGCCCAACGTGCGAGCACACACCCCTTTCCCTTCCCCCCCCGCTTTGTGGCAAGGCGCTCATTGCAGCTGATTGCCGGACGGTATGACTTGCCATGGCTGGCTTGCGACGCAGATTCAGAGGCGTGAGCGACATGTGCATGCGCATACATGCACACAATTGCATGCCTCCACGCGCCACACGCGCGCACGCGTGCTCTCCACCTCACGCGCCAGCCTAGCTGTGCAGGCATCAGAGGCCACGATTTAGGCCGCACCAGCAACGTGACGTTGTGAGTGATGAGGACGTGTGCAGCCTGATAAAGGACCAGGTCACACACCACCTGGTGGGCGGGAGCCGGATGTCAGACAGCCCAACAAGTGCGCGGTCTCATGCAGCTGAACCAACCCATAGCATGTACCAAGCTTGTGTTGCGGCAGGATTGGTGCATCCTGCACGCCTCTTGGGCTGAGCGTGCGGGTACCCGATTGTTTTACCCTGCGCCTTCCCAGTGTCGAGGTGGGTTACCCCCCCCCCCCCCGCTCAGGCTGTGCCAGCATCTTGAACCGAGCAATCATCGGCTTGTATGCATGGGATTGCATGCATGCGCTGCTCCCAGCGTCAGCGCTTTCAAGACTGATGTGCAGCGGCACCTCCGCTGATGGCGACAGCATGCAGGTCAACATGGCCAACGGCTCTCGGCTCTCGGCAGTGGTACTGCGAACACACAATGATGATGCTGATAACGCTACTTCGTACTCTGTAGTGCGTGACTGCAAGCCTGTTTGCCCCCACAGACACTACACTTATCCACAACGCACCCTCCCGCGGCATCAGTGCGCCCTTCAGCAGTGTTGAGACTTGAGAGGCTCTCCCACAAACACAGGGCTTAATGGTGTGAACATGGACCTGATGACTGTGCTTGCTTCGTCACGGTTATTGTAGCTTTGACCCGTGGCCTGAAACGCTGCCTTCCACAAGCAACGTCGCCTCGGTGCTTCCAGTGGCGGAGCGCACGACCAGGCGATGCACAGGAATGGCGCTCAAGCAGTCAGCAAGCCAGTCCCAGGTTGCCATAGCTATACGGCCCAGCTCCTCACAGAGCAGACTGAATGACGGCGAGAAACGGCGTTTCTCGCATCTGGACTCCATCATCGTTTGTGTCGTGATTTTGGCATTCCTGATGATCGTATGGATTTGGGGTGTACACGCTATGCTGCTTCACGGGAAGTAGGTGCTCATAGCGCGGCCTTGTGCAGGATACTCCTGGCGCTTGCACACGGGTCGCTCGCTGCTGGGGTTGGCTGCGCGCCCCCGCCCCGGGATACTGGCTTTGTAGCTAATAATGCACTCCTGCCTGCTGAAGCCTTAGTTATATATTACCTGCTGGAGTATGCATGGCAGTTACGCGCAGACGGCAGTCTTAGTGCTGTGCAACCCACTGTGGCCCAACCCAACGATGATATGCCACTTCGAAATGTCTCGGCGTGGGCGTAGTAAGCTTCATATGAGTTACAAAAGGACGCAGTTGCACACTGGCCACTATGTTCTTGCATAGACAGCCAACCGTGGCAACGCGCAATTCTACATTGTGGCTGTTGCGAGACGCTCCTGCTCACTGGCTTCTGCACCTTTCCTTCGGACCTAGGCGGTCAAAGTGCTTACGACACTGTCTTATCTATATGTATATGTGTACTTTGCCTGCTCTAATGACGATCATGACTGTTGTAAATCATCATCGCTGTGCGATCGCTGACCACCCCTGCATTTCCAGCCCAAGTGATGGCCCTGGTTGTCGTATGCATCAAGCATATGTGCAGGTTACTCAACTGGCGAGTATCCAATACACGTGCATTGCCCCCACTCGTGCTACGCATGCCACGCACACGCATGCACGCACGCCATGTAGCACACTTGCTACACTTGTTACGCCATACTGTGAACAGCACATTCTCGGCGGTGTCCATGTTGGGGTTTACTGGGAGGACGTCCTACAGGCACTGCAGTGGTAACCTTAGGACCCGTCCTACACATGGCACGGGGCACTTGCAGAAACCTACAAGCGAAGGTGATATCTGGCGGGCTGCACCAAACAGCCTGGCGCTGGCCTTGACTGAATGACACTCCCATACCGTCCATCACTGGGGTATGGCAGCAGGGTCGGAGACAACCTGACAATACTGAGCTCACTTACGCCCAAAAACCCAAAAACGAAACCAAGGCAACACCCTGCATATGCACAAGGGACGGTGCACAGGCCTGTTGCGAACCTGGCAGATGCTGCTGTGCTGGTTTGATACGAGGTTTTCACACGAAACCTAGTCAAAACCCTGGAGGCCTTTCTCACTTTTTGCTTACACACCCGTGAGCGTGCAGACAAGGATGCCATGTTCAGCATAAGGACTCCCCAGGAGCCTGCTGCGCATGACTGGCTGTGTGCCGCTGAGCTATCATGCCACCGATGCCCAGCGCACCATTGTACTAGGGGAAGCTTCCTGTTTTTGGCACGCCATGAACAGAACATGTAAAGAACAGCCAGAGTAACGTGAGAAAAGATGGCGCAATGCACATGGCCCACGCTCAAGCTAAAATGCCGATGCCATCTGTCTGCTACTAACGCAGTGGCTCGCAGCATCCCGCGTTTGCGCCTATCCAGCTGGCGGATGCCAGCATGTGCTCGATGCACTTTTTGCATCTGCTGGCTGGCGCCCTCACTCGGACTCGACAACTGTTACCGCGCCCTCGCCCGGGCTTCTGCCAATACCTGTCTGTGGAAGCCACGCAGCCTGTGGGATGTCGTTGTTGGAGGTCCGTGTCAGCTACACACGCGAGCTCGCCATGCCCGCCTCGCTGGTGCTTCATCTGCAGGGAGTGCAGCTGTATGCTTGGCTCATACACCCTCCTCCACTGCAGTGTCCGCCTGTAGACCATGGCTGATGGGTCGCGCACACTTCCGCACATAATCAGGCGACCAGCCCCGTGCCAGCAGCCTGTACCTCAGTTGTGCATGTGTGCGACTGACCAGCAATGCTGCGTGTGTGGGGTGTACTAAAGTTGCATGGCTATGATAATGTGACCCGTTGAAAGAATGCCACCCACTCTCAGAATGCATGGGGATTCACGCGACCCTGTGTGTGCCTTGGCATTGACACACTGTGACTGCATGCTTTGCGCAAGGCAGCCTTGTCCACATGCAATTGGTGCGTGCCTGGCTGGGGCGGTGGTGCACGCTGGTTGTGAGCAGGTGAAGACTGTGAGGATCAGGGACAGGAGCAGGATCACAACAAGGGAAGGTTTTGGTTACAGTGCTGCATGCGAATTGCTCTCACGTGCCTACCACAGGAAGTGCCATTTCGGCATGCACACAAGGTCCATGGCCCATGCCCAACTTCTCTTGAAAGTACCATGTCAGAAATGCTCGCATGCAGGCGGTCTTGTATCGCCAACCTGGAGTACTGTCCTATCTGCACTACCTACGCTAAAAAACTGAAAACAGGCCTACAGAGCTCCCATGCATGGTGTGTAGATCCGCGGGAGCAGACAACCCTCGCTACCCCGCTAAAAAAAGATATGCCGCTGAAGGAAAAGGTTCGGTTGCAATCCATAGAGGGTTGGGGCGATGAGTGCAGCGCTGTGCAGTGGGTCACAATCCACAGCAATAGTGCAGTTCACCTCAATTATGGTCTGTTTAGCAGCAGGTATGCGATGCTCAGTACGGTCATAAACGCATCCCCCATGCATAGGCGCGCATTGCACTGACATGGTGAGGATAATCATGGCGGCGAGGTGCACAATTGAGGACAGGGTGGAAGAGCATGAGGCAGGGAAGGAAGACAAGAGTTCTTTGTTTGCAGAGGGCCACGCGTAAGAGAGCACAAAAACAGTCCATGCACAAAGCGAGACACAGCGTAGCAAAAGACGGGGAGAGAATCGGGGAAAGAGAGCGCGGAAAGGAGAGGCAGGGAGAGCCGAGCATTGTCCAGAACGGGGACACTGGGCATGCACGCACGCATCAGTGGAGAAGGAAAACCAGCAGTTTCAGGCGCAGGTGAGGACGTGGCGCTCAGAAGGCGGTACGCAGCAGGCAACTGACCGGCAGGCGTAAGAGTTAAGAGAGCCAGAGTGGGCTTGAGTGCTCGCAAGGTTGAATGACCAGTCTTTTTGACATATGGCAGTGTGGCGACACGCACGTGCGTGTTGCCCACTCAGCTTGGCGTGACAGTCACGCCTCAGTGCCTAAAAGCAATGACGGGCGTTGTCACACACGCATCCGTGCACAGCGCTTGAATTCGGCTGGTGCGCCACAGGGTGGACGTTAGCAGCTGGGTGTTGCTAAGGGCCGAGGAGTTGATGAATGCCAGGGGGGTGCACTTTGCAGCGCATACCGCATGCTTGTGTGGAAGGGTGATGGGCGGGCGGGACAGCAGTGTTTGGCGGTGTGCAACAGTGTGCACTCTGCTAAGACATGGCACAGAATTGCCTGGCCTGGCAGGCTGCTTGTGTACGACACTCAGCATGTGGCTGAGGATGGCCACAACTACGTGGCAGCAGCAGCATAGAGCTATACTCCCACAGATGCGTGGGCCGCGTTGGCGGGCTGTCAAGCGGCAGCGTCAGGTGCTTGAAGGTGTAGGTGTAGCACGTTTGCGTGCAGCCGCGGGATGGCTGTCGACAGGGACGATAGCCGATTGCAGGCAAGTAGCGTTGAGTAGTAGAGGAATTAATCAAGAATCTTGGAAACACACGGACAGCGTTGTGTTCAACAAGGCGGCATCAACATGACCTAAGTTCGCCAATTGGCGGGCGCCAGCAATCAAGACCGAAACCACTGAGGGTTTGAAAGGAATGGGGTGGAGAGCAAAACAGGGAACCCCAGCTCTGAGGTGCGCTGAATGAATCTATTATAGCATTAAAAGGCCTTGCGGCCTGCTAAGCCTGCACAGCCAAGGCAAAGAGGCTAATCAGCAGCAGCCCACGACCACAGTTGGCGGTGGTGAGACTCACCAGTCACCACACGAAACTGTCATCCTGGTGCCGAGAGAAGCCATGCTGCCCAAATCTTGGTTAAACGTTGCGGTCTATGGCTCACGTGCAAGGGCTTGGAGGGCTTCAGCGTCAGCCAACCATCAAACTCATCAGCCATTGACGCATGAAGGGGAGCTCCATGCTTCAAGACTAAAGGCTTGAGGTGCTGCTTGCATTTTTGTTGCCTGCTTGGGCCTGCTTAATAGTAGGGGGGCGGCGGCGGTGGCGAGGACGGGGGCTGGCAGCCATAGTAGCCGTAAGCGCCATAGTTTCCGTACCCACCACAGCCGTAGTACCCGTACCCATAATGTCCTGAGCTACCTTGAGATCTGTCTGCGTTTGCGGTGCTTGACGGCTTGTCCACAGCGTCGGGCCCAGTCGCGGACAAATACCACGCCAGGCCGTTGGGCAGCGGCATCGTCGCCTGGCCAAGCTGAGCCCCTTGCAGCACCCTAGCTGCAGAGATGGGGTTGGCTAGAAGTAAGAGAGCGGCCAGGAGCCTGCAAACAGCGAAGGCATCAAAAGGAAAGCAGCAGTTTTGTGCTGATCACAAGACAGACTGAAGGGTGGTCAGGTGTGGCAGTAGCCTGCGAGGTCACTGGAAGCGCCCCGTTGCTCGCCGCCTCACCACATCAGAATTGCCTTCATCTTGTTCGGGTGTTTGGGGTGGCAAGGTACAGAGCGCGAGGTTCTCTTGCGGTAATGTACGCGGTCGGCTTGATGAGTTGAAGGGTTCAATGCGCAACGCAAAACCTGTCTGGAACACTACGCTGTGTCAATGCAATAGCCAAGCCCTATAAAAAGGGTCGACAGAAGACGGGAGAAGGTATGTTCCGCTCAGGGAGGTGCGGGCACTTGTTTATATCCTTGGCCAAGCCTGAAAATCGATAAAGGGAAGGAATCACTTTTTCAAGTCGTCCACCGAATGGCCCGCGTTCCACCTCAAGCCTATCCCTCTCAGACCCAACAGGACCTGCTTGCCACTATGAACCCTACTGATCTCAATTGCTGGTGGTACACGCGTTTTGCAGCTGTTCTACAAGCTTTTGGCCATCGCGCAGGTTTTGCCCACCGTCGAGTTGCTGGATGAGTTGCTGGCTCGGTGTTTGCCAATGCTGGAGCGATAACCAGCTGAATAAACTGACAAGCCCACACAAGCGTTGGCAACAACTCTTACTTGGATTTCTGTCAGAGCATGCTGCTTGATCCGTGGCAGCCCACCGGTCAGTGGTGAGTCAACCGTCACTGAGCTCAAGGCGGAGCCCGGGGCGGAGCAAGCATATCCAAACCCTGATGGTGCCAGGGGGAAAGCTGTGATGCAAACTTACCCGAGCATATGCTAGGCCATAGTCCACGCACTCATGGACTGTTCCTTGTTGGGTTTCGCTTTGATGGGTTTCGCGGCGAAACTTTGCCAGCACATCAGGGCTGGTTGACTGGCATCGAGCATCAAAGCGACAGCTAGTGACTGTGGTTTTGCATCGCAGCCAGCCAGCTACACAAGTCACACGGCATTGCTTTATGCGCCTGCTGCTCTGCCTGGACATAATGACATCACACAATGACATCATGAGCCGTGCCATCAGGTATCGTTCGATGGCGGCCAGAAAGTGACCAACGAGGGGGTTTTACCAAGCGTTAGTGCAGCCACAAGCCTGTCAGCCCATCAACGTGTACCGACGACACCACACCACGCACACTGGCATGGTGGGCCGATCAAAAAGCGTTTGGCAGCCGACCAAGTCTGCTTGGTTTGAGCAAGCGTCGTCCCCTCGCCTGCTGATGCAGTTGTGAACCACGACACCCGTCACATATGAGAGGCCTTGTACACAGCGGGCAGGCGAAACCAGCGAGTGCAGGGATGACCGGGACGAAAAGTGCGGTGACGAGGCTGGGCCCGAGCCCGCACTCAGGTGATAAGGACGCGATGTGCGGTACAACAGGTATGAGGCGCAAGGTCAACAATCAAGGAGCCTCAACAGCAAGTACGCTCCCCCAGACCTCCAACGCTGGGCACTTCACTTGCTGGGCATAGCCATGTTCGCCACCGCAGGCGGCAGGATGCCGACCTGCGAGGACACGTGACAGCAACACCCCCGCGCTTCAGTATGCCAGCAAGAGGTCGGCAGAATCAGCACACAACACAACAACGTGCAAGCCACCCCAGGTTACTGTAGACAAGCCCTCATCTAGTGACATTACGCCATCCTTGAGTCATACGCACAACTGTTCTACATCAACTGTCCAGATGTGCAGGTGCAACAAAAGCACAGCTTGTGTGTGGTATACTGATACAGCACCCATGCCGTGTGATCATTGCCATGCCCCTCTGTGGACAAGCGCAAGCCACACGCACCACACGTGCGTACCTGCATGAAGTGTAGGATGCCAGGGTCGATCGGGCCGTTGACGCCGTTAGGCAGCCCGCCCGAAAACGCCACTCCAGGGGGCGGCGGAGGCATGCCGTGGTGCTGCAGGTGGTGAGGCAGGCCTGCGCCCCCACCTGCTCCCGCAGAGCCTGCTCCCGCAGGGCCGGCGCCTCCAGGGGGCGGCGGCAGGCCCCACCCGGACATTGAGGCAGCGGCGGCGGCGGCGGCGGCGGCAGCGGCGGCGGCGCTGGAGGAGTGCTGCGGGTGGTGCAGCTGCTGGTGGCCCGGGGGCGGCGGCGGCGGGCCGCGTGCTGGCGCTCCGCCCATGTGCGGCGAGGGCGCTGACACGACGCTGTCTGCGGAGGACAGCACGTGAGAGTCCTGCTGCTGCTGCTGCTGTTGCTGCTGCATAGGGTGCTGCTGTGAGTGCTGCTGGGAGTGGGCGGGCTGCTGTTGCTGCTGGGACGGATGCTGCTGGTGGCCTGCATAGCGCAAATAAGCACTGGTTGGGCCCCACGCTGCAGTGCAGGTGTGTTGCCCACCAGAGCGACGCCGCCACGCCACATGTTGCCCACACAGTGCCGCCACGTGTATGGTGCTTTTGTGACAAGAGGAATCAGACTAGCGAGGCTTGATCATCATCTGCAAATTATGTATTCTTGATTGCCCAATGCACTGCTATGACCCACAGGCCACCGCGTGTTGTGTTGCCAACCCTATCCTTTCACACGCATGCATTGTGCGTGCTTTCACGCGATCATTGCTCTGACCAACCTGGGGGTCCATACTGCTGCGTGCCGGGCAGGTGCGGGGGCAGGTGCGGGGGCAGGCCCGGGTGGCCAGGCGGGTGAGGGGGCGGCGGGCCCAGCGTGCCGCCAGGCAGCATGTTGCGCGGCACCTTGTACACCGCACCGTCCTGCAAACGGGACGCAAGGCGGATGCGCGGGTCTAAGCTGGCAGCGCAGTATTGAGAACACCAGGGTTGGACCAGCACGGTGAGGGGTTGGCGAGGTGGCGCTTCAGCGCAAGCCTAGGGTAAGTGTGGAGGGGTGTGTTGTAGGCGTGCATGCCGGTATGTGTTAGAACATAGATGCCTTTTAAACATGCAGCTCCCGCCCTTGACATAGCAGAGCGCCGCCCAGGAACGTGCTCAACAAGTCCAGCACGCCCTAACTCTTCCCAAGCGCGCAAGATGCTTGAGCGAGCATCGTACACACCCCCGCGACGCTCGTACGCACCTGGCGCTGCAGCACGATGTTGTTGTGCGCCAGCGCGAAGGCCAGGGGGCTGGGCCCGTAGCGCGGCGCGTAGTGCGCGGCCCAGGTGAGCGGCGCCAGCATGGCCTCCAGAGCTGACTCCTCGCCCGGGCCCCAGTGCTGCGCGGCGGCCGGGCCCTCCGGCAGCAGGCTCAGCAGCCGGCCGAGCAGCTCGTCCGGCATCAGCAGCCTGCGCGCCGCATGCAGCAGCAGCAGTGGCAGCCACACGCACGCGGGGTTGGTGAGGGCGGTGCACAGCGTAATGTAACGAACAGGGCCAAACCACAACGGCATACGCACGCTCGTTCGCACAGGACGATGAATGCAGCATGAAGCTTCACTACAAAAACAAGAAAGCACACCAGCCATCATGGTGTCATGGTGTGTCATGGCTGCAGCAATGTCGCATGCGCACGACCAGGCAGCACTGCTGCGGTGAGGCGGCCGATGCAGCTATCTGCAGCCCCTGCATGCAGCACCATCACAATGCCACACCATGACGCGCACCTGTCGCTAGGTGCTGGGGGGTGCTGAGGAGGGAAGAGGCCGCCGGGGCCCGCGTCGCCGCCGTGGCCACCACCACTGCCAGAGCCTCCGCCACTGCCGCCGCCCTGCTTCAGCCCGCCTGCACGGAAACCACAGTCGTGCAATTCACGCCTAGTCGCACAGATGTGCTGCTAGATCACGACACGCCTGCAGCACTGGCGTTCCCCACCCAGCGCCGATAACCCACCGCAGCATTTTGCGCTGCAGATATATACGACCATGCAAGGCCTGCTCGCCAGCCTGCCAAGCAACATGTGATCCACTCTGCCAACCATCCCCATTGCAAGCGTTCAGGCAGCAGCAGCAGCCCCTCTGCAAACTCTGCAACGCGCCTTGCATGTCTGCGGGGCCGCCGGGCGCTCCTGCAGGCGGTCCTCCGCCCAGGCCGCCGGCTCCAGCGGGGAACATGGGGCCGCCGAACCCAGGCGGCGCGTGCTTCATGAAGGGGCCCGGGCCACCCGCCAGGCCGTGAGGCGGGGGCGGGGGCAGGCCCATCTGCAGGGAGCATCAATAGAGATTGATTGATGCTCAGTCACCCGTGCCTGTGAAACTGGGGACTTGTGCGACTGCCAGGGGCACTATCTCACTGATTCCTGGGCCAGCTTCAACAGTGAGGGTGACTCACGGTCAACAGGTCAAGTATGGTGACGCTGCGGTGTGGTGTGGAGTGGAGTGCGTGAGGCTGCGCTATGGTGGTGGCCTCACTGGCGGATGTGCATGCAGTGCTCCGTTGCTCTCAGAACGAAACCGCAGGTGCCAGATCAACGTCGCATCGGCGCATCGCCACCATGGACTACCGTGTGCTGCGTGTGGCATGTGCTGGCGCGCTGGATGCCACAATGCACGAGGCGGACGCACCACAACTCAACAAGGCATGGTTGTATGCGCGAACAAGTGCCACAGTGCCAGCGGGCACCACACATGCTGCTGCCGCTCACCCCGGGTGGCGGCGCGTGTGGGTGCGGGCCGGGCGGGCCAAAGGCCTGCTGGCTCAGCATGGCCAGCTGGTGCTGCAGCCCCGCCACGCGTTCGCTGGCCTGCGCCTCACCCTCCTGGTACGCAGCCTTGCTGCACGCGCAGAGGCAGAGGCGAGCACAGTCAGCACACATACGTGTAGGCCAGCGCATGTACACAGCGGGTTGCACGCACGTATGACATCAAGATGCATGGTCAACGCAGGGGACAGCCTGGGTCGGGGTTGCCATGATGCCACGACCTCCCACGCCACAAGTACATGCGTTGCGAATAGCAGCTATGCGAAGCGCAGCACAGGCAATCAGGGCAAGCACATTCTGGTATGCATGGGGAGCGGCCCTCCCGCCCGCCCCGTGCCGGACCGCCTGCCCACTATGCAGTTTTCTGTTACCATCGGCAGCGCCACCTATATGCAGTGCTACTCACAGCTTGGTGTAGTCTGCCGTCGCATCAGCCAGCTGGCGCGCCAGGTCCTCTGCGCGCGAGGTGGCGGTGGCAGCGTCACGCTCTGCCGCCTGCGTGCGGCGCCGCGACGCCTCCAGCTCAGACTCCAGCTTGCGCGCCTGCCCATGACAGCGGCACGCAGCATGCAGAACACGCAGCAATGCAGCAGGCACGCCAACATATTGCGAGTCAGCTTCCCGGCCAGTGCTCGTAGTAGGTCGTGGGTGACCTACACTGTGCCAGAGAAAATGCACGTGTGTGTGCATGTGTGTTGTGTGCTTGATGGTGTGAGTGTCCCTCTACCAGGACTTCATGATCAGCGTGCTTTGGGTTGCATCCGTGGTAGACGCGGTCATGCAATATGGGTCGCATTTCGATTGCCATGAGATGGTCTGTGCATCCGCTGGCGCGTGTCGGTGTCGCACAGCGGCCTGATGCCCCTTTCAGCACGATTCAGGCCTGAAAAGTGAAGTTGCCATGCAGTGGCGCTGGTGCGCTGGCCCTGCTGCTTGCTTTGGCCTCTCACCGCTGCGTTGCGCGTCTTTATCAGCTCCTCCTTCTCCGCCACATGCCCGCGCAGCGCCTGCGCCTGCGCCTCCTGCTCTGCCAGCTGGCCACGCAGCGCCTCGATGGTCTGCGGTTCCATTTGCAGCCCCCAATTGAACACGTCACGCCCCACACAAACATATGCATACAACCCAATCACAACAACACTCTGCCTGCACTTGCCAACAACACCTGCTGTGCGGAGGTGCCACTGTGGGCCGATCACATACTGTCGCGGGAAGGGGGGGCGGGGCGGGGCGGGGAGGTAGGCATCTAGATGTTCTCCAAACAAGGTTCCCAAGCAGCGCATCAAGCTGCATGCAGGTGCATTTTACCACCATGTTGTCCCCATTCGAGTGACACGCCCCGTCAGACGCTGCTAGTCCCCGAGCTGTTCACGCACGCCTCAGGGTGCAGGGCGCAGGAGGCTGCCTACAAGGGAGCACTCACCAGCTGCGCGTCGTCATAGGCCGCCAGCGCGGCGCGCTTCTCCTCCTGAACCTGCCCATAGCGCTCAGCCTCCTTGGCCAGGCGCTCAACCTGCAGAACGACAGCAATACGTCAGACCAGAATCTAGTTCGTGGCCAGTTGCGCAACGGTGAACACTGAACAGGTGCACCGTCGTGGCATAGCGGCCCTAGGCTGAGCGCTCCCACAGCCGACCCTAGCACAGTAGAGAACGCCTCCTCGTGTTGCTGCGGAGGCTCATGGCCGCTTGCCGTGCGCTTGCACTCAGGACGCTCCCATCATGACACGCCGGTGCGCTGTTCGAGGGTGCATAGGCAGACCGCCTGCAGCTCTATGTGCGAATGCTCCCAAAGCAACGAGCAGTAGGTCTAACAACACAGCAAATGCCAAAGTGGCGGTGGGCTTGGCCTGTGGATTCCTGTACGCGTTCAGGATCCCACACGCTTGGAGTCTTGGTATAGGTGCACATACTTGGATGACCGTACCTCTTCCAAAAGCAGGGCATCCAAGGCATCCCGCTTGCGCATCATATCGCGCAAGCGCGCGCCGGCCTCTTTCAGTGCTGCAAGATCGAACAGATGCAGTCCGTCACTGCAACAGCACACGGCCAAACCCGTCAAATCTAACAACGGCCAGGACAAGCAGTCGTTCAGCCCTGCTGCACTCACCCCCAGCATCCGCTCTCCCCAGCATTTGTGACTCAAGCTGTTCAAGTGTCGGAGCGTTGCCACCGAGACCACGGAAAGGGGGTGCAGCTGGGTTGAGGTGTGTGGGGTTGTTAGTGTTGAGGCTGAGCTGGTTCAGGTGGGCGTTGAGAAAGTCTGCCTGCCCACTGTGACTGTGTGTCTCAGGGTGCTGCTTGGGCTCAGTGTGTGCAGTACTGGCAGGCCTCTGCTGCTGAACAACAGCGCTGCCGTCGGCGACTCCCTGACTGGAGCTGCCCGAGTCACTCCCTCGCTTACCCCCTCGGCCGCGAGGAGGTTTGTACTTATTAGGTGGTTGCTGTGCGGACTCCGCCTGCACGAAGAGCATGTAGGTGCACAAAGGGCGGGAACGTCAAGCGAAGGCTTGAGTTGTTCTGGTGCGCTCTCGCTTGCAGAAGCAACATCATTAACGAGATGGCACAGCGTCCGCCAACAAATCGAGGGGCGAGGGCGCTAGTGCACGTACTTTGCCATGCTTGGGGGGGCCAAACGACTTCCACACAGACCGCATGCTGCAGGAGGAGACAAATCCTCCCATCTACAAGACTGTGGTGTGCTACAAGTAAACGTGTGGGTGCTCACCTTTGGTGGAACAGGAGGCGTCTCTCCTGTCGAGGCCATCTAGTCCGATCAAAGCCCTCAGAGCGCCAGGTTCGAGTACATGACAACCTCTGTACAGATTGCAATCCCTGATAAAGTCCAACAGGCCTCCAAATATTGTGTTTAAGAAAGACCCGACACGCACAGCTCCTGAGGCTTTCGTGGTGCGTCTGCTACGATCTCGGATCGACTTCGGCCCGCATACAGCTGCACCCAAAGCTGCCTGCCACTCTAACAGTAGTACCGCAGGTCAGTCAACCTTATGAAACCAGGTCAGGTGTGGGCAGGAACCCAGTGACAGAGTGCACGAAATGGGGATTCCGGGCTTTGGAAATCGGAAGCTTACAATCGCGACTGCACAAACACTGCCATTGAGTTTGGCTTTGCACACACACCCTTGAGTATACAACCAGTACAAACCGCACAAAGTGTTTCATAGCTTGTGGGAAGGAACTGGCACATTTGGTCCTGGTTGTATACCTATCCTGAAACTCGCACCGGCTGAACTACGAGACAGTGCGACGCTTTGAGCCATGTCAATTACCTTACATATCAAGCCCACTGCGGGCGGTGACAAAATCACTGTAGAAAGCATTGGCGCGTCCAGTTTGGTCAGCGAGCTGAAGGAGGAGGTGGCGAAGCACTCCCCTATCCCAGCGGCAGAGCAACGCCTCATATTCAAAGGGCAAATATTGAAGGACGAGCGGACCATTGACAGCTATGGTGCGTGCGGCGGTTGCGAGGCGCGCTGCATATGCACACCAAGGCGCTTTCGGTGGCACAATGCGAATGGGCGTAACTTGGACACATACTGCTCTCGCTTGTTGCCTAACGCAGGAATTGGTGCTGATAGTGTCCTGCACTTGGTGAAAGGCCGCCCAGCCGCTGGCGCCGCCAGGTTTGTGTGCGGGGTTGCAGCGGGAAAGCTTCCGTGCGCAACCGTCTGGCTGCAAACGCTGAGTTTGTGCATTACCTCTTGCAACAGCTTGATCCTGTCAGTCACTATGAGATTGCGGCCTCCACTGCTTCTTGCTCGTGTTGCGCAGCGCTGGGTCATCAGAGGCAGGCGCAGGTGCCTCAACGCCCGCCGCAGCAGCTGCCGCAGCAGGAGTGCCCAGTGGTCAAACAGGCGCTGCTGCAGATCCAGTAGGTGTTGACCTTCGCTGCTTGAGCACGCTCCTCACTGGTTACCGGTTTCGGCAAACCGTTGTTGTGGCCTTACGTGAGGCAACGTATTTACTTCTGCCCCTGTGTTTTGTCTGTGCAGTTTGAGTTTATGACCCAGGATATGGCTAACAATCCAATCATGCAAACCTTGCTCAACGACCCAGCAATGCTTCGCACCATGCTGCAGAGCAATCCGATGGTCCGTGAGGTGCGCCTGCACCAACACCCTTACACGCACCTTGAGTGATACCTTGTGAAGGGCACCTGCATATCGATGCAGGCGCAGACGCTTGCGTGCAGCGCTGCCACATTGAACATATGGTACGGTTCAAGCATAGAGCCGGCGTATATGAGCCAACGTTATTGCCTGGTGCACTGACCTGCTCTGGACTGCAGGTGATGGAGCGCAACCCAGAGGTGGCTCAGGTGTTCAACGACCCGTCAACGCTGCGCCAAATTATGCAGCTAGCGATGAACCCCGCGCTGCGGCGCGAGCAGATGCGCGCAGCGGACCGCTCGTTGAGCAACATTGAGGGGATGCCAGAGGGCTTCAACGCGCTGCGGCGTATGTATGAGAACGTAGAGGTGTGTGCGCCACCGTTAGCCTCATTCACGTGTGCAGCTGCGCTGTGGTTTGCGTACAACTCTCCCCACCAAGTACAGCCGCACGTTTGGCCCGTCGCCACCACGTTGCGGACTTCAAGCCAGTGGAAGGAACGATGCACTGCATGCATTCGGTCACAGAATGCAGTACATGAGCGTTGCTGCACAGATGCGGTTCAACCAGGGGGTCTACTGGCGATTGATTACGGTTTCGGAACACGCATTGCATATCTCCCTGTATCGGCGAGTTGTCGCTGTTCTCTGATGTCGCTTATGCGCGCTGCTTGCCCATGCATGGCTCCGTCACGCTGCGGCTGGCCAGGCCCCGCTCATGCAGGGCGCCACGCAGGGCCAGCAGGGCAACCCCCTGCAAGCGCTGCTCAGTGCCATGGGAGGCGCCATGCCGGCGGTGGCAGGCCAGGCGGCAGCAGCAGGTGGGGGCCAGCAGGGCCAGCAGGCGGCCGCAGGGGAGGCAGCAGCGCCCAACCCCAACTCAGCGCCTCTGCCCAACCCATGGGCCCCGCAAGGCGCCGCTGACGGTGAGCCAGCAAGCATAACGCACCCACAAAATGCCCTGCCACTGCTGTACATGGCGTGTGGTGTACTGCTAGGTGTGGGAATCAGGGCGGCTCTGTTGCTGCTCTGCTGAAACACCCCCTGCGTGATGGGTGGTGACCCACATGACACGGTGTTGTGGGTGGCGTATCTTCGCAGGTGGCAACGCCGCGGCTGCAGCCGGCGGCCTGGGAGGCCTGGCCGCGTTTGGAGGCGGAATGCCTGGCTTCGGCGGCATGCCGGGCATGCCGGGCATGGCCGGGCCCGACGGCGCGCCCAACATGCAGATGGTGATGCAGATGATGCAGAACCCCATGATGCAGCAGATGATGACGCAGCTCATGTCGCAGCCGGGGTTCATGGAGAACATGATCAACACGAACCCGCAGTTACGAGCAATGACGGAGGCCAACCCCTGGGCCAGGTGAATGGGACCTGCAGCCAGCTCGGTCACATACCTGCCTGCATGGGTTGCAGCGTCATGCCTGACCCCCTGCAGGCTCAGATATGTTGGCACCTGTGTGTTGCGGTGTGGGTCTGTTCAGTGATTTGGGTCCTGTTCCGTGATTTGGGTCCTGTTCCGTGATTTGGGTCTCGTTCAGCGATCTGGGTCATGTGCGGTCACAGCGTTGGGTTGGTCGTTGTCGATGGCCGCCTGCAGGCACCGTCAGCATCTGTGGGGAGTCCTGAGCCTGCAAGCTGTTTAGGGGTGCAGCACCGAACAATGCGGCAACGTGTTGAATCAACAGCCTGAATGGCTGAGGACTGCGCTGGCATGCACTGGCGCGGTTGGCGCCTTGGCGGCTTCGAGACCCCATCCAGCAGTCCATGTGACTGTGGTGCTCACGTGTTTGCGTTGCGTACGTGTGTGTGATGGTGTGCAGGCAGATGATGACCAACCCGGATGCCATGCGGGCCATGATGGACCCGCAGCACATGCAGGCCATGATGCAGATGATGCAGTCCATGCAGCAGCTGCAGGTAAGCGAGGGGCCAAGGGTTGCGAAGCAAAGGGAACTCACGCCGACCTGCGAAAGGCGTCAGCCAGTCCGACTGCTTGTGCATTGCTGGACTGTGCACCCTGCGAACCACAACGTTGCTGGTAGGGTTGCACGCGTTGCATTGGTTGCTGTGTGCGTTTGGTGATTTTTATCCAGTGCATTTCTCAGGCCTGTGTGCACACTCACGCATGTTGCCGTCATGCGTCCACAGGCCACCAACTCTCCGCTCATGGGCATGATGGGAGGGATGCCGCCGGCTGCCGGAGGTGCCCTCCCCGGGGCTCCTGGGGCAGGCGCAGCCGCTGGCGGCATGCCAGACTTCAACGCAATGTTTGGTGGTCTGGGAGGCGGTTTCGGCGCCGGCTTTCCTGCAGGTTTCGGAGCGCCCGCTCCGGCGGCTGACCCCGAGACGCAGTATGCCACGCAGCTGCAGCAGCTGGCCGACATGGGCTTCCCCGACCGCGCCTCCAACATCCGCGCGTTGCAGGCAACAGGCGGCAATGTCAACGCCGCGGTGGAGCGCTTGCTCAGCTGAGCGTGATGAGCATCGTATCATACGATGGTATGCACCAAGCGAGCTGGTTATATGCTGCCGCCTATGTGCGTAGATGCCATGCAAAGCATTGCAGGACCTGGCGATGCCAGCTCTTGATTAGATTGAACCACACCAAGCAGGATGGTTGCAGAAGATGCTTAAGGATCAAGAACATTGCATTTTCGCAGCCCTCTCACAGCACAACTTGGTAGGCTATGGTGTCTGTAGGCAGGCTCACGGCAGACAGGCCTCACCACAGCTCGTTTGCATGCCGGCTTGCGTGTGTGGTTGCTACCCTGGACTGAGGCGACAGTGCATGCCTGTCGCGACTGGCGTTACGCATGCATGGCGTGGTTGTTTGTCACAAGCCGGAATGCGCGTGTTGTTGAGCGCCAGCGGGCCGTGTTGCGCCTGGTGCATGTGTGCTCCTGCCTGGCACCCGTCAATCCTGCTGCACCGAATGCCTGGCCGACTTTGTCGTTGCGCTGAACCCAGCGCTATCATTTTGCATTCGTGTTCCCGCGTTGTGTAGACTGCTATCTTGATATATTGCACCGTACTCCTTGCTCTAACCATTGGCAGGACCATTCTGCCAGGAACACGATCAGCGCCTGAGAGCGTTGTGCTGTTGAGTGGCGACAAGCAGTGTGCGGGCAGGTGTGCAGGGGGTGCTGCGCAACGCGCGCCTCGCCAGCTGGGTGTGCCACCCCTTGCAGCCTGCAATATGCTTGTTTGGGATGGTGGTGTGCGCACAGTCAGTGCCATGCCACGCAGCAGTGACAGCCCTCGCATCGCTAGAATACTCGGCAGTCATAAGGAAAACAGTACGTGGGAACCAGGAAGTTCGGAGGGGCATTTTCTCCATCACGCGTATACCCTCCAACGCATGTGGGTCGCAAGCAACAACGCAACAGCCGCGGGAGGGGGGGGGGGAAGCGCAGCAGCCCATCTGCATAAGGCCGTCATCCAAGAATGCGCGTTCAAGGCAGGCACTGATTGCAATTGAGTTGATTATTGCGGTGCTCAGCATGCTGTGGTTTTGTTCAAACGCGAGGTCGCGCATGGTCGAGCCATTTGCATCGAAACTGTACGACAGTGCACATAAGGTATTGGGATTGGGTGAGGCCTTTGAGCATGCCCGAAAGGCTTGCAGGAACCGTCTGCGTTCCATCAAAGGATGAAATGCATGAGTTGGCAACGGATGCAGTCACAGCAACTGTTGAGCAGGGGCACAGGTGGCCGGCTGCATTCGTCACATTGTGGGCCTAGGAGTTGAAACTGATGACTCGTGATTGATGACCACATCTAGTGAGGGAGGTAGGAGGGTGGTGGTTGCTCGGGAACGGGTGACGCCGCCACATGCCCTGCCTGTCACCTGACGTGCAAGGCACGCCTGACATGCCAGTTTAGTGCTTGCTCCAGCCACCAGCCAAGGCTTGTCGGGGAAAGCGGTTCCGTCAGGTCGCCTGCTTGCGTTGCGTCTCTCAGTTTATTCGCTGGCGGCGGCACCCTGCTGGGCGCGTGCAGCTGCGCGTGCCGACTTGGTCATCTCTATGATGGCCTCCTTGATGGCCTTGCGGTCCTCCACCGGCTGGGGAAAGGGGATGCGCACCTGTATTGTGTCAAGCATGCATCCGCACATGCACACACAGGGTCAAGTTTGCTTGCAGCAGCCACCACAGATCAACTCAGGCACCTCGCCATCGTCAGGTGCAGTTTCTGTCTATGCGCACACATACGCATATATTGCCGGTCCGTTAACACACGGAGGCAGAAGTTTGGTGCAG
Organism: Chlamydomonas asymmetrica; assembly: GCA_001662385.1. Classification (NCBI taxonomy): domain Eukaryota; kingdom Viridiplantae; phylum Chlorophyta; class Chlorophyceae; order Chlamydomonadales; family Chlamydomonadaceae; genus Chlamydomonas; species Chlamydomonas asymmetrica. The sequence goes on along the minus strand of BDDA01000011.1, from coordinate 103,205 downwards.
CCAGGTGCCACACGTGCATCCGCAAGCATCCCAGAATGCGATGGCATACCGTACATGAGTTATTCAAACGCAGTGAGTTGTCCAGCGCAGGTCGAGCAACCCTCAGCCGTCTCGAGATCGACACCAAAACGGGATCGCAAACTCTCAGGACGCAATGCACGCGCTGAAATCTCTGTACAACCATGAGCGGCGCGACCCTCAGCTGACGACGTGCATAGCATCCAGCCCAATCTGCTTGCATGCGCACGCTGCCCCATCAGCTGGCACACATGACCCTGTGCGGAGCGCCTGGCATGCAGGGCAGAGCGGGCGAGGCATGGCAATATTGCACGTGGCGCACCTTGATTTCCTGGCCGTTGCGCTTGACGGATGCGTTCATGCCCAGCCTGTCCAGCTCCAGCAGCTTCACCTCGTCCACTGTCAGACCGCACACGCCCTTCACAATCGCAATGTTGTCCTGCCCCACACGACACACGCACACACGCCACGCAATCAACGTGAAGGGCTTCACAGTGCATGAGCCCCACGTGACCCTCTTCCTGACACCTAACACAGGTATGAAATGTCCGCAACAGCAGCAGCACAAAGCGATCGGAGTTTCTTCTTCTGCAAGTGCGTTGTTGCTGAGCGGCAAGCCCCATGCTGAAATGCACATGCCCCGCATCACAAACAGGGCTGGCTGCCGCGCCCCTGGCGCAGGCCCTGGCCTGCTAGCAGGCGCTCAGGCCGTTACAACACCTGCCTCACGCCACCATCCAACAGCAAACACACATACACTTCTAGCCAGCGCACGTGTGTCAGTGAAGGCAGGTGCAGGCACTCACCGCCATGTGGTCGGCGTTCATGTGGCTGCACACGGGCCCTGAGAAGGGCGCCACCGGGTCAGGCCGCGCAGCCAGGTAGTCGCGCACAGACAGCTGCAGCAGAGGCAGGCGCGCGCAAGACCCCAACCCGGGGAGCACAGCACACAGTTACGGCTAGACGATGCGTGATGCTGCTCACAGCATGCGGCAACGCTGTGCCGCTGACGGAAGGCCAACGCTTGCAGCTGCTCGCACCAGACATGGCAGCTGCCTGTGGGTGGGCTCAATTCATGGGCATGGGTGCGGTACTGCCCTACACACACTGCGAGAGGAGTCGTGCACAATCTGCTGGGCATGGTTGCCAAATCCTTCAACTTCCCAACACAACCAGACGGATTGCACACAGACAAATTGCACACAGGGGCAGCGTTCTACACCCAGTGGTTGGTATTATCCACTTGCTTCGCAGACTGATGCCTTGAACTTTGAAGCGATTGAAGGTGGCAAAATACAGTTGTCTGCCTACAGCAGCAGCATGTGGCTGCCTGTCTATGGTGGTCAACATAAGCTCGAGGCTTTGCCGCAGCGATGTCATCATCCTGTGATGATGCCACCACGCCTCAAATCTCACACAGTGGGTGTGCTTAGGCGCGGTGGCCTCGTCAAAGGGCAATTAAATCGCTGTTGCAAAGCCTGGGCCCTTTCCTACTTGTTTAGCGGCATATGTGGGTGGGTGTGGCCACAGCGCATGCATGCAGGCCAGAGACGCACGAATTGGGGGCGCGACCGCTGCCATGCATGCAGGCGCTGCCATGATTTAGATTTTATTTGTTTTAGTACATCTGGAGCGTTATAGCCGAGGCCAACGCTCCCCTCTAGAGGAGGACAGAGCTGCCATGGCTGCGCAGTGCGCACCTTGCGGCCTGCGTTGCCGAAGCCTCCGTTGTAGCGTGCCGCCAGCACCTCCTCCATGATGAACCACTTGAAGTCCGCAAAGTCAATGTAGAAGGCCTGCAGTGTACAGGGTGCAGCAGCCCAATGCACACGGGTGAGCTCCGACATAGCCAACGATGGGTAATGAGCAGCTCCTCGGCTGCTGCTGACCCCCAACCCCCAACCCCTAAACGCTACACACCCTGCGAAATGCTAATCAGGACAGGAGAGGGGATCTCACGTGTGATGAAAAAACGTCCACAACCCGGCAAACACCAGGCGCTGCCCAAACATGCCGCATGCAGTAAACTGCATGCAGTACGCATGGGCTGCGAGGGTATGTGGAGGCGGTAGGAAAGGCATGACATGAGGCATGGCAGCGCCATGCAGCACGGTGCGCCTCACTCACCGTGGGGTGCTTCTTGAGGTATGCCTCACGCAGGGTGCGGCGCTCCGCCTCGTCCGTGACAGGACGCACAACACCCTGCGCCCCCCCGCACACACCACACACACACAGTTAGGGTCACCAGCAGCATGCATGCGGTGCAAGCCAGCATCCCAGCATGTCGGAGTACCCAGCGTAAGTCAGGGAGAGCTCGCGAGGCATGGGCGCGGCATGCGCATGCAGCGCTTGGTTGCTGGCGTCCTGCATTGCATGCCCACACCCTGCCAGCCTCGCCGTTACAGGTTCTACACAAAGCACGGTCCGGGGTTCCAGGCCCCAATTCAAGTACGCAATCTGGGCGTGAAGGGCAACAACCGCAACCAGGCTGCAACTGATCGGAGAACCATCGTATGCTGCAGGGTGATGCCGGTGCAGCTGCCAGCGATGCTGCTGAGTGTTGCTGGCCTCTCCCTCACCTGCAGCGTGAGCCTGCCGTCCTGCAGGCCTGCGAAGGAGGGGCTCTTGACGGTGAAGCTGATGCGGCCGTCCTCGTACACGTCGGGCGTGTGGCTGGACAGCGTGGAGATGGCCAGGATGGGCCGCCCCTGAGCGTCCGCCGCAAACTCAACCACCGAGCTGATGACAGCACAGCACAGCACAGCACAGCACAGCACAGCAGCGGCAGCGGCAGCGGCAGCGGCGCAGGTGAAGGCGGGCGAGCAAGGGGGGATAATGAGGAGGAGGCGGTAGCGCCAGCAAAAGGCGATCGGAATCAAGCCAGGCGCAAGCGCACATATTGCACTGAGCGGTGTGTGGCATGTGGCCATCACATGTACGGCAGTAAGGAGTGCCACTGGGGCGTTTTGCACATTGACCCAAGGTGCAGGGCATGCAGGCTGTTGCAATCAGAAGACAGCTTCCCACATGCCAGTGTAGTAATGGTATTGGTTGTAAAACCGTGGATTTGTGGCCATGCACGTGACTGGCAGGGTGGCCGTGTGAGTGTTGACATGTGGGTGTGGGCTTGACCTTCGCAGGCTGTATGGTTTGCACGCGCTTGCATGCCAGCTGCGGGAGGGGCAGCGCGGCATGACCTAGTAGCACAGGCTCCCCCCCCTCAGCCTCTGCGGTACCTCTGCTCAGGTGGCCAAGCTCGGGCAAATCAGATCAGCCCGGAATGCTCTCACCGCTGCTCATGCCATTGTGCATGTTTAGCCCATACCCAGGCCCGCACCGGATAAGAAGCGAACATGTCAGGCCCAACCCATCGTTTGTGACGCGCTCTGGTGGTCCAGAATACAGACACCCTCCGATCACAGCCCATGCTCACCTGTTGGGGAAGCCCGGCGTGAGCTGGTTGCTGGAGAGCGTCGCCAGCACGCCATGCCTGCACGCCATGCATGGTTCACACGCTCAACAATGCACGTGTGTCAATTTGCAGCTTGCGTACACGCCACCCCCGTCCGCCACCACCCGAACTGACAAGCGCAGTGTGTCTGACAAAAGCGTGATGACGTGCTGTTGTTCGCTGATGTGAAGAGGCGCTGACACAGGCCCCCTCCGGCCTCCGGGCTGCAGCAGCAAGCGGCTGTGCGGCGGCTTTCATGCGCCATGCACAGCACAGCACAGCGCGGCGCAGCGCGCTCACTTTGCGGCGTCCACCATGGTGCGCGCCTCCTCCGCCACGCTGGGGCGCGGCGCCATC
>BDDA01000011.1:46609-93024 GCA_001662385.1 Chlamydomonas asymmetrica | reverse complement strand
GGGGGGGGGGGCAGCAGGGGAGAGAAAGGATCTGTGCAGGGACTGGCAGAGGGGGCTACACGACACCCATGTATGCATGAGGGCAGAAGCCAGGCCTGCTGGCCGCGATTTCAAAGAGGAGGATTGGTTGGGGCAGAATCCCTTCATCCCTCCGCACTTGGATTCGAGTTCGGGAGCAAGGGAGCGAGTTTTCCAAGTCTTGAGGTGGGTCAGTGTGTGGCAGGGTGAGCTTGGGGGTGCCATTGAATCCATGTGTCAACTGTACCCCCAAGCTGACCTGCCACTCACCGACCCACGCTTCAAGGCTTGGCACATTCCCTGCATGCGTCAGTAAGTGGAGCAAATGCACGTAGGTGTCGGCTCTGCAGCGCAATCAGTGTCCAACCCAGGCTGGTGTGTCGCTTACTGTGGCTGCTCCTGCCTGCCTGCATGCTGTCCGTGAAGGTACTCGGTCGGATGCGACGACTGTGGAGTGTTCCCGATCCAGGGAAGGCGGTACAAGTGAGTAGTCAGCAGCTGCATGTGCACCGCGCTGCACATCAGGTCCAGGTCCATGCACCAAGGTCTGCATGGCCATTCTGTGTGCCCCAAGGCGTAACTTATTCAGTGCTAGCTCACTGCATGGATCCAGCGGCGGCATGTGGTGCTCGAACTGGACAACCCCACACTCCGCACACGTTCGCTGCAAAATGCAGTATTGCACGGGTTGCGCCACCGGTGCTGCGTTCCTCTTAAGGTTCGCGCCAACCGAAACCACCTGGAATATAAGCACATTGCAGGTTTGATCCGTTTCTACAACGAGCGTCCACTGTGTGCGCCGCACCTGCGCTGCTGCGCCCGCCTGCCGCTAGGTGCGTTGACTGCCCGGAGGCTATCGGCTACGACCTGTGCGGCCCCTGCTACGACCGCGGGGCAGCCACGCGCGGGCGCTTCAACCAGGTGAGACACCTTGAATGGCAACCCCTGATGGACGCCTTGTTTGCTTGCTGCTTGCTCGTTTGGCTCTCCGGTCGTGCGGCTGTGCACGGTATTGGGCGGCGGGGCTCAGCCAGGGTTGGACGAAGCTTGCCTCGCAGGGACGTGCACCTCTTGACCATAACTGTAAACACGCGCGCTGCAGAGTCTCGCTCTGAGTGTGTGCGTGCGTGTTGCCCCGTGCAGGCGCACCGACCCGATCACACCATGGTCAAGGTGAGGGACGCGCTGAAAGGTTGTTACCGTGCGCTTAGGCGTCTTGTCTATGCACCGCCTTGTGCGCCACGTGGTGGACCCATGCACTGTCACTGGCGCGCGGTTGCGTGAACCGCTTACCACACGCCCTTTGTGGGCCTGCGCCTGCAGGAGGCGCCGCACATGCCGCTCTGACTGCACACCAAAGCATTGAACCCGGTGAAACCGCGCTATGTCGCTGCACCTGCTTGCTCATACGCTTAAATGTTGTGCTCTCTCTTGCATGCATGCTCCGTTTGTACGTGCAGAAGGAGCCTGACATGCGGCTGTCGGACCTGCGCGATGGCGACCAGATGATCGCGCTGATGAACTGCATGGAGGTGCGCACACATGCACATGCACATGCACATGCACACGCGTGAGGGCGGCTTGTGCTGCTGCGCCATGTACTCAATGTGATAACTGCTGAGTACGATACGTGGGATGGACAGCCTTGTCCTTACATCCTTCCGTGCTGGCATGTCTCGCGCACAGGGTCATGACTCATGAATTGTGTGGGCGGGGAGCATTAGCATGCAATGCATGCATGTGTGCATGCCGCCTGTGTGAGAGCGGGAGAGCGCACATCGCGATGTACGACGCATGCCGCTGCCCGGTTCAAAGTTTCAATGCATGTGTCAATATTTGGTTTACGTCACTTCACGGCTGCCTGGTGCCACGCTGGCAGGCGCTCCACCCTGAGCTGGGCGTGGAGCAGGCCATGGGGCTGCTGTGGATGGCGCTGGGCATGACGTCAGCCCCCTCCGCACAGAACGGCACGGGCCCCGGCGACACCCCCCCTTCCCTAGCCGCAGTGTTTACGGAGCCCACCACACCCACCACACCCCCGCCTGCAGCCACGTCGTCGATGTCACCGCACGCTCTCTCGGGAGGCACAGGCGCAGCGCCGTCCGGCAACGGACTCGTTGACGGCTTCCCGCAGCAGCAGCAGCAGCCGGGCGCTGGTGGATTGCGGTCTGGCGCAGGCGCGGGCGGGTCGAGCCAGGCGGCAGGGGGTGGTGGTGGTGGTAGCGGAGGCGGTGGCGAGGGTCTGCCTGGGCAGGCGGCGGCGCAGGTGGCGCTTGCGCAGCTGCAGCACCAGCTGCAGACGCTACTGGCCATCATGCCGCGAGAGTCCCCCGCGCACGCCGGGGGGCGTGCCACAGCCAACGCACACCCGCGGAGCATGGGCAGCGGCAGCAGCAGCAGCGGCATCCAGCCGAGTGACAGCGCCAGCAGTAGGCACAGCCGTGCAGCGGGCGCCGACGCTGAGCTTGATGCCGCTGGAAGCGCAGATGGCGCCAGAACGTCAGCGTCTGGTCTCAGCCGCTTCATGGGATGGGTCGGCGGCCTGTTTGGCAGCGCCGGCAGCGCCGGCAGCGCCAGCAGTGGCGGCCGAGGCTCCCGACGGCAGCAGCAGGTGGACCAGCTGTTGTCGACTTGGTCTGGTGCGGACGCGCAAGGCGGGGGAGGTGGCGGGCGCACGTCCTCGCCGGGTGATGCCAACCACCTCCATCCCCCCCTGCAGTACCTCCACCCGGCCTCCCACTCCCTCCCACCCCTCCCCCCGCAGTCACACTCGCAGTCACAGTCACACCCGCAGTCTCAGGCACCGCACGGCATCCAGCGACATGGCTCCGAAACCGGCAGGTCCACGAGACCGACCGACGAGGTCCCCTCCGTGGTGCATGCATCCGGCGCGCTGCAGCACCGAGGCAGCTTCCGCAGCACTGATGGCGCCGCCACCGCCGGCACTGCCGCTGCTGCTGCTATCCCAGCAGCTCTCGGCGCGGCAATGCTCGTGCCGCCTGGGCCGGGCAGCTCTCCTGCTCCTGCGTTCATCTCATCAACGCTGCCGTCGGCTCCCACAACAGTGTATGGAGCAGCGGCAGCAGCAGCAGCGCTGAGCGACACCTCGGCAGCATCCCGGCTGCCTCCTCGCGTGCGCCCCAGCAGCAGCAGCGGCAGCGGCAGCGGCCGTCACAGCGAGGACCTAGGCGCGCTGGCGGCGGCTGAGCGGCGCCTGAGGCTGCGTGCGGCGGCGGCGGACGCGCAGGCGGCGGCGCGGCGGCGCAGCGAGGAGGCAGCGCAGCACGAGTGGAACGACCGGCCGTGCCGCGTGCAGTAGCAAGTGCACAGCATTACACGCGCATGTGTACACGCTCATCATGCGTTTCCCTATTTGCTTGGACCAGCCAGCCTCAACTCCAGTCAACTACCGGTAATTGTTTTTGCAGACACTGGGCCTGCCAGCTGGAGGCGTAGCGGGGGGCGGGGCATCCTCTATGTCCCCGAGGAGTGCTGCATAGCGACTAGTCAATTTTCATTTTTCAGTTACGAGCTATGCATGCGTCAGCCTCGCTACCCAGGACATCAACACCTGTGTAGATGGTTCTGTTTATGCACCCAATGCTGTTGTTGCGCGGATGATGATGCGCTGCTTATGCAGGGTCACACGGCACACCATGCATGCTGCGTCCGCCCTACGAACTGTCCATAGAAGTGCTGGCGATAAGAAGTCTTGGTGCGGGCTGCTCCTTACTGCATGCGGAACTGCTGTACCATCTCATCAGCCTGTGCACTGTGCCAGGAGGGCACGCTAGCGTGACGCATGTCAGGCGTGAATGCAGTAACGCACCTTCCTGCCAAATGGCTCCGCCAACCTGCCATCGCATCATTGTCCATGATCGGCGGGGAAGGTTAGGGCGCTCCTTCATTCCCGTTTAAGTGCGGTAGCTGCTGCGTCGTACCCAGGTCCTGGGTTCGCTCCCGTGTTCGTGGTTTGTATAATTGTATGCATAGTATACTGTTGAGGTTGTGTGCAATGCGGTGCCCCAATCGGGCGCTGAGTGGTTCCGTGCTGTTGGTGCCATCAATTCATCGTCGCCCATCGCTCAGGGCCCTCGACTACCGTGGCACAATTAGTAGGCTGCGTTGGTCAGCGCTGTGCTTTGCAGGGCGGGTGACGGCCACCAGGCCCCTCCTGCACTCCTGCATGACCTCAGCTAAGGGCAACGTAGGCTGACCTGGACGGTGCCCTGCTGAGCCTTGTTTGCGTGGCAGTGCGACATGATAGCCATGCATGGCGCTAAACAGCCAGGCCGCTGCAACAAGTACCGTAAGCATACCGCATTTGATTGTGTTTACATCCGGTGGCGTCATCCGCCGTAAGTGGACGGGCTGGTCATGTTGTTGCAAGCGCATGTGGTGGCGTCTAGGGTGCATGCAATATTGCAACGACCCTCTCTCATCGGTACGGTCATGAGGAGCGTACCGCAGTGGCGAGTGAGGTCAGGGAGTGGCGGCTGGCAGGAGGCCCATGTTGCGACGCGATGCCGCATGCAGCTGGAAATACGAGCCCACCTAGTGCGCTGCTATGAAGCAGGCAACCAGGAATACTATGCACTGCAGTACTGCCGCTGTTGAAGCGGCGCATGATTTGCTTGAGCAGGCATTGTTGCTGGGTACGATAGGTGGCCACTTCCTCAGTGCTCGACTGGTTCATCCAATTCTTCAGTTAATTGTGCGTACTACACACTGGGAAGCTGCAAGGCCATCCTTCCCGCTCACATCGATCAGTACCACCGCCCCACTGCCCGGCAACACTGAACACAATGGCTGCATGGCCTATTTGCCGCCTGCAATGAGAACGGCACCAGTGTAAGAAACAGGTTCTACCTGGAAACCAGATCAGGCACAAACTGATGCAACGCCGCAACAGCGTCAGGCCGCGAGACCATTCACTCTGCTGCCTTCGCAGCGGCTGATTGCTGCTGCTGCAGTGCTTTTGGTGCGTCAGACGAGCCAGCAGCAGCATGCGCCGCTCCGTCTCCGGCCGCCTCCACGGGCAGCGGCGTACCGGGGGGAAACGCGTCGGGGTCATCTGCAGGCGCCACAACGATGCCGGCTTTGAAGGGAAGTTGCTGCGCCAGGTGTGCTGGCAGGTGGAATTCCTCCTTGATGAGTCGCGCCACCTCGGGCCCCGCAGCATCCAGCAGCGTCACTTCCTCACCTCCGCCCAGCACGGCAGGGGTCCGCACCACATACTTGGCCTGCGTTTGTGCAGTAGGAAAAGCACAGCGGTGGATGCTGTGCCCTTGTCGCTCTCCATGTGATAGGCTTTGGCAGGGCCCGGTTGTGCTGGGATTCATGTCAATTGGCACAGCCCGCAACCCCTTAGGCAGAGTCTGTGCCCCAAGGGGTGCAAGCATCATCGATGAACGCAGGAGTAACAACCATTACAACGCCACAACGCAGCGCCGATCGATGGCTTGAGGGCATGTGTGCATGCATGCATGTCACCATGGCTACATATTTCCTAAGCAGGCGGGGGGTTACCAGGAGCTGAGCACTGCTGGTAGGTGCTGCAGCAACCTGACAATCCTTGTCGATCCATGTGCCACACCATCCCCTACCCGTGCACCTACCTGGCTGTCCGGGATGTCACGGCCCGCCCACACGCCCTGCGCCAGCGACACCATGCTGCCGTCCTTGCGGCAGATCTGCACATAGGGTCCGAGGCAATGCACCCAGGCCGCTGGTCAATACAATCGTATACCAGACATGGCTAGTGTCGTTCCTGCGTTGCTTTGTTATTTGACTGCCATAGTGTCATATGTCATCTAATGTGTTGCGTGCAACGACCCCTGGACAAACAACCCAGGTGGGTGTGGTTGGGCATGCCACAGGTGCAAAGGGGACCACAACACAGCACATTGCTATCTGGAGACTACCTGTACGGTGGCTCCGAGACCGCTTGCTTACCGTCGTGAGCCAGCCTGTCTTGAAGCGCGCATCACTGCTGCACAGCCACTCACGCGGCTGCACCAGTTCAGCGTAGTCCACCCGCCTGGTCTCAAAGCGGTGCATCGGCTGCAGTTCGCCATCGGGGCCAACGGTGTTGAGCACCCACCTGCAAAGCCATCAGATCAGCGTGCACAGGCCTGTCTGCACTTGTACCGTATATCCTTACCATACGGGCCGGCGGTTATACACCAGCACAGCCAACACAGAGTCCAAGCAGAAGGCTCCATCCCTTGCGCTTGCATTTGGGCGAGACATGCTTGCGCTTTGACCTGCTAGGGCTCATGTAGCCATGAGTGAATGCGCACCAAGTCAACACGTAGCGCATGCACGCAAGCATGCAGACACGCACATATACACATGCATTGCATGCATGCATGCAATCCGGCAGCCTCGCTCACCTATCAGGCTCTCCCTCGATGACGAGCTTGGTCATGACGTTCTTTTGGCCATTAGGCATCTCTTGCACAGTGCCATCCTCCAGCTGCGTCGCAGCACAGCAGTAGCAACCAAAGCACAGCAGCAGCGTGTATGTTGTGAACAGGCGTTGGCATGGACCCTGGAGGGTGCGTGTGCACAGCCCAACATGGACACAACGCTGCCGCACCACTCCGCCGTCACAACACATGGTTGTGGGCGGGTTGGGCGACGCTAATGAGTAATGGGCTGGCTGATGGCCTTCGGCCTACATGCATGGCTCCTGAGTCCAGGCCACGTGCGGGACATGCATGCATGACTAATCACCTTGACCACTCCAGGGGCTTTTGAGGGCATGCCGATGTCTATCAGGTACGTGGAGCCGTCCTGGAGCTCAGCCAGCGCGAAGGCGTGCGCCAGCGCAAAGCTCAACTCGCCGCCCCCGCCGGGAATGTACACCTCACCTGCGCGCGTGCGCGATGATTGTGTCAGCGGACGTGTGGCAGAGCAAAAAAGCGAGTTTATGGTAGCAGTGCCGGTGCACTCTGTCAGGCATGGGATTGGGTTCCTGTCTGATGCCCAGTGCCATGTGCATGCCCGAGTGTGATCCGCGAGGCGATTTCACCTGCCAGGCTCCCCTGTGTGGTCCGTTTCGTGAGGGCAGTGACTGCCGTCCCTTGCGTGTTTGCATGCAGTACCGTACACAATTTGGTGTTAGTTGCCATACGCACACCGTCCACCTTCAACTGAACTGCCGGGTTGCATTGATGCTAAGGTAGTGACGAGTACGCTATGTGCAGTCCTTAAAAGAGTACAGGCCGGCACAAAGGTCGTCGCAGCCTGCCTGAGTGATCATCCCCGCCCTGGATATGTACGCACCATCCAGCAGCAGGACCGTGTCGTCGCGCACGCGTACCTGCGCCGAGGTATACGTTGTAGCCCAGAAGCTTGAGCATGTCGATGACAAGAGACACCGTCTCCACACACACGCTGCCAGACCTCTCAAAGTACGCTGCGGCGGCTTGTGGCGTGGTCTCGCCCAGGCGGAAACGCGTGGTGCCGCAAAACAGGTCCACGCTCGACCACGCAAAGCGTGCAGCGTGGGCGAGGTAGATGGTCTGAAGGAGCTCCAAGGTTTTTGGTGCGCTTCTTACTTCTGAAGGTAGTAGTCCTAGCTCGACAAGGTACCTGTCCAAAACTGCCTGCATTGCTTGTGTTTCGTGTGCTGAGGCCATCGGGTTGGGTTGATGAGGTGAATTCGGGTTGGTAAAGAAAGTTGTGCGGAAACCTTACGCAAGCAATATCTGTGTGTTGCGTATAATAAACGTTAATATGCAAGCGGGCACCTCGCGGTGCTGCCAACGTCAAGCCGACACTTTCCAGACAAGCGCCAGGACAGTTCGCAGAAGGCCAGGCAACGACATACCTGTGACCTGGAGCACACTATCGCTGTTGACGCGGGAGCATAATCCACGTTGAGCATAATCCACGACAGCGTCAGATCAAGTTACTGTGCTGGACTGACACCAGTATATGCAATAATACAGCTCGCTACAACTTGCTCCCCTTCCCTCAGCCCTTCACTCACCCACCTCGCTCTGAAGACGTTCTGACGAACAAACGCTGGCACAAACTTGTGATGGATTCTGGGGGAAAAGGGGCTTTACGCAATGCATTGTATGTGGTGAGCACATACCCAGGTAGACTGCTCATGGCGACCGTTCCTTGACACTGGCCATTGTACATGCATCCCGCTAACGCAGCTGGCTGGGTGAACGCGAGTCGTGAGTGTGTGGATTGTGCACAACAAAAAAACGTGGCGCAGCTGGGGGTGTGGTGAGGACACGCGTGCGGTACATTCAAGGCAAAGTCCTATCTGTGCAAGTGCAGCGTGACGCCCAAGCGCACCGGCAGCGGGCCCACGCACGTGCGATTGCATTGCAGGTGCATACGTCAACTGCATGCAATGCGCTGAGCCACTTACCTAGGTTGATAGAAGAATTAATCAAAATGTGCCTGGCCAACCCGACATCTTGAAGACAGATACATGCAACGGTCGATGTACTGAAGTGAGTGGAGCGGGTCATTACCTTGCCAACAATTTGGTGGCAAGCAAGTCATGCCGACTCCGCATCGGCTGGGACCAGCCCACAGCTTAAATCCATGTTTTCAGTGCTTTTGTCATCAGCCACGCACATAGGATGCAGGAAGGGGGAGGGGGGGGGAACGGGCAGCGCCAGCAAGCTGCTGTACAAGTGCGAATGCAGCGCGTTTATGCATGCACTGGCATTGCCGCTTGACGATGCATGTTGGCGCTGCCTGTGCTCTGTTGGTCACTGCACCACACGCCCATGTCCGGATTGGAGTGCAGCAGCTTGCTTGCTACAGCAAGCATCAGGTGTGCGCATGCTGCCGTCCCTTCAGGAGTTGGCTGCTGGTGTCCATGACTGTCCTGCTACCTGAGCAATGCATGGCAAATGCCTGTCGGCTGCTAGGTCACAAGCCCAACCTTGGTGCATTGATGGTAGCACTGGGGAGCGGCACAAAGATCGTTTCTCACAAGATGCATGGTATGTCCACGCGTGCATGCGAACCACAGGTGACGACTCATAGCTTGCATGGGAGGCAATGCGTACATGCAGGCGAGGATTATCAAGGAGGGTAGCAGTAGGGCAGGTGAAGGCTGAGGGGCGGGGGAGGAGGGCAGCGGCAGGCAGAGCAGCAGGGGAGGAGGAAGAAGCAGAGCAGGGACAGAGAGGGGCACGTGAACGCATACAGGGCCCGGGATCGAACAGCAACGGTTAACAGGGCATACGAAGAATCGGAGGTTGACTTGTGCGGGACCTAAGGGACCGATGCAGGCATGCCAATTCCTCACATCACCTCGCATGGTAAAAACTGCAAACCTGAACTCAATCAATCAGTAAATACAAAGCAGTGCTGTGACGCAGCGGCGAATGAATGCAAGGCGCAAAGACAAACCTGAGCCAGCTGATGTGCGATGATCAGCAAACGAAACAAGCAGGTGTGCCAGTAATGCACTGCGCGCACACGCCAACGTGCATGTTTGCATGAGTGGATTCGGGGCAGCAAAACGGGGCCAGGGCAGCAAACCACTGCATGCAACTGCACAAACACCATATCGCTATGGGTAGAGGCGGCAGGTGCCTGGAGGTACTGGAGGTCTTGGAGGTACTGGAGGTGCTAAAGGGAGGGGGTGGCGGAAGCTGAAGGACTGCCATGCGCTATTTTGCTACCTACGTAAATCTACCTGTCTTTCATTTATCAGGGCTGGAACTCCTATGACCGGTGTGAATCTGCTGTGCGACATGTCAGCGGTACGACGTGTACGGCTGCCATTCAGTCATGCTGCCAGCTTGTGCTGCCATCTCTGCACATCTAATCCAACCAGTTGGGGGCGTTGTCATCATCCGCAGGCTGAACCAGCGTGTCTGAGGCATCCATTGCAGCTGGCACGGCTGCGTCTGCCTCTGCCTCCTCCTCCGCTGCCGGAGTCGCTGCACGGGTGGGTGCTGGCGAGGGCAGCGGCAGGCCGGGGGGAAAGGCCTCAGGGTCGTCAGATGGCAGCAGCACACCGGCAGGCTTAAATGGCAGCTGCTGCGCCAGGTGTGCTGGCAGGTGAAATTCCTCCTGGATGAGTCGTGCCACCTCGGGCCCCGCAGCATCCAGCAGCGTCACCTCCTCACCTCCGCCCAGCCATGGAGGGGAGCGGACCTTGTACTTGGCCTGCGCACAGATGGCCAGCCACATAACGGTATTAATGTAGGGGGGCGTTCATGACTCATCGGGTGATTGTGGTGCGGCGGCATGCTCGTGTAGTGGTGGTGGTTGTGGTGCTGAGTGCGTGCATGTGTCTCCCAAGGCTGTGGTTGCGATGCCATTCGCATGCTCACACGCATGCCAGGACATATGGAGAGGCTGGGCATGGCTTGGTGAAAAGCGTTGTGATGCAAATTGGTGCACCAGCGCCAAGATTTGCGACCATTACAGCTGGAAGGTGACCTGGTAGGCTTGATCCATGCGTACATGCTGAGCTGCATGCATGCACCCCATGCTCTTCGCTGCTGGCCTGCTCTCACCTGGTCAGCCGGGATGTTCCGGCCGGCAAACGCGCCCTGAGCCAGAGACACCGAGTGGCCGTCCTTGCGGTGGATCTGGATGAGCAAATCAACACACAAGGGGGGCAGGAAGCGGATCAACATGCGTGCATGTGCAGAGGCTGTGCTGTGCGCAGCACAGTTTCTGTACATGCCAGCGCAGGCCACACACACACTCGCACGCCTAGCAAATGTGCAAGCGCTCCCAGTAGTGTTCATACTGCCATCAGCACGTGTGCTCTGCATTGTGCCAAGGGAACTTCAAGCCAGGCCACGGGCAACCGGGGCGTACGCTGCGCTTACCACCATGAGCCAGCCGTTCTTGAAGGGGCTTTGCTCCACGTACAGCCATTCACGTGCATCCACCAGCTGGCTGGTCTCCACGGGCTTCGCCTTGAAGCGATGCATTGGCACCAGCGTGCCATCGGGTGTGACCGAATGCAGCACCCACCTGCATGCACGCAAGCAAGCAATGTTTGCACATTTCGCTGCACATGTCAAGTACCGTGCTGTCTACGTAGGCTATGGGTATACACCGCAGTTTGAGGCTTGACATATCAGGAGCAGCAACGCAGTTACTGGCAGGAGCTGGTGGGTGCTGGCAAGAGCCATGCCAGCAGGAGTTGGTATCAGGCGCTTGCATGCAAGCATTGTGCACTTGCGAGCGTAATGCACTTGCGCTTGCATGCATGAATGGACCCACCTCTCAGGCTCTCCCTCAACGCGCAGCTTTGTCAGGATGTTCTTTTGGCCGTTGAGCATCGTCTGCATGGTGCCCTCCTCCAGCTGCATTGCATGCACAGCATCCACACGCACACGCTCGTATTGGGTGCCATCCTCGCTTCTACTGCAGGGACCGACTGACTGGATGGCTCACGCAGTTTGCAGGTATAATGCATGGCTGAATATACAGACCCTCCACAGGCATCAAACCAAATGAGCACCAGCATGCACACCTTGACCAATCCAGGCGCCTTCATGGGCATCCCAATGTCAAAGAGGTACGTGGAGCCATCTTCAAACTCCGCAAACGCAGTGACGTGTGTGTGCTCTGGGGTCAGGGCGCCATTGCCTCCTGGCAGATACACCTCACCTGCGTGAAAGATAGGGAGAGCATACAGATGCGTACTTGAGGGCAAGCTTCAGACGGATGATTCAGGGAGCTTGCAAGCGTATGTGCTCGTGCTCAACGAGCGTGCACCACACTACTTGCGCTGACTGTAGGACAGGCGTGTGCGCAACTGCCCACCCCTGCAGTTTTCACTGATCTCAGCTTATGTGAAACTCACAGTTCAAGTTCCCGCGCAACGGTTTACGTCATTCCAACACGCACTGGCACCAGCCATACCTGCGCCCTGGTAAATGTTGAAGCCCATCAGCTTAAGGAGGGGTACCACGTTGGATATGGTATCCACGCAAATGCCACTGTTCTGGAAGTACGACGCAGCCGACTGCGACGTGGGCTCAGCAGCCAGCTGGTAGCGCTTCCCGCTGCACAGCACGCCGATGTTGGTCCATGCAAAGCGCGCTGCGTGCCCCGCGTAAATCCTCTGCAGGAGCTCCACCGTCTTTGGTGCTTCCTTAACCTCCAAAGGCAGTCCAATCGTGGTGAGATATTCGTCAAGGAGAGTCTCCATTTATCCTCTTGATTTGGGGAGTAGTGACTGTTGCACTTGAAAGTTTGGCGGGGACCTTCCTTTATGACTGGTGGGTTGGAAGTGAACTGTCTGACGGGGCTAGTCTGTTCTGGCGGCAAGGTGTACTCTTGCGCTGTTTATAACCGATAATAATGCTGCTTGCCGTGGAAAAAAGGCACTTGTCGTAGAGCAACCCGAGGGCCAGCGCGAAGCCAATGTCAAAATCGAAAAGAGGGACTCGTTCAAACGTCAACGCACCGGTGCATGCCTCGCGACAACGTGATACACGAAGCGGCCACCACTGACGCGAGCTCCAGTGGAACTGTTGCTGGGCCAGTCGACACCTGCTGAGCGTAAGTGCCCAAACAATTTGCAGCCATGACGGGACAACGAGTTTACGCGGATGTGAAGGTGTCAACAGCCAGTTCTGGCCTCGTGCCAACAGCCATTACATGTGACACACCAGAAAAGGCCCCAGACAAAGCGAAACGCTACGAGCACAATTTAGGCCCTTGCTTGGCGTATGCCTTTGCACGCGACCTGCTGGCACCGCATTTTCACCCATTCTGTGCAACAGCGCGAGCACCACAACGCCAGGTGCCCTGGTCTTGAAGCGGCGACACATGCTATTGCTTGCAAAGCCACAGGGCAGCCTCACATCTGTGTTGCTGTTGAGGGTTTCACTGCCATGCGCAAAGCAGGCTGCCACATGTCATGTGCGTGGCTGTGCTCGGCATGGCTCTGATGCACTCGTCCACACCCCAAGCTAGCTAGCCTTGTCAGAAGGCTACAACAGCTGGACATTGCTGACTGGCTCATGGCTGCAACGAACGAACAGCATGTTGTATGAAAGCCTGCGGTTTTGCAATGACCATCAGCAGAAGCCCTGTTTCAGTATAGGCCATGCATGCCGCAGCTGCAGGGTCGTGATGAGTGCTTGCCGCTCGTGCGCGCCCTGCGCCACGTGCTGCGACGCCGCCTCACGCCCCGCCGCGCTGAGGTGGCGCCAGCGTGTCGCGTCACACAGCAGCGCCCACAGCACAGCCACCAGTCCACAACAGGACGCCGCCTGCGTGCCTAGCGTGCCGGCACCACAGGGCACAGGCACAGGCCCAGCTTCCGCCAGCCCTCAGAGCAGGGCCTCCGTCACCACCATGCCCACAGGCCTCAAGCCACAAGCTGGGCGCCAGCACCAGTGCACAGCCAGTAAGCACTCGTCGATGTTGTGGCTGGCGCCACCACCGTCACGTTAGGGAGGCCCGCCATGACAGCTGATATGTGATATGGCTGGCTCACCTCACCTGCGATAGGGAGTCATTCTGCGATAGGGAGTCGTTCTGCCGAGGCACGTAAGCATGCAGGTATGCGGTTGGAATAGCAAGACCGCAAGGAGTCAGTATGACATGCCGTGATGATTGCCGTTCAAATCCTCGCATGTGCATGACCTGCCGGTGAGTCTTGCCCCCCGACCCCCCCCCCAATGACGCGACATGGCAATCCAGGTAGTCCGGGAATGATGCTGCCGACTCTGCTGGGGCCCATGTATTCACGCCAACGTTGCTGGATGCCACCACCAAATGGCATTCCGTTGAAGTTTACACAAGCTGCGGCGCTGCTGTGATGATGTCGCATGCATGCATGTATTGCTGGTGTGATGCAGATTGCATGCGGTATATATGCGAGCGTGTTGCTTGGGGAAGTGGTGCTGTCCTGGTTCGGAAGCCAAAGGTACTTTTGCGATCGTTCGTCTAACTTGTCCACCTCATCCGCAACCGTCTGCTCAAATGCTGGCTAGGAAGCCATTCATGTTACCTTGCAAGATGCACAGAGCACTGGTTGGGGGTGTGGGGAGCGGGGGGCAGGTGGGGGCGCGGGCTCATTTCCTACAGTGTGCGAGGATTGGGGATTCAGGAGGCTAGCGGCATGCAGGTCGTGCGACGCTATTCACAAAGTCACAGTTGCAATACGATTTAGTATGAACAGTTGCATGGCGAGGGCAGGCAGGCAGGCAGGAGTCTTCCATGCGGGGGGGGGTCTAGCAGGTGAGGGTGGGGGTGAAGGGGCGGATTGAGCAGCGGGAGGGGGATAACGAAGGGGGTGCAACTGCATACGGCGCCCAGTACGGCGCCTGCGATCACAAAAGTGGCTGGCCCAACAAGACACTGTAAACGCTGTCTACGTGCCAGTGTCCCTACTGCCGTGCCGGTTCAGCTCCTTATCCATGGCGGCAACCGCTGCCTTGTGTAGCACGTATGAGTTTACCTTGCTATTGCCTCAACCAATTGTTGACCAGTATTCATTCGTAATAATGTGATCATTGCATGTTGGCGACAATGTTGATAATCGTAGGCGGGGCCAAAACCTAGGGTCAATGCGAGATACCCGCATGACCGCATGAGCTGTCTCAGCTGGCTGGTTCAAGTGTGCAGTGCGCAGATATACATCATGGCATTGCGGGAGTGCATCTGGGATATTCATATGGTACAGCCTGGCCTGATCAGATCGAGTGATCCCATACACCCGAGGTGGGTGCATGCAAATAGAAACACAGAACATGACGCCAGGATCTGCCACATCGCTTTGCCACCTCTCAGCCTCACATCTCCATCCCCTGACCGCACCGCTGCGTCCATCGTGGTCTGCTTGTACGTGCAGGCACTCATGCATTGCTCACAATCCGCATTGCACATAAGAGCGTCAAGCCGTCCCCTGTAGGCCTTTGAGGCCACCGAATGTGAAGTTGTGAATAGATGAATGGATGAATCAATCTGGAATGAACCCGTTCGCTCCAACCCAGGCTCCAACCCTGGCTAGGCAAACAAGGACTATCAGACAAGAGGAATGCCCACACACACAGCAGGGCACTCATGCACCAGCATGGCAGGGAGTGAGGGCAAGCGGCAAGTCACAAGGCCGCGTACTCATCACTTCACAGCCACAGCATGGACAGCATGCCACATACTGACATACAGCTCAACCCCCTAGGACAAGTTGACAAGGCATGTGGCACCTGATGTGGCACACTGGCTGAGCAATTGTGCCCTGGGCGGCCTGAATGGTTGAATTCGGCACGTCTAGTCCAACCAGTTGGGTGCGTCGTTGTCATCCGTATGCTGCACCAGCATGTCCGAGGCATCCACCGCAGCTGCCATGGCGGTGTCCGCGTCTGCCTCAGCCTCCTCCGCCACCGGAGTCGCAGCGCGGGTGGGCGCTGGCGAGGGCAGCGGCACTCCGGGGGGAAAGGCCTCAGGGTCTTCAGATGGCGGCAGCACGCTGGCAGGCTTGAGGGGCAGCTGCTGCGCCAGGTGTGCTGGCAGGTGGAACTCCTCCTGGATGAGTCGCGCCACCTCCGGCCCCGCAGCATCCAGCAGCGTCACCTCTGTGCCACCACCCAGCGAGGGAGGAGCCCGCACCACATACTTGACCTGTCTGAGTTGAACAGCAACGTACGATCAGCTCAATGTGCTGGGCATGAGATGCATGCTCCCACAGTGGCAGAAATAACCCACACCACGACATGTGTGCGGCACACACAAGCTAGATTGCTCCAGTCACCATGCCCCGGACGCTCGCAGCACAACATCGATCAACATGACATCAGGATGTGGCGTTCGGTCCGCCAGGCAAGGTCATTCCTGCGTAGGTGCATGCGCCCTGCGCTTGCTGGGCTGCATGCGCCCTATTAATCTTTGCTGCTGACATCCTCACGTTGTCAGCAGGGACGCTCCGGCCGGCCCATGCGCCCTGAGCCAGCGACACCGAGTGGCCGTCCTTGCGGTGGATCTGACGAGCACATAAACGCGCAATAAACGCGCGGGGGTAAGAAGCGGAGTTACGTACACGCTTAGGTCAGCTTAGACCGTCCTGGTCACTAACGCGTGCACACCTCAACGTTTGTGTCCAGCACATCCAGCACATCCAGCGCATGCAAAGGCTGGCCACGAATCGCGATACATCCCTGTGTAAGCCCCCTTTCCCGCGCACGCATCGCCAAGCGATCTGGGACGCCCTGTAGCGAACGCTCACCACCATGCGTGAAGCGCCCCCAAGCGAAAAGGCATGATGGCTAGCATGCACTCACCGAGATGAGCCAGCCGTTCTTGAAGGGGCCCTGATCGTCATATAGCCATTCACGTGCATCCACCAGCTGCGCGGTCTCCGCATTCTTTGCCTCACAGCGGTGAAGCGGCACCAGCGCACCGTCAAGCGCGACCGCATTCAGCACCCACCTGCATCAGTGCAAACATGCCACTTATTGAAAGTTGATGATGCACACCTCAGAGTGTGCTTGCATGCATCGTTTGGGCCACACACTTCTGTGCTTTGCCATATGTAGCGCAAGTCAATCAATACGCTGAGCTTGTGGTGTGCAGCATTGTGTAGCATGTACTCACACAAGGTGGCGGCACATGCAGGCAACGGAGGCAGATGCGTGTGGCACTTGCATGGCCCCACCTCTCAGGCTCTCCCTGGACACGCAGCTTTGTGAGCATGTTCTTGTGACCGTTGAGCATCGTCTGTTCAGTGCCCTCCTCCAGCTGCATTGCATGCACAGAATGCACACAGGCACACATTAATTGTAGCCACACCATTGCTAGGTCTGGAGCCAACCTGACCGGCCTGCATGATACGCATCCCCATTCACTGCCTTCTTTTCGTGTGCAATCAGCTTTGGCAAACCAGCACACCATACCTTGACCAGCCCTGGGGCCTTAAGAGGCATGCCAAGGTCAAAGAGGTACGTTGAGCCATCCTCAAAATCCACAAACGCAGTGCAGTGCGTGTGGTCAGGGGCCATTGCGCCATCGCCGCCTGGCACGTACACCTCGCCTGCACGCAGAGCGGCGCAAGATGACAATCATAACACCTGGTTCAGTGGCTGTAGGCCCGCAGCACCACACCAGTATGCGTCGCAATATGTGATGTGTGAACCAACCTGCAGCTTGCACCGACCACTGCGAACATGGGTTCAACAACACGACCGAAACACGAGGTACCTGAGCCGTGGTAAATGTTGAAGCCCAGCAGCTTTAGCAGAGGAACTACGTGAGACATGGTCTCCAAGCACATGCCGCCTTCCTCCAGGTATGACGCAGTGGATTCCAGGGTGGGCTCGACAGCTAGCAAGCAGCGCTTGCTGCTGCGATACACCCCGAGGTTGGTCCACGCAAAGCGGGTTGCATGCTCCAAATAAATCCTCTGCAGGAGTTCCACCGTCTTTGGTGCGTCTTTCACCTCCAAGGGCAGTCCAAGAGAGGCAAGGTAACTGTCGAGGACTGCCTGCATTTTCTCTTCGGCTGTGAAAGTCCTGGAGACCGAAAATGAGTGAAGGTGTGAAGTGTGGTTGGTTTGGTTGAAACTCAGGCTGTGGAGACGGCACCTGGGACGGTGTGCATACAAGCTACGCAACAGCACGCCATATATAACCATCTCAGCAAGTGAAGGGACACTCCTCGGTTCTCAGCAGTTGAGCTTCCCGATGGCTTCCCGCAAGAAAGGGGCACTTTGACTTTTGAGAGTTAACCACATCGTGAGGCCGATTAAAAGGGAGACGAGGGTTTTCAACACGTCACAGATATACAGTGAGTTTGGTATGTTGCACCGTCGCTTGGACTGTACGTGCGCGTAAACATGAGTGGTTTCGCCAACGCCAGTTGCCCTACAACCTGCACCATTTAAACACTGCCAAGGTGCCCCATCACCAGGGCACTCACTCATCCATGCCCTGACACACGCTGCAGATACTTTGGACACCAGAAGACCAGATTTAATTGCTTGGCATGCAAGAGTTGTTAGGACCGTGTGAGGCGGGTTTCCTTTCGCCTGCTGTTTGGGAGTGATACAACCTGGAGACACTACTGTCAGAGGCTGCTGAGCCTGTGAAGGCTGTGAAGGCTGCGCTGGGCGGGGCTTCCACCCCGCCCAGCGCAGCAGGCAGGCGCAGTCTGCACAGTCATCGACAATCAACCTTGCAGCACTACCCAGCACTTTCTTGGCGGCTGTCAGCGACACCGCCACCTACTACTTCTCACTTGCGGCTCGTGCCTCAGCCGCCACCGGGCGCTGCCGCCGGCAAGCTACCTGCCGGACTAAACACATACTCACACTTCGTCACCTCAACAAATAAACATCCGTCACTCAGTACACTCAGCCACGCAATGGCACAGAGCTTATATTGGCCTGCCTTGCTTGCAGCAAGCAACAGTACAGGTAAATGCGAGGGTGCCTGAATTCCTTATCGTGGTGAACAGGGGTGTACGGTCGTCTGCGGCGCCGCTGTCACGTCTGATCGCATGCATGCCGCCGCTGTCACTCCCCTGCTATCGTAGCCAGAATTCATCATGCTGCTGTGCCACATCGGCAGATACACAGCATGCTCAACGCCAGAGCATGATAAATAGACAACTCACGCAGCATTGGGTTGCCCAACTCCTTGTCCCGCTAAGCGCTTAGCGGCGAGCGCCCACACATCCCCCAGTGGCCTGCGAGGCCAACAGATGTAACGTCAACACTCAATAGTCAATCGATCAATCATATGTGCGGCAAGCGCAATGCCCATGCATAATAGATCAATGCTGCACGATGGTGGTTTGTTGAGCGCGTCCGTTGGGGTACCGTATCGCTGCGGCAGATGCGTGTGTGCCGGTACTCTAGTGGGCACCTGGTAGGGGCCAATGAAGGCAACTCATCACACTGACAGCAGGACCGGGTGAGTGGAGCAAGTGAATGCACACACCAGGACATGCAAGTGTGTTCAAGATTGTTACTTCCCGTGGGGCCATGCAGTGTGCTTTCCGTGGGGCCGTGCAGTGTGCATGCGTATGAGGATAGAACCTGTACGTGTGCGTTCAGGTGTGTGTATCCATGGGTCATGTGAAGGTCGTTATTTTACGTAGCACATGCTGGCAGCAGCATTCCTGGCGCCCATGCATGCACAAACAGCATCCACCACGGCAACGCATGGGCACGATCACTGTTCGCGCGCTTGCATGCGCGTGCCCTGCCTGTCAGCCTTGCCCACACCCCCCACAGCGTGGCAATCCAGGTTACCTGGCGGCCTGCTGCCACCAAGCGTGGACATGGAGCTGAGGGCCCTTGGGGCCAGTGCATTCACGACCACAATGCCAGATGCCGTCCCTTGCAGGCTGCGTGGATTGAGGATCTGGGACAGCGGCACGCATGTCATGCTGCTCCCATCACAGGTTCTCAGATGCAGCATGACTCAGCAATTCAGTATGCACAGTTGCATGGCGAGGGGATGCAGGCAGGCAGGCAGGGCAACCCCATGAGGGGGGATCTAGCAGGTGACGGGGAGGTTACGCGGGGGGGTTGAGCAGCGTTTCGGGGACAACGAAGGGGGTGCAACTTCATACAGCGCCCAGTACGGCGCCTGCGATCACAGCAAGTGGCTTGCCCAACAAGAGACAAACTCTGTCCTCGTGTCAGTGTTCTCTACTGCCGTGCCTGTTCAGCTCCTGATCCATGGCGGCAATCAATGCCTTGCGTGGCACACTAGGATTGGCTCAATCAATCAATGGATTTGCGCTACAAACGGTACTTGTACTCGTGACCATGTGGTGATTGCATAATGGTAGCAACGGTGATGATTGCATGTGGGGCCAAAATTCGATCAATCAATCTGGAATGAACCCATGTTCCTCTCAGCCCCGGCTAGGTAAGCAAGGACTGCCATACAAGAGCATTGCCCACACACACGGCAGCGCACTCATGCACCAACAGGCCTTGAGCAGTGAGGGCAACCGGCAAGACACAACGCTGCAATCACTTCACAGCCGCAGCGTGAACACCACGCCACAGGACAACCTGTGTATGGCAAGTTGACAACGCATGCAGCACACTGGCTGAGCAGAGGCGTGCGCCCTGACTGCAATGATGATGTCGCTCGCCTGGGTTTCCGTATCGCAGCCTGGTGACTTTGCATTGTCGCTGACGCACTACCGTACCAGACATACGGCTTGGGTGCAGTACACAACAATAGCTAACAACTTTGCTTGGCTTAACCGGATGGTCACAGTTTGCCCTTATGGTGTGCAGACTGTATAAAAATCAGGACGAAACCAAATCAATGGTGCAAGGCGCGCACATTGCCCCTGCAGGTGCAAGCCCGGACTAAGGATTGAACGAACGAACGAACAGTGGCCTGTTCGTAATCATAACAGCAACACCAAAGTTGAATGGCTGCCGTCTCGTCATGCAACCAATTTACGCTGTCTGTCCGTGTGCATAATGATCGGTACATCAATTCAATTTACTGCAACCAGTCGTGGGCGATGGGCTTCTCATCTGAGGTCAGGGTCAGCGTCACCATGACATCCGCCGCGGCTGCAACTGCGTCTGCCTCTGCTGCCTCCGCCACCGGACTTGCTGCGCGGGTGGGCGCTGGCGAGGGCAGCGGCAGGCCAGGGGGGAATGCCTCATGGTCTTCAGATGGCGGCAGCACATCAGCAGGCTTGAATGGCAGCTGCTGCGCCAGGTGTGCTGGCAGGTGGAACTCTTCCTGGATGAGTCGCGCCACCTCTGGCCCCGCAGCATCCAGCAGCGTCACCTCTGTCCCACCACCCAGCGAGGGGGGGGCCCGCACCACGTACTTAGCCTGCATGCGTTGAACAGCAACGCACACTAAGTTTAATGCGCTGGGCATGAGCGGCATGCTCGAGCACTGACGGGACTGACCCATACCACAACATGTGTGTGGGCACATGCCAGCCAGCCCCAGTCATGATGCCGCGAACGCTCCTACATCAGGCTGCACGACATGAGTCAAAATGCGGCGCAAGGATGTGGAGTTCAATCCGCCAGTCAAGGTCATTCCTACTGAGCTGCATGCACCCTGCTTCCTCATTATTCTCACCTGGTCAGCAGGGACGTTCCGGCCAGCCCATGCGCCCTGAGCTAGCGACACCGAATGGCCGTCCTTGCGGAAAATCTGATGAGCAAACACAAGGGAAAAAAACAGCGAAGTTATAAGCGCTGAGCAGCAGAGCCTACCCTGTACGCCAATGCACGTGTGCTTAAGCTTGTCTGTCCTGTAAATCCAGATACATCAACGCAGCTTGCTTGCCGTGAATCGTCCTGTATTAGCCTCACTTTCCACGAGCACAGCGTCACGTGACTGTACCAACACTGCCCTGTTGCAGGCGCTCATCAAGATGCCACCAATGCACGTAGAAAACAAGGCATAGATGCTGGCCTTGCTAGCCTTGCTGGCATTCACTCACCGTCATAAGCCAGCCATTCTTGAATGGGCCCTGCTCATCATACAGCCATTCACGCGCATCCACCAGCTCCGCGGTCTGCACATGCTTTGCCTCAAAGCGGTGAATCGGCACCAGCGCACCGTCAAGCGCGACCGCATTCAGCACCCACCTGCATGCATGTGAGCGCAGCACACAACGCATGACGCGGCAGTGAGTGCCGCATGCATTGTCGATTGATTAGGGCCACAGGCGGTGCTGGACCATATCACATCTCCGTATCACGCTGAGCTTACGATGTGCAGCAATGTACAGAAGGTACTAAAACACGTGGCGATGGAGGCACATGCAGTCAGCGGATAAACATGTGCCTTGCATGGACCCACCTCTCAGGCTCTCCCTCAACGCGCAGCTTTGTGAGCTTGTTCTTATGGCCATTGAGCATCGTCTGCTCGGTGCCCTCCTCCAGCTGCATTGCGTGCACAGCATCCGTACAGCCATGCGTTTACTGCAGCACCGCTGCTAGCCCTTGAGCAGGGATGCCACACGCTTTGATTGCTCCTTTCACTGCTTATTCATATGTTTGCCAATGTCAGGCAACGGCAAGCAGCATACCTTGACCAGCCCCGGGGCCTTGAGAGGCATGCCGAGGTCAAAGAGGTACGTTGATCCGTCCTCAAAATCCACAAAGGCAGTGCAATGCGTGTGGGCGGGGGTAATTGCGCCATTGCCTCCTGGCACATACACCTCGCCTGCGCACAAGGCACGCACGAGATTACGCATCACAACTGGTCCAGCACGCTGTTGCCCCCCGAGCAGCTCAGCGCCAGTGTGCTTTGCGAAACCAGGCGTGTACACCACCCTGCAGCTTGCGTTGGCCTCAGCGAGTCGTGTGTAGCTCAGATTTCACACGGTCAATACCAGCCCCAGTTGTACGTACCTGCGCCATGATACATGTTGAATCCCAGCAGCTTCAGCAGAGGAACTACGTGAGATAAGGTCTCCACGCAAATGCCACCTTCCTCCAGGTAAGACGCAGTGGACTGCAGGGTGGGCTCGGTTGCTAGCAGGTAGCGCTTCTTGCCGCGAAACACCCCAACGTTGGTCCATGCAAAGCGTGTTGCATGCTCCAAGTAGATCCTCTGCAGGAGTTCCACCGTCTTTGGTGCGTCCTTCACCTCCAAAGGCAGTCCAAGCGAGGCAAGGTAGTTGTCTAGGACCGTCTCCATTTCCTCTTGGGCTGTTTGGGCTGTTGAAGTACTTGAGGGCTGAGACCAAGACCAAATGAAGGGGTGTTGGTTGTGGGTTGGAATTCAAAGGATGTTGTGACGAGGACTGAGCTTGTGTGTAGGCAAACGCTCAAGATAGAGATATATAACCAATTTCACTTGAGCAAAAGAGGCACTTTCCGGTTGTCAACGTGAGAGTTCCGCAGTAAGAAAAGTGTGAAAGAGGCACACGCCCAGTAAACCTGGCCCCGGGACCTGACCATGCGTCAACGTGAGACCAAGACCGTGCGCTCTCAACACCTTGCATATCAAAAGTAGTCGTATTGGAGCGTGTTATGGAATCGATCGATATCTGAACACCACTGGTTGCGCCAACGCAGATTACCTGTGGGCAAACTCGCGCAGCATGGTTCATTGCGATTGAAGTCTGAAAGACTGTGTGACCTTGCCCTCACTCAGTCAGGCCCTGGCCGCTGTGCAATCATTATGCACATTAGAAGACTATAGTTCAGCAATTAGCGTGCAGCGATGTAGGCAGGCAACCTGGTCAGATGAAACCGTTTCGCGTGGTGTTTGGGACCTGTATGTGCGCATGTTGCTATGCTTGGAGGCTGGCCTGCCATTGACTGGGCTTGTTGACGCTGGGACAGCCAGAACCCCCTCACGATCTGGTGTCTGCCAGCTGACAATCAAGCCAGGTGCTGATGGTTACATCAACCCTTCAAGCTGTCCAGCTATCGGGCGCAGGGTTGCAGCAATTGTTGCAGTGTCATTTGACATTGACGATTACCTCACAGCGGCGAGCAGTAACAGCAGGACATACAAGTGAGTGCAAGGATGGCCAGCAGCTTCAGCAATCGGGCTGAACAGGAGTGTCGTCTGCGCCGCCGGCATCATATGTCTGCCCTTGTGCCGCCGCTGTCATTCCCCTGCATGCTACCCTGCATGCAGCGTGGTGTTGCGCCACACCTGCAGACGCACAGCATGCTCGCCCTGGGCGGCGGAGGCGAGCGCTGCGCCGCCGGCCAGCACCAGCTTGCCCTCGAACGCTTCAACGCCAGGCATGCAAAATGGCCCCCCCCCCCAGTCCCTCCTTATTTGCCCATCCTGCATCTGCACATCCACATTGCACACACATCGCACATCCAAACACATACCGCAAGCGCAGCGCCGATGCATGCAAGATTCCTAACTGCATGGCGGTTTGTTGAGAGTGTATGTTTGTACATTCGTAGGTTGGTGCATGATGTGCTGGTGCAGGTAGGGGCCAACTCAAGGCAGCGCATGTGCGGGGTTAGCGGGTGAGGGTGAGGGAGTGTGCATGTAGGTACGAACATGAACGTTCCAGTGTAGCAAAGCAGCTCATGTGTGGGGCGTGCGGCAGCCTTGCATGCAGTCCGCATTGCTTCCTACCGCATCATGCATTGAGTTCCTATGGTGCCGGTTGGACGTATTGAATGACATAACCAGTGATGGATCAGTAATGGGTGCCTGGGGCACCAGGATTGCGTGCAAGCTCGGCGACGGGCGGAATGGATCAGCAGTAGTGCGTGGGTGCCTGTTGTGTCACTGACCAGCAAACCCGGCCGCAGCCTTATCTCGTCATCGTGCTTGCTGGCAGCAGCCCCAACACACCTGCTACCGCGCTTGCTGCCGCAGCTGCAGGGTCGCGATGAACGCTTGCCGCTCCTGCGCGCCCTGCGCCACGTGCTGTGACGCAGGCTCATGCCCCGCCATGCTGAGGTGGCGCCAGCGCGTCGCGTCACACAGCAGCGCCCACAGCGCCTCCACCCAGGGCTCCACCTGCACACACACACACCGGGTGGGTGGGTGGGCACGTACGTACATGCATGCAGAGGCCCTCATGCAGACGCAACAACTTGCAGGATGTGCATGCACGGCAGCGGGTACGGCATCAGGGCAACATGATGCTTTGGCATCATGAGCGCCGACGCTTTCACTAGGGGACTGCAGAGGCACCCCTGACACACCCCCTGCCCCCGTCCTATTGATCAGGGACTTCGGCTCGTACTTATGTATGCACCACACACAGCTCAAAGTCCTTTTTGGCGGTGTGTCCACTTCATCAACCGCAGTCGGTCTGCCTGATAGTGACGTAGAGGGCCCTTTATGTTATAATGTGCACGGAGCGTGTGTGTGTGGGGGGGGTGGCTGGGCGCTCATCCCCCGACGGCTGCACGAATGGAGGATGCAGGCTAACGGCATGCACGTTATGCACGTCATGAGGGTATGTGACTCTGATGGCACAAACATGACTCAGCACGCCAGGTTACATGGGGAGGGGATGCAGGCAGGCAGGGGACCCCCATGAGGAAGAACGAGGGAGATCGAGCAGCGCGCGGGGTTGGAACTGCATACGGGGCCTGCAATCACAGGCAGTGGCTGGCCCAACAAGACACACATCCTTTTCACGTTCAAACCTTCCCTACATCGTGCCAATCAGCAGCTCCTGATCCATGGCGGCAACCACCTCCATGCATGGCACACTGCCACTTAGCTAAAGTAGTTGATGGACTCCATTTGTTTATAGTGGACAGGAACAATTACAGGCTAGGACACCGCTGCCAAAGCAGGCGGTGACAGGACACACTCGTGATCATATGATGATAAGATGATTGCATAACGGCAACAATGACGGTGATCGCAGGTGGGGCCAAGATGCGACCAGAGGAGCGGCTTCAGCTGGCTCGTTCAAATGCGCTGATATTCATCACCCCATCGCCGTTGAGCTCATCCGGAATATCAAAACGACCGCAGATCCGATGCAGTGTTCCCATACACCCGAGGCTGGGGTGGATGCACGAAAACTGAAACACAGGAATAAAGCCAGCATATGCCGCTCAATCAATCAATCAACCAATCAATCAATTTGGAACAAAACCATGCACTCCAGCGGCTAGGTAACCCAAGGCATAGCAGACAAGAGCAACGCCCACACACACGGCAGCGCGTTCAGGCACCAACAGGCAAGGAGCAGTGAGGGCAAGCGGCAAGTCACAAGGCCGCCCTCACTTCACAACCGCAGTCTGGACAGCATGCCACAGGGCGGCCCATGTAAAGCAACCTGACAAAGCACGCAGCGCACTGGCTGAGCAGAGGCTCGCGCCCTGGCTGCGTGCGATGATGGTCCCGCTTGCCTGGGTTTCCGCATCCCAGCCTGGTGCCTTGGTGATCGACATTGCCGCTAACGCACTACTAGACACACGGCTTGGGCGCGTCACACCACAACACAGTAGCTACCAGCTTTCCTTGGCTTAACTGGATGGGCACAGTTAGCCCGTGTGGTGTGCACACAGTAGAACAATCAGGACGAGATACGAGACCAAATTAATGGTACAAGTAAGGTGCGCACATTGTCCCTGTAGGTGCAAGCGCGGGATAGGCAAACGAACTGCACAACGGTGGCTTGTTTGTGATCATTACGGCAACATCAAAGTTGGATGGCTGCAGCTCATCATGCAGCCAATTCACTCTGCCCATCAGCGTGAATAGAAATCGGCACATCAACCCAATCTACTGCAACCAGTCGTGGACAGTGGTCTTGTCGTCTGAGGTAAGGGTCAGCGTCACCATGACATCCACTGCGGCTGCAACAGCATCTGCCTCTGCCTCCTCCGCCACCGGAGTCGCCGCACGGGTGGGCGCTGGCGAGGGCAGCGGCAGGCCGGGCGGGAACGCCTCGTGGTCTTCAGATGGCGGCAGCACATCAGCAGGCTTGAACGGCAGCTGCTGCGCCAGGTGTACTGGCAGGTGGAATTCCTCCTGGATGAGTCGCGCCACCTCGGGCCCCGCAGCATCCAGAAACGTCACCTCTGTGCCACCGCCCAGCGAGGGGGGAGCCCGCACCACATACTTGGCCTGCATGCGTTGAACGGCAAAGGATTACAAGTTTAATGCGCTGGCAGGTCATGGTCTTCTGCGACATTGGGATGCAGCAGCATGAGTGGCACGCTCATGCGGCGGCAAAAATGATCCACGCCATGACATGTGCGCAGAACGTGCGAGCTAGCTCCAGTCACCATGCCACGGATGCTCCCTTGTCAGGCAGGGCGATATGGACTGACATGCGGTGCAAGGATGTGTAGTGCAATCCGCCAACCAAGTTCATGCCTACTGAGCTGCATGCACCCTCTTACTTGCTTCTTGGGTAGCATCCTCACCCCGCTGCTCACCTGGTCAGCCGGGACGTTCCGGCCGGCCCATGCGCCCTGAGCCAGCGACACCGAGTGGCCGTCCTTGCGGAAAATCTGATAAGCAAACACAAGGAGAACGAGAAGCGGAGTTATAGGCGCTGAGCAGCAGAGCCTGCCGTGTAGGCCAATGCACGTATGCTTGAGCTTTGATGTCCAGTACTTACAAACGCATGCCACCCACGAGTTGTGCTGTGTACGCCCCCGTTCCCACGTACACAGCATTTAGTGAGCTGTACCAACACTGCCCTGTGGCAAACGCTCACCATAATAACACCAGCGCACGTAAGCAATCAGGCATAGAGGCTGGCATGCATTCACTCACCGTCATGAGCCAGCCATTCTTGAAGGGGCCTTGCTCGTCGTACAGCCATTCGCGCGCATCCACCAGCTCCGCGGTCTGCACATGCTTTGCCTCAAAGCGATGAATCGGCACCAGCGCACCGTCAAGCGCGACCGCGTTCAGCACCCACCTGCATGCATGTGAGCGCAGCGCAGTACACCATGCTTACGTCTGTGTGTGCCGCATGCATACAGGGGCCACATGCCGTGCTGTGTTATAGCACACCTCCATTCATAGGCAGAGCTTATGATGTGCACAATTGTGTAGCAGGTACCAACGGAAGGTGGCGGTGGAGACACACGCAGGCAGTGGATGAACATGCGCATTGCATTTGCGTCACCGCACCTTTCAGGCTCTCCCGCGACGCGCAGCTTTGTGAGGATGTTCTTGTGGCCGTTGAGCATCGTCTGCTCGGTGCCTTCCTCCAGCTGCGTTAATGCATGCACAGCATCCATGCAGACACGCATTGATTGCAGCCACGCTGCTAGCTCTTGAGCCAAGCTGACCGGCCTGCATGATTAGCATCCGCATTCACTGCATTCTTTGTGTATTGTGTGCAATCAGCATGGCAAGCCACGAAGCAACATACCGTACCTTGACCAGCCCCGGGGCCTTGAGGGGCATGCCGAGGTCAAACAGGTACGTTGATCCGTCCTCAAAATCAACAAATGCAGTGCAGTGCGTGTGGGCGGGGGTAACTGCGCCGTTGCCTCCCGGCACGTACACCTCGCCTGCATGCCCGCAAGGCACGAGAGGACGCATTACAACTGGTCCAGCACACTGTTGCCCCCTGAGCACCTGGCCAGTGTGCTTTGAAAATTCAGGTGCGTAAGCCACCCTGCAGCTTGCCTAGACCTCAGCGTGTATGTAGCTCCGCCCCGCTTGCTCTGCACCAGCCCCAGCAGTACGTACCTGCGCCATGGTACATGTTGAAGCCCAGCAGCTTCAGCAGAGGCACTACGTGGGATAAGGTCTCCACGCAAATGCCACCTTCCTCCAGGTATGACGCAGTGGACTGCATAGTGGGCTCGGTTGCTAGCAGGTAGCGCTTTTTGCCGCGATATACCCCAACGTTGGTCCATGCAAAGCGTGTTGCATGCTCCAAGTAAATCCTCTGCAGGAGTTCCACCGTCTTTGGTGCGTCTTTCACCTCCAAAGGCAGTCCAAGCGAGGCAAGGTAATTGTCTAGGACCGTCTCCATTTTCACTTCCGGGCTGTTGAAGTATTCAAGGGCTGATGAGACCAAGACCAAGTGAAGGTGTTGTTGGTTGTGGGATGGAATTCAGAGGATAATGAGACGAGGACTGAGCTTGTCTGTGTGTGTGGGAAAACGGCGCAACAGCGCGATATGTAGCCCATTTTGCAGCTGCGACGGGGCACTTTCCGGTTGTCAACGTTGAGTTGCAGGTGAAAAAAGTGTGAAAGAGGCACACGCTCAGGAGTCGACCAGGCCCTGCGCCAACGTGAGCCCCAGGCTGCACTTTTAACACGTCACAAATCAAATCCTTCCTGTTGGAGCGTATTTTAAATCGTTCATCATCTGAACACCACCGATTGCGCCAACGCAGGTTGCCTCGAGGCGAGCTCAGCAAAGTCAAGGTGCATGACAGGTGACCCTCTTGCCCTCACACTGCGCAAACGGCTTACCATATCCAAAGGCCTTTTAAGAGTTTGCTCGGGTTGCAGAGTATGCAGGCAGGCCACCTGGTCAGACTCGTGAAAAACCTTCTTGCGTGTTGTTTAGAAACATCCATGCCACACGCTTGGGGCGGCACTCCCGGGCGACTGCTCTCCACTGGGCTTATTGACGCTGTGACGGCCAGGACCTCGGCACAGTCCAGTGTCTGGCTCACATAAGCAAGGCAGGTGCTGATAGTTCCATCACTTCTGCTGATTCAAGCTGACCAGCAGGGTCGCAGCACACGCACGCATGCTGCTGTGTCGATACATTCTTGACGACCTTACAGCAGGCGTCTCAGCCCCGGCGCCGCCACCAGCATGCTGCCTGTCACACTAACCACATATTATGCATGCAAGCATGCAAAATATCTGCCATCTGGACGCTCGGAGGCACAGAGCTGACAGCGGCCCGCCTTGCTGACAACACGCAGGACAGATAGATGAGTGTGACACGCAGTGCAAGGATGGCCAGCAGGCAGCAGCTTCAGCAATCATGTGCTGAAAAGAGCGATGCCAAAACCCATCCAACACGAGCCCCCTGTCCCGCCCCCCTTGCCCATGCTGTGCCTGCACATGCATGCCGCACATCCCAACACATATGCATGCAGCATGCTGGACACCGATGCAAGAGGGATTTGGGCGGTTAGGAAGCATCGATAGGTTGGTGCATGCATCACATATGTGTTGGGGGCTGGGTGCATGCTGTGGACAGGTAAGTAAGGCAGGCAGCGCACATGCAGTGTCATGGTGAGGGAGGGAGGGAGCCACAGGGCACATGCACATGCCAGCTTTCGCCAGCCCGCCGACGTCGCTGACCAGCGCCGGTACCCCTCTGAGCAGGGCCTCCGTGACCACCATGCCCCAGGCCTCAAGCCACAGGCTGGGGGCCAGCACCAGCGCACAGTCGGCAAGCCCGGCGCCACCACTGTCACGTTACTGAGGCCCGCCATGACAACTGATGTCGCCGGGTCACCTGCGATGTGTAGGCGGTGCAAGCCAGGAGGGGGCACGTATGTAAGGAAGGGGGAAGCGAGAGATTGGCAGGCAACAAGCAGGCACCGGGCAATGCGTCCTTGGGGAGCATGGCCGGACACAGGAGAAGAAGTTTTGTGTGGTGTGTGCATACATGCTCGTGATGTGCCACGAAGTGATGACACGGCTAACAACTGCATCAGCATAGAGCCCTACGCCCCTACTGCCGGTATTATCTGGCGCAGGCGTCGCTCACCTGGCACGACCCGGAACCGAATGTCGGTGTGGCGCAGCCGCCGCCGTGCCACCTCCACCACCACGCTCCAGCCCTTTTGGGGCGTAAGCGTGAAGACGCGCACCAGCAGGCCCTGACCGTCACCCTGACCGTCACCCTGACCCTGACCCTGACCCTGAGTGCTGTGTGGGTTGAGGACAGCGAGGTGATGTGGGTCAGCAGCATGATAGGGGCCGCGTGCATCTTGGTCGCTCCCTGGGTTGTCTTGTGTGTTGATGGCCTGCCCCCATGTGGCTGCTGCTGCCTCACGGTTGCTGCAAATTTTAACACGGCAGCACCGTCTGTTTGTGCAACGCATAGCAGTGGGCCATGCTGCTGCTGCTGCTGCTGCTGCCATTGACCAGGACTGGCAAAACCTCTGCACCGATGTTGCGAAAGGGCGGCTGGCCATAAACGCGCCATGCACACAAGTGGACCAGGATGATTTCAGGGCGTGGGTCGCCGGACGGCTGCGCCGTTCCACAATGGCCACATTCAGCTGTTGATGCAGGTAAACCAAGACCATCCTCACCCAGTGGTATGTACAGTGATTGTATAGCAGCTCCTTGCGCCGGCGTAGTGCATGCTGCGGCTGCACGTTGCGTGTGGCTTGTGGACGCCGTCTCACACGCACAGTCCTGCTGAGCGTGCAGCAGGGCAGCAGGATGTGTGGCACTGCGCTCAGCTGTGTGCACAGCGAGGTCGGCGGTACCCAGTTATCGCGCACCGCGCACTGCCTCGACTTCGATTGCACGCCGCCATCCTGGGTCCGCGCACAGCGAGCTCAGGTCACCCTCGTCCCGCTCCAGCTGCTCGGGCGTGGCGCCCAGCGTAGCATGGCTCAAGTCCACAACCATAGTGTCACCGCGTGGTGTGACCAACACGTTCGGGCCGCGCACCTGCACAACGTATGCACAACGTGAGGGGGTTCAGGCCATCACATCAGCTGTTGTCCTGTTGCTCCCCAAGGCACGTCGTTACAGGGTTGCCTGTAGCCTACGTTGTCATTTGAAACACAAGCAAGCTGCACAAGCGGTGCATATGTTTATTGATCATCACCCCCCCCCCTCACCACCACCTTACATCCACCCACCCTGCACGAGTGCACACCAGCACACCTTACGTAACAGCACTCCCCCCTCGGCCCTCGCCCACCCACCAGCACCCGTACCATCACCAGCACCACCAGCACAAGCGGCTTGCTTCAAGACAATGAAACGCTGAGTGAATTCGTCGCCAACACAGCCACCTACGTCGCCGTGTGCCACGCCGAGCTCATGCATAGCGCGCAGGCCATCGCGGAGGTGGCGCTCCACTCGCTCAGCCGCGTGGGGGTTGAGGAGGTGCGGCAGCCTGTTGGCCGCCTCGTCCAGCGGCACGCCGCCCACCACCCGCTCCACCGCCAAAAAGGGCAGCCCGTCACCCGCCTCGTTGAGCATCACGATGCATGCGGCACAAGCACGTCAAGGCGCACAGAGCACCGGCTATGCACTTGCCCTGTGGATTATGGCACCACCAGGACGGATGACTCGCACAGGGTTTCCGCCCATGCAAAACCTGAGCCTTCCCTCAGGAAAACACTACGCCGCGTCAACGCCTCGTGTGCGCAGTAACCGGTGCCCTCGTGACTCTCACCCGTGCGCCACGAGGCGTGGCAGGTAGCGACCCTGCAGGGCGCGCAGCGCGCTGTAGACCGCCACCTCACGCTCCACCACACGCGCGCGGTAGCCGCTGGCGCCGCCGCCATGCTCCTGCGCGTACTCGGAGCGCTTGAGCGGCACCTGCAGCCGCACACATGGCTCCCAGGCACACACGGTCACAACGAGCGCTGGCTTGGATTAAACTGGGTTGGATTGGGCCATTCAGAGTGCCCAGCACTAAACTCTTAGAGTTATGCGCTGCACTTATGCCCAGCACTAGCGCGCAGCCTCACCTTGATGCAGATGGGCACCCCCTGGTACTCGCCCGCGTACACGCGCCCCACGGCACCGTCGCCACGGCACTCGCCCAACGCCAGCTCCCGGATGCTGAGAAACCAGCACACGCGCAAATGTTACCGAACCAGTTGCAAGCTAACCGAAGGTGTGGAGGTGTGTGATGCGACATGAACAAAGCCAAGAAGCAAACACAGCATTCTACGCTGCATGCTACAAGCTCTGCCCTCCACAGGTTTCAGTATGCAACACGTTTCCTAACACACCTGACAACGCATGGGCGCGGATAGTGCAGCCAGAGATTCAGCCGCAGCTTCACCGCAAACGCTGATGCCACCAAGCCGGCAGCCAGGCCTCCCAGCCCCACGCGGCGATCCCCGCTGGGGTTGACGTTGTTGTCGCCAGGTGAAGGACCAGCCGTAGACATGGGGCCAGCAGCAGCAGCAGCATCGTCTTGTGCAAGCTTTGCGACGTACAAGAGCGCTGCCAAAACGCTGGGCTGATGGGAGTCACGCTGCAGCACAAACGCAAAGGCGGCAGGAGGCAGCAACAGCATGTTCTGGAGGGCATGGAACGCTAACATGAGCGGGGCATGAACAACCCTGCAATCATGTCGTCCCGTGTTTACGAAGTCTAACACGCAAGCATGAGGTTGGAGCTCTTGGTGTGACACCCGTTCCAGTCCCTGCCTAGATTTCGCTTCACAAACCTATACCAGAGGTACTCTTCACACAAAGCAAACAGAGAGGAAGATAAGCCTTGACACTGCGGGCTGTACGCTTAAAAGACAGGACGAGGATGACACCCAGCAGGTTTATGTGCCTCCGGGTGCCTGCATTCCTAACGAGCACGGCCATACACCATCACATGTGCGTCGTCCCATATGCTTGTCGCTGCGTTCCACGTTACACAAGCAGCCCGTGGTGGATTGGTGCGGGCTTGCTTTGAGTGGGGCAGCAGTGTCAATATACGTGCGCACCTTCAAAGGGGTGCGTGTCATGGCAAGCGCCGGCGTGGGTCCGCCCTTCACGATTGAACCCCTGAGCTCTGCAAACCAGAATTCCTCGCCGTTGCACAGCACGCCGTGCGCTTGCCTGCAGGCACAAGGCGCCGAGCATGTACCGCAGCACACACGCACCACAAGCACACAGGCAACATACGGGTGCGAGACAGATATGTAACCCTCAGCCAACAACTGAAATGCGTCATCGATCCTACATCACCACACACATACGTCCTCGGCTCCCATGGTGCCCAAGGCCCGCCAGTCAGCTTGGTCTGCCTTGCCGAAACCGTACACGCACATGGGATGCATGCGTGCGGCCTTGCTTGTCACATCATGGGCGCACGCACCGTTGGTGAGCATGTACCCGTACAGCTGGTGAATATGTTTGTCCTCAGCAGGGGTCGTCGTCCCGGTGCGGAGCGGGTACGCGGTGGGGTCAAAGAACGAGCTGTGCAGGGCGTACGCGTGCTTGACCTCCATTACCTGTCACCAGGTGCAGGCAAGACCAGGCAGCGGAGAACGAGCAGGTCACCCCAAACTCTGGACACAATTAATCAATTCTCACCAGTGTTGCGGGGATGAGCATCCGTGTTAGCCAGTGTTGCGCTGGGTGGCTTGCTCCCATGCATGCGTGCGCACTACCCAGCACATGCATCGCCTGCTTTAGCAGCGGTGCCCTAGCCGGTAACCATCCCCGTCCCAAAATAAATGCGCCGCAGGTCTGCAGCCACGCAAGCCTCACCACCAGAACCTCGTTGTCCTTGAGCGCCTTGATCGCCAAGCCTGGAATACATAGCACGGCAGTCGAGCATAAAAAAAGAGGCACAAGCAAGGGCACACCCTGCCAAACATGATACCCCAGGTCACACATCGCAACACATCAACGGCTCTAGCAGGCCCAGCAGGACACGGCGGCTACCCGGTTTACCTCCTGTGCCCGGCTTGCCCTTGCGCATGGTGACGGGCTGCATGGTGGGGAGGTGGATGGAAACCATCCCTAGGGGTCCTCCCACAGAGATGAGCAGGCAGTTGACAAGGATTGATTCCTCCTCCACCACAACCGGGGCACCGCCAAACTCCACAAGCCGTGAAGCTGGGTCCACCTGAAACCCCCGCAGCTGCCATGCTGCGTCCTGCTGATACACCAATGCCAGCTGCTGGAAGTTCCTGCACCGCACAACACCCGCACACAGCACCTTGTTGATGCAGCCATGCGAGCGATGTTTTGCACGCACGCCTGGACACGCACACACGGCTGCATTGCTCACCCCCAATCCTCCACCGGTTTGGGTGGTGCCTGACCATGCGCGGTGCTGGTGCCGGACTTGGCTAGCGGTTCCAGATATTTCAGCTTTGGAGGCGTGCGTAACAAGAGGGCTGCAAAGTTGTCCGCGGAGCTTCCTGCACAGAAAACCAGTGCGAGCGTGTCAAACTCACGCCACCCTTTACTGTGTCAAACACCCAGGAACCTAAGTCCGTGCTTTGCATGCACAATGCGAGGCAGGTAGGTAGATAGAAGGATAGGGGGAGGGAGAGGAGGAGACTGGGAGAGAGAGTGGGGGGCAGTCTTGTATGCTTGCTTGGGTCGAAGCAGCGCCGGCAGCAGCGCCGACACGACGGAAGCGCGGCACACAGCAACTACAGTAACATGTGCACATGACCTGACCAGTCCTTGACCGCTAGACCCACAGGGTACGACAGCATGATAGAGCGTGGGGTGCAAAATGCACAGGACGACCGGCCTCAGTGACCGAGGCCCATACCATCAGCCAAGTTACCGGAATGCGCGCGTGGCAAGCGAGCTGGGCTGCAGGATGAGTGCCTTGGCAAGCGGCAACACAAGCGCAAGCCCTGCCATGGACCCACCGCGTTTCCCCTTGTCATGATGATCCCAGGAAGCGGTGTTCCAGGGGTGGATGGATGGATACCAAGATACAACGCTAGTATTAACAACTAAACCAGGCAACTAGAATGGCATACAGGCATTGCATCAGCCCGCCGGCGATAAGTGCTTTGTGCTGAGGTGCTGCTGCTCTGAACCACATCAGTTATGCATGCATTGTGAGCAAAACACGGCAGGCAACCGGCACGCTTGTTGTTGTCCGTGTTCTTGCCATGCAAGAAAGCGCAGGCCCTCGGTCAGCAGGCGGCCAGATGCTTGGGGACACATGGGGCACGTGTTGGCATTCAGACATGAGGGCACGCACAGCTGATGCGGTGTGCTGTACACCTGAACGTGTGCTGTTTTCTACGCACCTGCTCCCTGCTTGTTCTTCTGCGTTCTAGCCCACTCTAGCACCATGCTGGGAGAATCAGCATCGAGGTCCAGTAGGTCGAATTCTTCGTCTGGAATGCCTGTTAATGAACAGATCAGCTCCACCAGCTCCTGCTCTGCTTCCTTGCGTGCTTGCTCTGACTGGGGTACCTGAGGGTCCAGCCTAAGCGCCAGCCTCAGCTTACGGGCCACCTGCTGCCTAGCATGACCTGCAAACTCGCACGTAACCACGGTACAAGTGCAAACTAATGCCTGACTGCAGCTAGTCTAGCTGTCCTGGCAAAGCAGGTGCGACAGCCACGGCAGGTACGACCCCCGCCACAGCTGGGCCCCCGTCAGTCACGGCAGGTGCGACGGGGACTGTCAGACGTGGCGTAAAGTAGGCTACAAAACCAGATAGTCTGGATTGCAAAGGAGAGGAGGGCGGACAACTTGAAAACCTTCAGTGCTGGTCACTCGCATGGTCTATTAAGGACTGCTGTGGTGCTCAACCCACAGATATGCTGCTGACAGCTTCTATTTAAATAGCCAGATATGTGCCACAGTTGCAAGCATCATACCTGCTAGAGTACCACCAGCAGCAGCTTGACAGCGGATCCAGCTCCTACTGCTGCCGCAGTTGCTGGTCACCACGGCAGGCACGCTCCTGGCTCGAGCGCTGCTTGGCCTCCGGGCCGGACATACTGCAGCCTGTGCCTCCACCTTGGGCCTGCAAATAACGATCAAGTACTGTCAGTAAACAGCCTGAGCATTATCCTCCCAGTCCTTTCAGCGACTTTCAGTGCCGCCCTGCAGTGGTGGGAAGGCCTTAACATACACTATGTTGTGAGCTCTGTGTCACTGTGTGGCACGAGAGCAATTGCAGCAGGACAGTACAGGAGAACTGCAGTCGCACCATATCAGCAACTGCCTGGCGTGCACAAATGTCATCCTGACGGTGCAGCTGGGCAGCGTCTGCACACGAGCAGCAAGATAACATCGCACAAAGGACATGAGTTCGAGTTTGTGCAGGCTTGGATGGCGAGCACGGCTGGACAGCCTGACTCCCTCCCAATCGTGTGCTGCCCAGCCACTAGCATGCATAGAAGATAAACGTAGGATAAACATATACAGTGGACAGCGCACGTATCATAGTCCCTAACCTACCAACAGTCCGCCACGTTCAACAGCGCGCCAGTACAGCTGCCACAAGCACTGTGGGTCCTGAACTACCGCTAGCGCATGCGTGCGCCTGACGTGGGGGTTCAGCCCACCACGTGTTTAGCCGCCCGAACTCCCCTAGAAAGGTTTGAACCAATGTTTACCTCATGACTGGAATAGTGAAGTAAAGTAAAGTGGCTACATAGGGCGCACGGCGCACACAGCGTAAGCATTGAGGAGGGGGCTGCATGAAATGCAGCACCCCACCACGAGACCACATGCAAGGAGAGAGGGGAAAGCGTGCTGGTGGTCCATGAAGCGCTTGAAAGCAAACACAGAAGACAGGGAGCGCACTGCATTAGAATGTATGGAAGCGCAGGTTGCAGTTGCCTGTCGGTGTGACAGGCCCAGGTGGGAGACCATGAGCGAAAGGGTGGACGCGTAGATAGTGCCCGAGACACCAAAGAGCAGAGGGACGTGGCGC
This sequence comes from Chlamydomonas asymmetrica, assembly GCA_001662385.1. NCBI lineage: Eukaryota > Viridiplantae > Chlorophyta > Chlorophyceae > Chlamydomonadales > Chlamydomonadaceae > Chlamydomonas > Chlamydomonas asymmetrica. The sequence goes on along the minus strand of BDDA01000011.1, from coordinate 56,077 downwards.
AACACAAAGCCTTGGCCCTGGAGGAGAGCAGCCAGGACGACGTGTTGTGCGGCGGCACGTGCATGCTGGCCATCCAGCGCGCAATCGCAGCAAAACTTAAGTTCCACCAGCAGGAGGGCTGGGGCCACAGCCGGCGGCTCGGGCGGGCAACGCAAGGTAACGTCCGGGAAGGAGAGAGCCGGGCACGCAGGCGGGAGGAGGCCCAGGGGCAGAGAGCGATGCAAGGGGCGGAGGGGTGCAGGCAGGGCGGTTCCGAAGTCAGTGAACACGATGCCGCCACCCAGACGGTCAGCCAACAGGCCGTACAACAGCAGGACACATGCGCGGTCATGACGGACTGTGACCAAGGCACTGAGGTGCGGGAAACCCGAGACGGAATGGTGTGGCGAGTCTTGCTGACCGCACAACCGGCAGCGCGGCGCAAGAGACGACGGCAAAGGGAGCCGATACCGAGCGGATAGTACAAGAGTGCCAAAGCGGTATTGCAGCGTGCGGCGGCGGTGCAGAGCGGGCAGGGAGGGATCGTGCATCGTGCATGAAGGCAGGATAGAACCTATGCAGGTATGTTCGGGCAGGTATTGGCCAAGGAGCTCCAGCTTTGACATGTCACGTGACGTGCATGGGCATGCGCAGGCCTTTGAGGTTCCAAGTTGGAACGCTTCCTGCTCGTCCCAAATGCCCTGGGGGGGCCCAGCGGGCGTCTTGGCTCTGCATGTGCTGTGTTGCCTTCTGTGCGTGACCTGAGCAGTGCAGCGCAGCAAACGCGGGCTCACGCGAGACCAAGTAGTGAAGGTTTCTACCTGGCACTCTAATACTCAACAGTATGGCCCAGCAGTGGACGCATTTCGCACGCGTACGGATAGCAAGCGTAGCTGCACCGCTTTCCTGACTCCAGAATTGCATGGGAGAGCTCCGCAGTACACAGCCCAAACTGCCTTGGTGGACGATAATTAAAGCGCAGCATGGAGACACCAACGCAGAGTGCGTTTAGAAATGTTTGGTTCCCATGGGGCCATGCAGTATGCTTCCCGTGGGGCCGTGCAGTGTACTTATGTTATGCGTGATGATGAGGACTGCACCTGACGGTGGCGAGGTGTCTGGGCTGAGCTGGCGGCTGCCGTGAAGGGAACAGCGCTCTGATGCTCTGAGTCGGTGGCTGTAGTAAGAGCGGTCTGTGAGTGAAAGGGTGTTAAAGTGCGCAGCGTGTGTGCTCTGCTGTCCTGGTCACAGTCAAAGCGCATGCGCGCTAACAGGTGCAATTTTGCAACACGCCGTACTGCCCGTACAAGCTTCTTCGTAGTGTTAAAGCAACCCCATACTGGCATGTAGATGCAACTCGGCCCATGTCGATGCAATCTGGCCCATGCTCGAACACGCTTCCCACCAGCTTCCGCTCTTGCCCGCCAGGCGCCAAACGTACTCCTTCAATTGTGCGCCGCATCAAGTCAAGGTGAATGCAAGACCACGGGAAAGTGAGGCACCGCAAATTGGGCACTTTGAGTCCATTTCCGTGGTGCCTTTTGGTACGATGACATAACCACTGACGGGAGCGTTGGAGACGGAGGCACCAGGCTCGTGTGCAAGATCGGCAAAGTGGCGGAGCCTGACCCGTAGTGGGGTGATTGTGACCCGGCAGCAGCCATATCTCATCATCGTGCTTGCTGGCAGCAGCACCAACACACCTGCTACCGCGCTTGCTGCCGCAGCTGCTGCAGGGTCGCGATGAGCGCTTGCTGCTCCTGCGCGCCCTGCGCCACGTGCTGTGACGCCGCCTCACGCCCCGCCACGCTGAGGTGGCGCCAGCGCGTCGCGTCACACAGCAGCGCCCACAGCGCCTCCACCCAGGGCTCCACCTGCACACATACACACCGGGTGGGTGGGTGGGCACGTACGTGCATGCAGAGGCCCTCATGCAGACGCCATGACTTGCAGGATGTGCATGCAGAGGACGGAGGAGGGAGGGCAACAGGCTCGTGGCTTGCATTCTCTGCAGTTATCAAATGCTGCGAGTGGGCACTGCAGAGGCGCCCCCGCTTCCATCCCTGTGCCCGCCCCCCTCCCTCCCGGGTGCTACCAGTCACACACTTCGGCATATACAAGCCACACACACGTTCTTTCACCTGCTGGCGAGGGTAGGAGCGGAGCTCCCAGCAGGGGACACCCGTCACAGGGTGCTCCGGAACCACGATAGGCTGCACCGGAACCACCGGGCACAGGCCCAGGCCAGCTTCCGCCAGCCCCCCGACGTCGCTGACCAGCGCCGGCACCCCCCGGAGCAGCGCCTCCGTGACCACCATGCCCCAGGCCTCAAGCCACAGGCTGGGGGCCAGCACCAGCGCACACCCGGCAAGCACGTCGTCGATGTTGGTGGCTGGCGACACCACTGTCACGTTAGTGAGGCCCGCCATGACAGCTGATATGGCCTGGTCACCTGCACCGGATAAGTGGAAAAAATCCAAGGGGGGCCGTGCATTTAAGGAACGGGAAATGAGGGATAAGCGAAGGCTGTGATTGGGCACCCAGCAATGTCCGGGGGAGCATGTCCGGACGCAGAACAACAGCGAGCAGGAGTTTGCATGGTGCCTGCACACATGTCCTGCACAAAAAATGATGTCATGGCTAGCAACTGCAACAGTCTGGCAGAGTCCTACTGCTGATAGTATCTGGCGTGGCGTCGCTCACCTGAAACGACACGGAACCGAATGTCGGTGTGCCGCAGCCGGCGTGCGACCTCCACCACCACGCTGCAGCCCTTCTCGGGCGTAAGCTTCAACACACACACCAGCGGGCCCTGACCCTGACCCTCACCCTGACCCTGAGTGGTGTGTGGATTGAGGAGAGCTTGGTGATGTGGGTCACCATCGTGATGGGGGCCAGATGCATCTGGGTCGCTCCCTGCGTTGTCCTGCGTGTTGGAATCCGCCTGACGGGGCTGGGCAGTGTTGATGGCCTGAGTGTCGGTAACCGCCCATGCGGCAGCTGCTGCCTCGCAGTTGCTGCCCTGACCGTTGCTGCCGTTTGCCAATGCGACAGGACCGTCTGTTCGTGCAACGCATAGCAGTGGGCGCTGCTGCTGCTGCTGCTGCCATTGAGCCAGGACTGGCAAGACCTCTGCACCGATGTTGCGAAAGGGCGGCTGGCCATAAACGCGCCATGCACACAAGTGGACCAGGATGATTTCAGGGCGTGGATCGCCGGACGGCTGTGGCATTACACAATCGCCACCTTCAGCTGTGGATGCAGGTAAACCACCACCATCCTCTCCCAGTGGTTCGTGCGGTGATTTCATAGCAGCTCCTTGCGCCGGCGTAGTGCATGCTCCGGTGCTAGGCTGCGTGTGGCTTATGGACGCCTTCTCACACGCACAGTTCTGCTGAGCGCCCAGCAGGGCAGTGGGTTGTGTGGCGGGACGTCTGCCTGCACTCTGCTGTGTGCACAGTGAGGGCGGCGCTACCCAGTTTTCTTGTAGGTACTGCTTGATGAACTGGGACACTGCGATAACAGCGCCGAGCTGGCTCCATGCTTGCAGCAGGCTGTCGGTGCGCGGTGCCGTGCCAGAGGGACCGAACGGCAGGAAGTGCACGTTCTGCACTAACGCCGAGCAGGAACTGGGAGGTGCAGCTGCCACGACTGCCTCAAACAGGGACGGCAAGGTTGCAGCGCTTGCGCTGTCCGCTGTCAGGTCGTTGATAGTGTGTCCAGGACCGCCTGCTGCAAACGGCTTTTGGCTGTCATCAGCGTCGATGATGACCCAGCAAGGTGTCACCTGTTTCTCACCCAGATTGGCACTGTCAGCAGCAGCCACCGGCACTCGGTCAGAGCTACACAGCTTCGCGACAACACGTGTCAGGTGGGCATTTACTGCTGCTGCCACCACGGCGGTTGATGGAGCGGTGCTGCTGCTGCTGTCAGTGCCAGTAACGGCTGAAGCCTCCAGTTCATTCTTCAAGATTGCATGGTGGTGCACGATGGCCGGTTGCAGTCGCTTGGCTCCACAAGCAGCACGCGGAGATGTTCCTTCCACTGCCGCTTCCACACTGTGCGCCACCTGCGCAGTCCAGCTGACAACTGCCTTGCCTGAAGGCTGAAGGCCTGAAAGGCAGCCTGTGGAGGCTGCGTGCAGCATCACTGTGGCACTGTCGCTGACGCTGACCACGTGCACCTCGTGCCCATCGGCAGCCAAAGTACACGCCACAGACAAAAAGGCGTGCTTTCCACCTGCCATGCGGAGAGGGGTAAGTATAGTTGACCAGCAGCAGGGTTTTAAAGCGTGTGCGCTGCGGGCATCGAGCGCTCATATGTACATGCACAGGCGTGCGCTGCTGGTCTCACCTGCGAAGTGGCTAAGCTGGGCCGTAACCAGACTGCGCTTCACCAGCACAAACCTCATCTGGCTGCCTCACACAGAACTTGATGAGTTCTGGCCGCGAGCGAAGAGCGGCTGGCGCACACAAGAGACGATGGAAAACGCGTCAGCAAGCTACAGCGGCACCCGCTCAACGGACAGCCTCAACATGTTTAAGAAAGCAACATTATTGTGTAGCGCTTTGATCTGGCAGGAGTTGTAACTTGAAGTGCTCGGCACACATGGCGGCACAAAAATGCAACGCTAGCACGCTTGCACCGTAATGCTGCCGTGTAATTTATGCACATGGCAAGGGGGTGAGTAATGAGTGGTCAGGTGAATAAGCAATCGATGAAATATCCACGTGATAAATGTGTCGAATGAATGGCGTCACGCATGCACTGCGCTTTTCAAACCTTCTGGGCATGTTGACATGACAGGCTGTCCGTTCAGCGACACAGGTGCGTTGCCCGCCATAACACCCTGCGCAGTTGCCAGGGTTTAAAACCCTAAACCCTCGTTCCTCGCTCAGGTCACGCACGCCTCCTCCCCCCCCTCACATCCGCATCTCCGCCAGCCCCGCCATCAGCACCTCCAGCTTCTCAGCCTCGCACTCCAGGGGGGCCAGCGTAGCCTGATGGGGCGGCAGCGGCAGGGGGTGCATGGCACAGCGTTGATATTGTACAGCAAGGTACGCGCCATGTGCACCGCACGTGAGACAAAACCCCACCACGCGCTTCATGCAACGGTCCCCTGCATCCACAGGAGAGGTGCATGTAGCCAACCAGGTGGCGTCGCCTCTCGGGCACAGGACAGGAATGTGCACACCCAATCATGCCCCTCAACCATACACTGTATCCACACGCTCATCCGACGTGATCCACTTCCCTAACCCCACTCCATCACCCTCAGCAGCAGCCCCAGCGGCCTCACCTCCAGCATGTCCTTGCGCTGCCTGATCAACTCCACGTCCCGCCCCAGGTCCGACACCTGCGCGCCAACAAACGTCACGGGCAGCGCACAACTCAGCGCAGCCACCAGCACGGAGCGCGCAAGCCAGGCCAGGTCCGAGGTCCGAGGTAACCTGCATGCATTGCTGACACGCGGCACGCGTGCCATGACGCCGCCACACCAAAACGAGGCCAGCAGAGGTTGCACCTCCCAGACGCAGTCACGTTGTTGCTTTCGTGCAGCCTACCTTGGCCTGCTGCTGCGCCACACGCTCCCTCACCAGCTCCACCTCAGCCTGCACCGCCGCCAGCCTGCGCGTGAGCCATTGGTGTTGAATGCTCAGCAGTGTGAGGCAGAGGTCAACATGCGCGCAGGCAGGCAGTGAGCCAGTCGCATGGCCACAAGCGACACCGCTTCTCGTCAGCATAGGCCAGCGCCGGAAATTCCAAGCTTGCTGTTGAGCAAACTGAGCCAGAGAGCATGATGTGCTGCAAAGAACCCCAGCATATGCCAAGCGCCACAAACCGCCATCATTTGCCACACGCAGACACGGGCAAACAGCAACAGCGGCACGGTGACGGGATTCTGGGTGTCGAGGAAGGGTGGTTTGCAGCTCACGACACTGTGGCAATTTAATTACCCTCTACAGTTACCCTCAACACAGCACGTCATTTGTGCACTGCTGTGCGAGAACGGACGCGCAACACATCAGCCGAGGTGCGACAGGGGCGCGGGGCGCATGACGGCGTGAGGCAGGCAGGCAGGGAGGTAGGTATGCTCTCCTCTGAGTCCTCCCACCTGGCCAGCGCGTCCGCCTCCTGCTCCTGCAGGTGCGCCGCCACGGCCGCCGCCGCCGCCAGGCGCTGGTCCGCCGCCGCCGCCTCGCTGCGTGTGTCGCACAGTTCGTTGCGCAGCACGCGCAGCCGCACGCCCACGCGCTCCGCCTGGCGCCGCACGCTGCAGCGGCGGCATGGGGGGGGGGCCAGGGAAGGGGAAAGCATCAAAGCATTATCACTTGCACCATCAGCAGCTCGCACCCAGCAGAGGAAACCACCCAGCATAAAAAGGTGTGAAGGCTGCTCGTGCGGCATCAACAATCGTCGCAAGGGGTGCAACGTGTGGCTTGGCTGCCCCCAGGGCAGGGCAATCGACATGGGATGGTACAAGCCCTTAGCGGTACAAGCCCTTAGCTCTGCGCCAGTTCTGCCACCCACCCGTCCGCCCCCGCAATCTCCTGTGCAGCCGGGTCGTCATCTGCCGCTGCGCTGCCGTAGAGTCCACCAGGCCCCCCGGCCGCCACGCTGCTGCGCACGCTGCCGCCGCCATTGGCCATTTGCTGGCCGCTGGCCAGCACCTTTTCCTTGTTCTGAAGGCACTGCAGGATGATCTGCTGGAGGCTGTAGTTAGGGGCCTGTGGTTAGTTAGGCAAGGCAAAGACCACCAGGCAGGCGTTGAGCGCACACCAGGCAGCCGCATGCCTCACTGCCTTGCCCAGGCAGATCGCGGGTGAAGCACCGTGTACTGTTAGCTTTTGCTGCAAGCTGTGATTCAGACGCGATGCGCGCAGATGATGCCATGGAGCCGTGAGTGAAAGCAGCCAGCGCATGGGGCCGAGATACGGTATGCACATATGCATGTCTGTGCAGCACGCATGGGGGCCAGACGCGGGTGGAAGGCAAGCAGCTAACGGCCTGCGCTGTGCATGGTTCATGCTCACCCGCATGCACGGGCACACACGCATGTGGACAACGCCACCCCACCTTTGAATCGATTTTCTTGCGACACATCGGGCAGTGCGTTTTGTAATTCCTGTCCACGTGTGTTGTGAGGCACGTTTGGCAGAAAGTGTGGCCTGTGGGTGGGGCAGCGTCAGGTGTCAGTTGAAAAGAGAGTTGATGATAAGCCTCTGGATAAGCCTGCCGAAGCATTTGATGCCGAAGAGCCGGCTCGCTAACCTGAGGGTTGAACCTGTAAATTGAAGGTCCACGAGGCCATTACCAACAGTTGCAACTGCCATGCTGCTCCGATCATGCCACCAGGCTGACCAGGATGAAGGATGCACTATGCATCGCATGCGCTATGCGATCCTCTGGTATTAGCTTAGCCAGTTGCCACCTATTTAATGCTACACCAGGCTGGCGGCGCCTGTCATGTGCTTTTCCTGGTGACTGCATGGGAGCGCTTTTGTATTTGTGACCATAAACGCATGCATCCGCCGGTGGCATACTTCAATACTTGTGCACCAATCATGGACCAGCGCTCACCGCAAGGAAACAGCAGGAACGGTGCACGCTGCGGTGGCACCATGAGCTCGTAGCATATGGGGCAGGTGTTTTGCGTCTCCAGCTCTCGTGTCAGGAACGCGTCCATGGAGGCCTGCTGTGCACCCCACGACTCGCTCTCCTTCTGCGCTCATAGGCGAAGATGGGGGGGGGCTTTAGACAGGAACGCTGCGTGGCATCGTCGTGCCAGCTGTGTGTAGTAGCGAGGGACAGGCTCATCATGGGTCGCACCTGCATCTCGACCTTGAGCTCGCTCCGCAATCTGTCCGTTATTCGCTCTGTCAGGCGGTCAATCACCTCTTCTGGCCTGACAGAATTCCAAGGTGTACCCATAGGGGCAGGCCCTCCTGCCCGTTGCAGGGTTTGCACCGGTACAGGTTCTGGAGCGCGTCCAGCCATCGCCACAGCACCGTTTTCGGGCCTGGACGCTGCAATGCTGCGGGCGCTGACAGCCTGATGAGCAGCATGTGGACTACTCAGCCCTGCGCAGCAGGCAAACCGTCACTTGGTCAACTTCAGGTCACCGGTCAGGCGTATGGCCATGCCTGGAAGTAGAACTACGCAAGGCATACCGTTTTGAGCTCCGAGCTCAGTCATAACACCCTGTCGATCTATTTCAGCTTGGCGCTCTCTCAACCACCGCGCTTGCCTGTTAAACAAAGAGGTAATTCCAGTCGCGCGCATTTGCATGTTTCATGGTTCATGCAAGCTCACAAGACGTTTGCGTTCACAAAGCCTGCCAAGCAGTGCCATACCGGTCCCTTATCTCCTGAAGCTTTGCAGTTTTATCCATGGCACAAATGAAGCTGCAGCGCGTCCCAGGGGCTGGAGTGTCGACAGGAAACGTCCAGCGTGCAAACGCACAGATGCCAAGCACTTACAAGCCTACATCATCACTACAAACAACCTAGCCTGAGCAAATTGTGAGGTTCCAGGTGTTTTTGTCAGCGTGTACTTGTCTTGCGTATGCGGCGCATACGCAGTGCGCCGTACGGTGTGCAAGCAGGATAGGAAGGGGTAGGAACCGTCGTGCTGCGGACAGATAGGTGTTGAGTTGGTGAGGCAGCTGCTTGCCTGTGCAGTTCATGTGTTGATTGACACACTAGGTGTCCACACGCCAATGTGTGGCGTACTCCCACCCGCTGCAGGTGAAGGCCGTTGTCCGCAGTACGAATTGCAGGATAGCCAGCATGCTCAGTCCTTGAGCAGCTGTTAGGCACAGCTGGAGATCACCACAAGCAGCCTGCTGGGGCGCACATAGAGGCACACACTGCTTTGACCGCATGCCACTGCCATGATAACGGGCACGCCCCTGGACCGAGGCTGGGTTCGAGCCTCGCAACGGCGTGCTGCACAGGCTGGAGTGCATTCCTGAATGCAACCATCTGCATCCATGAGTTGCCCACACTTATTGTGCATGCTCCGTGGAGACCTGCGCCTGCACGAAAGGCGTGCGCCAAAACGCAGGTGGCCGTGGACTGCAACTCAGTGCTTCAAGCTGGGACGGAACAGCACAAGGGGCACATGTCACCACTTATATGCGCACATTAACGCCAAAATGAGCCTTGCGTATGGGCTTTCGCACACGTTGGCACTCTGCAAGCGGTGAAGTTGGGCACTGGGTGTCAACACCAGTGAGCACCGGTTCTGCTGCCCGTCAGGTTGTGAGGTTCCAGAGGGGCTCCAAGTGGTGCCTAGAATACCAGGACTGCCCAGTGAGAAATAATGCTTCTGTATTTTGGGTCGTGACAAGTGCTGAACTGGGTGAACTGGGTGAATGATGCAACAGGTCCACCTACCACCGTTGGTTCCGTTCGCACGAAAACAAATACAAGCATGGATCACCTACAGCTACGTTTAACACGTTTTGCTATATTTTCATTGAACCGG
>BDDA01000011.1:26720-46599 GCA_001662385.1 Chlamydomonas asymmetrica | reverse complement strand
TCAAATGTAAAAGCCAAACGCAAAAGCCAACGCATCGCACCGCCCCCCCCCCCGCCCTCCCTGGCCCTGATGGTGCCCTGATGACCCACCCACCCAGAAGGCGGTGCCCTGCACGTAGCGGTACAGCGGCAGGTTGATGGCACCCTCCGCGTGCCCGCGCTCATACTCGGCGGTCACGCGCACGTCGGCGATGGTCCAGCCCTGCGCCTGCAGCTCCGCCGCCCGCGCACAGCTCACGCCCTTGATGCCCTTCTGCCTCAGCGTCGTGTGCGCCACAGGCCACACCTGCAGGTGGGTGCGGCGCGCAGCGGTGGCGGCGGCGGCAGCGGCCGGGGCGGGTGCGACGAGCCAGGCAGGCAGGCTAAGAGGCACTAGTGAGAGGTGTTACAGTGCGGCAACACAGTGATCAACATGTCTGCGATTGTGCCAGCACACAATGCTCCTGGTCCTGCACCATACTGCCTGTAAGTTTGCATGTTTCTTGTGTGCTGATCGAACTGGGGTTGCAATGTTGCATGCAACATGGTGAAAGCCCTGCCGAAATCGTTAGCAATTGCAATGATGCTTGCTCGGCCGAGCGAACAGCACCAATCAGGTCAGAGATGTTGGCACATGCACGACCGTGCTGCGGCCTTCGCGCACCGTGTATGCAGCGCCAGACTTGGGAACGGCCAGGGTGTCGCCAACGCCAGCGAAGCGGTCGTCCCTGACCCTGCACAGACAAGAGTGCGTGTAGGAGCTTAGGGTGCGTACTGCTGACAAGTGAGCCATGGGTAACATGTAAGAGCTTACGTTGCTTGCCACGGTTGTTTGCATAAGCTCTTGCCGTGCAAGACACAAGCCCGGATATTTACCAGCGGTTATTGGCGGGGTCGAAACGGAAGCCCACCTCGCCTGTGCTGGACTGCTTCTGCTTGGTGGTCTGCGGCAAGCAGCAAGCACAAGTTGCAAGGACACCACGAGCCAGAGAGTATCTGCATAGGCGCTTCAGCCAAGGTAAGCCTTGCCGTCCGTGGCGGTTGGCCGAACTCCCTGGCTGTTGTGCGGCGCTGCTCAAGGTAGCAACACGCCCTTAGTAGGATATGCAGTACAAATATTTATACCTATGAGACCACATTACTGGCCTAAGCTGTTTGTGTGGGGCCATCAACACTGTTCATCAAGCATCGACCTCACATCGAAGGACAACACAACAGGCTTGTGACTGTTGAGTGCAAGCCAGCACCAGGCCAGCTGTGATAACGAACAGGAATCCCATCACTATGCTTGCCTTGGTTGTGGTCGACGTAGCGCTGCCTTTGGTGCTCTTGGCACTGATGACGACACGCGCGCGCCTGATGGACGCGCCATACCCAGGCTTAGCCGGAGCTGCACACCGCACACCAGCCACTGCTGCCATTGTGATAACGGGCTTGCTGATACTGTGATAGGCTTGCGAACAATAGGCCGTGAGGTGTGATGCACAGTCAGGCGTTCTAGGCAGAGAGAGGCACTCTATTCGTTGTGAGCTCTGGGTGACCCTAACAGACAAAGGTGCATGCAGTGTTTGCAATGCAATACAATGTGCCAACGTCCACCCGCTGCAGTGCGTGGCACATGGCGATGCGACGCCCCATGCATGAGGCACGCAAACCGTGAACCGCGCGCTGGGGATGTAGAGCTTATGGCGCGCCTTGTTGAGCCACAGTACAAGCACGTTGACACAGGGTGCTTGACATTTTAAGTTGGCTGTTGGCCACATTGCTTTTGATAGCTCTCTTAATTTGAGGGCTACTATTGCTGATTTATCTTTGCTTATCCACCCTTCAGCTGCGCGCTGAGAGCCGGCGGACATAGTCGAGGTATAATGAAGAAACATACATAGCGCTTAAGCGTAGCGAATGTTGCAGCAGGGCTTGTCCGCTGGCGCGGTCGGCTGGTTTGGGCCTCAGCAAGCAGGCAATGGAGGGCTGGTGCCACCCTGCATGCCTAGGCCTGCCAGAAGGTTGCACTTCCAACTTCACAGCCACAAATTCTCCGTCAGCAGCAAGGGAAGCACGGTGCACACGTCACTGCAGGTGAGAGTTGCCATCCACTCGCTGACGTCACGCGTGCTGGAACACAATTGCATCGTTATGTCTCAGCAGAGGCAGGCACAACTCGCTGCATACCAAATTAGTTGTGTATATGCATGTAAACGGTGCTACCTAATTGACCTGGCCGTTCGCCTGCCGTGCGTTCAAACATGCATAGGTCGGGGGCAGCGTGTTGAGCTTGGAAGTTGTGGGCCCGTTGGACGGCCACAAAGCAGCAGGACTCTCCCTTCTGGCAGCTGAAGACCTGGAAATGCAGGACCTGAGCATACTCGACTCACCTAGTGCTGGCAGGCATGACGGCGTGGACCGAATCAAACCCTCGCATCGTGCAGACCACTTACAGAGCCGTCCCAGTGCTCGGCATGATCTGACAAGGCAGGGCTCCAAAGTGAGTTCTGTCTCGTCCACAGGTCGTCTGACTGCTCATATTCAAGCCGGGCCGGACTGCAGCGTGCACGTGGGGCCTCGTCGGCCAGGGCCACCTGAACTGCCAGCGGGACAAGGAGCGCTGGTGCGGAGCACTGCTGTTGAGGACGAGCCTCGGCCCCACAAGCCTTACATACCGCCAGGGCCTCCCACCTCATCCAGCGCAGGTGATGCAAGAGCGCCGTTGCGGGTGCGAACACCGGTGAACGCCACACGAGCCCCCACCCAGTCAGCTCCAGCTCCTGTAGTGGCGCCCGAGGGCGCGACAGCCCACCTTGGGCAAGTAAAAGAGCAGCAGCAGCACGTGCAGCCTGAGCCACGCACGCAGGACGCCTCGGCGCCCGCAGTGGTGCCGGTACCGGAGGCCAGCGCAGTCAGCAGCAGTGCGCTCACGTGGCGCAGCCAGCCGCACCGCCGCCAGCTCCACCTGCACCACCAGGCCTACCACGCGCCTCCCCGCACCAACACCATAGGTCAGGATACCTCGCAAGGCCCACGCGCCCGCACTCTCGCGCCTCCAGCTGACACCCCTGCGGTGCAAGCCACCAGCCCGCAGCCGGAAGACGCACCCACCAGCAACTCGCAGCGGAGGGCCCCCAGGAGCAGCGCTCCCGGGCGGGGTGCTCATCAGTCCTCCCGCCCGCACGCTACCGACCAGGGCAGCAGCAGCAGGCAGCGCGTGGGGCCGCTGGACGAGGAGGCCTTGCCGCCCCCAGTACGAGCCCTTGCGGACTTCAGTATACGCAGTCAGGTGGCTAGCCACCTGGCCGCGGCGCCCAACCTGCTGCTCCTCACACGTGCCTTCCGCGCTGCGCTGCACTCCGGCAGCCTCGACGCCGTGTGCATTAGCGCAGCCGTCATGCGCGCCTCGCGCCTGTTCCGCAGCGGCTCAGACCCCACGCTGGTAATGCATGGCGCAGAAAGCAACAGCAACGGTGCGCGCATGGACACAGATCATGGCAGTGGGGAGGCGCCTGCCACCGCCCAGCAGCAGCCGCCACCTCGCCGCCCCGGCCGCTACCGTGACCGCCACATCAGCGCTGTGCACCAGGGCGGCATCGACCTTACCGGCCCAGGGCAGAGCCAGGGCCAAGGCCAGCAGGAGCAGCAGCAAGAGGAGCAGGAGCAGCAGCAGGAGCCTCCCCGCCTGCCGCCCGTGTCGCCTGTGCGCGCCCTGCTGCGAGACGTGATGTGCGCGGTGGCGCTGTACCGCGAGCACTTCCGGCCGCGCGAGGCGTGCAACGTGCTGTATGGCGTGTCGCGCCTGCGCCTGCGCGGCTGCCAGCTGGGCGGCGGGCCCTGCCAGGAGCGCCTGCTGCTGGGCATATGCCACCGCCTGCTGCTAGCGGCGCTGCGGGACGTGGCGCAGTACGAGCAGCAGCAGCACCAAAACCAACAAGGCATTGACCTGGGGGCTGCTGCCACGGACGGGCCGAGCACCGCCTACAGCCGGGATAGCGTGAGCGGTCAAGCCGGGGTTGATGATGTGCAGGCCGGTGTGGCGGGCCAGACTGGGCGAGGGCGCAGCAGGCATGCGCGTGCTGTGCGCTGGCAGGTGGGGGAGCTGTGCCAGGTGATGTGGGGCGTGGGCTACAGCGGCCTGGACCACAAGCAGCTGCCGCCCGGCTTCCTGGACGCGGTGTTGCAGGTGAGCGCAGGAGAGCAGCGGGCGGGCGGGGGGGGGCGGGGGTGACGTGACACAAGCGCCGAGGGATCGCCTGCAGCACTGTGTGCATGCTACGTGCAGTGCGACTCGGTGGCGGCTTGGGTGAGAGCAACCCAACATGCATGCATATGCAAAGTGTGTGTGGTGTGTTTGCTGGTGTGCAGCTGAGCCAGCCGCTGCTGCAGCAGGCTAGGCCGCACGAGATGTCGACGCTACTGTGGTCGCTGGTGTGCATCAGCGCGCCGCCCCCGCCGCCCGCCTGGATGGCAGCGCTGTGGCGCGCAACCGCCCCGCAACTGCTGCTGGGCATCAGCGCAGACCGTGACGCCCACCACCACCGCGACCATTATCACTATAGCAGCAGCAGCAGCGGCGCCGGCAGTGACAGTGACGCTGCGCGGCGCAGCGGCAGCATCGCTGGTGTTGTTGGTGGTGGCAGCAGGGCTGGTGGTGGCGGTGTTACGTGGCAGCTTCATGAGCTGGGCACGCTGTCTTGGAGCCTAGGCGCGCTGGGCGTGGGCCCGCCTTCGTCGTGGCGCCGCCTGCTGGCGCGCGCGGTGCTTAGCTCGGTGGAGGCCACCGACAGGCGCCAGCAGCAGCAGCGGCTGCGACAGCGCAAGGGCCGGCAGCGGCAGCCAGCGCGCCAGCTGGTCGAGGCCTCACCCACACCGCTGGCCATGGCGACTGCGCTGCTGGGGCTGTCACGGCAGGCGGCACACGCCGTGCGGCAGGCCATCGGCGCTGCGTCCGCCGGCCACCCGGCCTTTGCGGCGATGCTGGCGCAGGAACGCCAGCAGCAGCAGCAGCAGGCGCGGGCAGTGGGGCAGGAGCAGCTCGAACCTCAACCTGAGGAGGGCAGCCAGCGGCAGCAGCAGCAGCAACGCAGTGACGATCAGCAGTCAGCGTCCGTGGCGCTTGCGCTGCCGCCTGGCGCTGAGGTGCGGCTGGCGGCGGCGGTAGGCAGCGTGGGGCTGCCGCCCGGCTTCCTGCACGCGTACGTGCGGCACATGTACCGCCGCCTAGACACGTTCACCAACAGCGACACTGTCAACGCGCTCGCTGCGCTGTACACGCTGCAGCGCCTGGGGGTGACGGAGCCCGCAAGCCCGCCAAGCGGCGACGGAAGCAGCAGCAGCAGCGGCGGCAGTGTTGCCTCTGGTGCTGAGCCTGGCAGCACGCGCGGCAGCGCACCGCAACATGCTTCACACAATTACGGCTTTGGCTCATTTGGCAGCCTCAGCAGCTTTGGTAGCATGGACGGTGTAGACAGCGGTGGTGACGCTGGGGCCGTGCCGCAGCAACCCCAGCTGCTGCTGGCCGTGCACGCCGCAGGCCCGTCACGCGTAGCACAGACGGCACCAGCTGGTGGGCTGCAGCTGCTGCAGACGGCAGCAACACCTCAGGCTCAATCACAGCACGCACCACACCAGCACGATCAGCAGCAGCAGCAGCAGCTGTTCTTCTCCTCCTCCACCGCATCCTCCATGCACCCATCCACAGAACCTGACGAGTCAAGCTCAGACATGGATGAGTCCTTTCAGCTCAGCTGGCAACCCGAGCTCGCGGCTGCGGTGTCAGAGCCGCTGTCAGCAACCACGCGGTTGAGGACCAGCGTGCTGCTGCGGCCGCAGCGCCGGCACCTCGCTGCCCCCCCTCCCCCTCCAGTCACGCAAACAGAGCCTACAGCAGCAGCTGTGGAGGTGCGTGCTGCTGCCATGCCGGGCCCGGCAGGGCCGCAAGAATCACAGCCCTGGCCTTCGCCGCCTCCCGGGCAGCAGCAGCAGCAGCAGCAGGCGGGGACTGCCGCTGCCACAGCAGGCGCGGTAGGCGGCGGTGGTGTGGGTGCGCCGCTGCTGCCCGGCATCCTTCCTGATCGCTTCCTGGAGGCCGCAGCGCAGCGCCTGCACGCCACCGGGGTGCACCTCACGCACGAGCAGCTGCTGTGCTCAGCGCTGTACCTGCAGGTGAGGGAGAGCCGGGGAGGGAGAGAGAGAGAGCCAGGGAGGGAGGGAGAGAGAGCCAGGGAGGGAGGGAGAGGGAGGGAGTGCCGGTGGTGGGAGGGGTAGATGTAGGGGTGGTGGTACGATGCGGTGGTAGGCTGCATGCCAAGCCAGCATGTGTGAGGGCATAGCACGGTGTGGCGCGATATGGGTGTGTGAGCTGGCAGCGGGCTGTCGCGGGTGCTGCTGTTGTGTGGCGCGAAAAGATGTGTGATGGACACTGATGGTGCGAGACAACCTGCATGGCTGTGGGTGGCTGGCAGCGAGGCAGCATAGCACGCTGGTTACTCGGCATGACGTGGCGCGGACCATGCACTCGGCGGGGGTCGTGTGTGTGACCCTCACGCGCTGCCACGCCCAACGCACCTCTGCTCTCTCACAACACCATGTCATTGAGCTCAAGATGGAAAACGCTGAGTGCACAAGCACTTGCATGCGGTGTCAGGAATGTATCAATGTACCTACATGCCGGCCGGGGAAATGCCACGGTCTCTCTGGGCCTGCTGTCTCCTGCCGCACTGCGGCGCGCTAACGCGGGCGCCCCAGTGCTGCACAGTGAGTCAGTGACGGTGAGGTGTGTAACATGTGTGTGTGTGTGTGCGTGCATGGGTGTGTGCATGCGCGTGCGCAGCAATTGGGTCACCGCCCCCGGCCTCTGTGGCTGCGCTGGTACATGGGGGAGGTGCGCTGCCGCCTGCCGCTGCTGTGGTGGAAGGAGGTGGCCATGCTGCTCAAGGTGAGCGGGCGCAACTATGCATGCAGCATGCAGTTTGCAAGCGATCGTGGGTAGGATTGGATAGGTCGTGCAATGCTGTTGTTGAACCCACCAGATCAAAAACACCATGCGCCGTCTTCGTGTGCTTCCCTTGCGGACGCATGCGGCATCACCCAGCCTTGCAGCCTGCACGCTGATTTGTGGCAGCTGGTGACAAGCATGCATCCATGCCCTCCCATCCTGAAGCATAAAGCCTCCACAGCAACAGGGGTGCGCTGTGCCCGCCCGTGAGCGGGTACTGGCTGGCAACCCGCATGCACCCCGCCCGGTATCCCCATATCCATGCACACCTGGCAAGGTGCGCGCTGCGGCTGGTGCTGCTGCCTCAGGTGTTGGCCGGGTGGCGCCTGACCCCTGGCGGCGGCTGGCTGGACGACCTCATGACCACCATCACCCTCCTCATACGCCAGCCCGCCACGCAGCAGCCCCGCGGCTCACGGCAGCGCGCTGCCGCGCCGCTTGATCCGGCAGCAGCGGCAGCGGCAGCAGGCGGCAGTGCCGCTGAGGGTCCGCGCCAGCCGGCCTCGCGGCGTGTGATGATGGAGCTGCTGCAGGGCCTGGCGGAGCTGCCGGGGATGCGCCTAGCACACCTCACAGGCCCGCTCCCGAACGAGATTGACGCCGACGATGAGTATGAGGCGGTGGCGGCGGCGCAGGCGGCACAGATGCTGGGGATACGCAGCCCGGCGCCTGGCAGCCAAGGCCCTCTGGACAGCAGTGAGGGCGTTGGTGGCGGTGGCAGTGCGGGTCCGGCTAGCAGCCCGGCCGCAGCGCAACAGGCAGGCGCAGCAGCAAGCACAGCGGGCACAGCGGGCGCGGCTGGCGCTGCTGGTCGCCTGCCTTGGCGTGGTGACATGTGGCTTGCGCGCTTCCTCGTCGCCTACTCCTCGCCGCGCTTTGGCCCCGCCAGCAGCGCCGAGCTGGCCAGCCTGCTGCCGGCGCTGGCGGTGGTGGCGGGGCCGGCGGACGCCTGGGTCCTGAGCAACCGCATACGCCTCAAGGTGAGGCTGCGGGTGCGGGCGGGGCGAGGTTGCCAGTGGGCTGAGTGGGGCAGGCTGCGGTACACAGCACATGTGGAAGCGCAGGAGCGATGAGCTTTCTGGGCAGGTGGTGTGGTGGTGGCAGAGGGGGCAGTGACCTAGATGGCCTGATGAGACCGGGAGGCCTTGGCTGGTGCGCATGATGATGTGGTCATCTGGTCACGCCCCCTGCAGTAGTACATGAGGATGTGGGTCCTGATGCGTTAAAAGCGCGCTGGATGGGACCCAGGGAGGGGAGGGTACCAAAGGCGGGACGGTCATGCAGAACGTTGCATGCATATTGGCACCTATGTGTACCAGTGGTATGTAACCTACCTGGTGTCGCCCTCCGTCCTGCCACCCTGCTGCTGCTGCTGCTGCTGCTGCCGCCTCCCTGTACACAGCGCCTGCTGGACCACCACTCAACAAGCCTGGACTGGATGGACCCCGCTAAAGTGGCGGCCGGGGGCGGCGGGGATGTGGGCGGCGCCGCTGCCGCGGAGCTCAGCCTGCGTCGCACATCATGCCGCAGCCTGCGTGCGCTGGGCGTGCCTCACGGCTACAGCATGCGCGTGCTGCGCCTGCGCCAGCCGCCCAGCAGCCGTGGCAGCAGCGCAAGCCAAGGGGGAGGCGTGGGCAGCAGCGGCGGTGCTGTGACGGTGCTTGCGGCTGCAGCAGTGCATGTCAGCATGGGCTCATCGCTCAGCAAGGCGGCAAGGCGCTCGGCAGCATTCCGGCAGCACCACTGGAACGTCCAGCGCACAGGCTGACCGCCGGTGATCGTGCCGGCCTGCTGCGCCCAGCTGGCTGGTGGGACGCACCAGGTGCACATCACGCAGCTCTGGTCAGCGGCGTCAACGGAGCTGCCGACACAGCTTGCCTGGACCGCCGTCAACTGGTGGAGTGTTCTTAGCGTAGCCCTAGCCGGGGGCGACATCGGAGTGAAGGGCCACGTAGATTGTGACGGACGGTACCCGTGCCCGTTGGGCTTGTGCACCTGTTACGCTTGCACGGCCTGCTTGCGCTGCACGCACGCGGCGGTATGCGGTGCGCACGGACCTTGTGCGTGACTGCCAGCCACCTGCGCGACCCCCTGCGGTAGTGGGAGGCTGTATAATGCATCACACCACATGTGTGCATGCTGTGATGGCTGTAGCGCAGACCGAGCACGCTTGGGATATATAGCAAGGATTTTCCGACACTATGCAGAACAATCAAGACACTACATGCATCCGAGGCCAACAGGCGTGCGTACACCACAGTGGGTGATGCACCATCCAAAATGCACTCATTCTCGCGCGTTCACCACACACCACGTCCCCCACACCGATTGTGCAGCTAGGCCTGCACCCTCATGCTGCACGCGTTGCAGGCTGTGCATTCCCACACGCAGTGCATATGCGACGTCAGCTCACGCAGTGCAGGCTCACGTCACCCAACGCCTGAAAACGAGTGTGTTAGGGCGAGTGTGTCAGGGGTTTGCGCATGCTTGGCAATGGGTGCGTGGAACAGACTTGAAAAGCACCACCGATCCCGCAGGCCGTTAATGTGTTGCAGGACTGCTGTCCAGTATACCTGTCTCAAGAAGAGCATGCTTGGTGGACAACAAAGCTGGCGCTGAGGTGCCCAGCATTCACCCGCCACATGAGTAAGCTCAATCTGAACTTCTCAGCAATTGCTCGGTTCCCACGTTTGAACGTGTGTGCTCCAGCCCACATATTAAGCAGGCCAACAAGGAGGTGACCTTCTTCATGAGTACGTGTCCGTCTCAGACTTTAATCCCTTCACTGCCTGCGTTGATCTCCCGCAGCAGGTTCCAACGTTCACGCTAGCGCTGGGCGGTGTGAAATGGGCGAAGACAAGGGAACGATGGGAGAAGACAAGCCTAAAAAGGTTCCAAAGCCACCTGGTGAGTCGTGCAGGTTTAACCAACAATGCTTTGCCAGCCCAAGCGGGACAAACGAGCGCATTATTTGCCCACCGTGTCTGGGGGCAGGAGCTCTCCCCGCCAACGCGGGAACTATCTAGGCGCAGGTGTCGAACAAAAGCGGAACGGGGGCGCTCGTTCGCTTGTAATGCCTCTTGCCGCTCGCTGGAAACGTTACTTGTCTTCTTTCCCGGCCGAACTCACCCCACCTCTTGCTCAACAGCAGCAGCTGCCTTGTGGTCCTTCACTGCTGCTTGGCTGGGCAGGTGCCTTCAAGCGCTATATCTCAGGGCCTTACTTCAAAGTAAGCTGCTGCTGCAGCGTTTGCAGCTTTCCTACTCATTTTGGTTGATATTTTGCGCACGCGCTTGCTGACGTGCCCTGACCCCCACCTCAGCGCTCGAACGTGAAGCGCCTTGCCGCGCCAGACACTTCCCACAAAGAAGTGCATGCTTTGCTTGGTTGTTTCCCCGTAATTCGCAGATCATTCCAACCAAATACGAAGCCTACGCTCGGCAGGCCAGTGCAAGGCGAGCTAGCAATCCTGCGCTTGACGTTCCGCCGCCCAACACGGAGTTTGAAGACTACCTGGGAACAATCAAGCGCCTTGTACTCAATCCGGTTGATGTTGACGAGACATATGGCCTGACTCGTGACGAGTTGGTGCCGCTGCCCTTCGAAGCTCCGAAGGTATTTATTTTCATGCTACCGTTTTTGTGTGTGCGTACGCACCGTTCAACTCTAGTAGGGTATCAGCTCGGCACTCTGTGTCACGTCTCCTCAGCCGTTTCATTTGTGTGTGTACAGCATGTTTGCACTAGGTCTGCGTATTGAGCGAACCTAACACTCAAATTGGTGCTGTCAAAGTGTATGTCACATACGGCGCACCTGTGGAAGCTGAGCTGGTCCCCCTCTTTCATCAGCAAGTGGCTGCGTGAATAATTTGTATCCCTTGCAAAAGGGGCTTGCACAGGGAAAGGTCACGTTAGACTCTGCCTGACTGGCGTGGTTGGGCAACAAGGCCTCCCCAGTACAGTGAAACCAGCGTCTTGAATATTTGTACCTGGCTCCCAACCATATTAAGCCACCCTCTGTGGTCCTTTGTACTAGCTAACCCTATGCTCTGGCCTTTTTATGTGGTTGTGCAGCTTCCGGCCTACCTGGTCGAAATTTTGAGCGGGGTCTACCTGGTCGCCCAGGCGTGCATCGTCATGTTCCTTGCCATTAACGTGAGCTACTCTGTGTTGTTGGTCTGGGTTTTGTGTGCACACTGTTGTCAAGCTTTACTAACGTGTTCACTGTACAATTCATTTCGATCGGCTGGCCTCGAGCACAGCCATGACTAAAGCCCTCCGGCAGTCTCACCGTGGAGCATGTTCAGTTCTTGCTGATTACCTGATGGCCGCTTGCAACCCACCCAGGTGGAGAACACTGACCGCGGGTGGAAGAGCGGGTATGGCTATCAGAAGAACTGGCTGCCCATCGTCAAGGTGAGTGAGACCAGACCACCTTGATCGAAGTGTAGTCCAAGGCTGGTACAGGCAGGAATACCGCGCCACATGGCACGCACGCACGTCCAAGCTGTTGTTGTGTTGGGGCGCCCTGACAAAGGTGCACGTTCAAGCTCACACCCAGCCATTGTCGCACCCGCATCAGACACGCCGTTCCGCCGGCCGCCCTGGTCCTGCCCGCCCACGTGCCTGCGCCTGCTGCCTGCACCCGCCGCCCCACGACACAGGCGCTGGTGATCCTGTACCCGCTGGCCACGCTGCTGTGGCTGGTGACGCTCACCACCGAGTACTCAGTGCGCAAGTTCTTCTACTACCGCCTGCTGAGCATGCGCATCCTGGTGGACTGGAAGAACATCGCGGTGAGTGTCGTGAGTGGCACACCTCCCCCCCTCCCCCCGCCTTACCTCGGCAGAGCCGGCGAGGGGCACACGCACACGCACACACACACACACACGCACACGGTCATGGCAAGAGCCGTAGGACGGAGGTGCGCACCACAGTGGGCCAGGGATGCAAAGCGTGCACAGGCTGATGTTGCGGTCGCACGGTGCATGCTGCATGCCATGGTCAGCAGCGTGAGCCCGACATGCGCCAGCCAGTGAGTGTGTGTGTGCGTTGTGCGCTGATGTGTCATGACTCATGAGTCATGAGTCATGGGAGGGAGGAGGGGGCTTGAGGACACGCTCGCCAGCAGAGGCAGCGGACGCACCGCCAGGCAGAGGTGCTGCCTGGCTGCAAATCGACTTGTGCACGTGTGGGCTTCCGCTTCGTTAACGGTCACCATGACGCATTACGCCCACTGCGCATCATGTCGCTGATCTGTGTGCCGCTGGTCGTGGCTCGTGCATGCATGCATGCCCCCACCCCTGCAGATCTGGCAGGGCTTCTTCTTCTACTACTTCATCATCACCTGGGCGCTGCTCAACGTCTGGGCGCTGTACGGAGTGGGCGCATACTACGGCAAGAACGGCAACTCGGTAAGAGACTACACGTGTTGCAGGGTGTTGCGGGGGTGAGCGTGGGCGGGGCCGGGTAGGCCGGTGCGGTGGCGCACGACTCATGAGCCCTAGCGTGGTGTGCTTTGCATGCATGCAATGCGTCAACGCATGGCGTGAGCAAGCGCAGGCGGTGTGGCTCATGTGTGGCGGCTTGGCCCTGCTGTGGCGCGCTCACCGCAGGGCGTGGACCCCACGTCCTTCGGCACGTTTGTCATCGTCAACCTCCAGACCATCCAGCTGCTCATCTTCTACAACCGCCTGCTGGCCTCCGAGACGCGCCTGGTGTCGCTCAACCAGGTGGGGGGCGTGTAGGCAGGTGCTGGGTGCGGGCGCTGACGCGTAGTAGGCAGCTGCGTGGCTGAGCGGCAGTGCAGGCCCCGCGCAGCGCAGTGCAGCGCAGGAGGCAGCAGTGACAGCATAGCGATGGTGGGGGCGATGCTGCCGAGGAGGCGTGGGGGCCCTATGCATAGGGCTTGAGCGGGCTGGCAGGTCGTGCGGCAGCAGGGCGGCAGGCATGTGATGGTGGCTGTGGCTGTGGGTGAGGTGCGCTTGTGGGTCGCATCAGAGCGTGCACGCATAAGGTGGTGCAAGCTGGCTTGATGCTGCCGCAAGGGGCTGGTGTGGTATCAGCGCTCCCACCCGCACGGAGTTGATACGATGGACCGCGGCTGTTATATGCCGCCCCCTGCTGCTCGTCGCGTGTGCGTTCCCGGGTCCTCCACACTGCTGTGCTGTCGTCTGACTCCCTCCCGCTGGCTGCCCTGGCTGCCTCTGCAGCTCTTTGAGCGCGCCCCGGTGGAGGCGCAGCGCCTGCTGGCCTACACGTACGTGATTGAGGAGCAGGACCTCATCGACCACGTGAGTGGTAGTGGCCGGCCAGCCGGCCAGCCGCCTGGGGCGTATAGGCGCCGCAGTGGGTTGCCCGCTGCAGCGCTGGCAGATGCAGATGCAGGGGCGAGCACCGCCTGCGCATGGCAACCCAATTCGCACACAGCGCTGTGCGCATTGGGACATGCATGGCGTGCAGCTTTGACTCTTTGTCAATTGTCGTCCATGCTGGGGTCAGTGACGTATAGATTGCCCGGCCGGCTGACTGCTGCTGCGCCTCACGGCGTGTCTCTACCTGCCTGCCTGCCTGCCTGCCTATGCGGCGTGCAGATGTACAAGT
Organism: Chlamydomonas asymmetrica; assembly: GCA_001662385.1. NCBI lineage: Eukaryota > Viridiplantae > Chlorophyta > Chlorophyceae > Chlamydomonadales > Chlamydomonadaceae > Chlamydomonas > Chlamydomonas asymmetrica. Next base: position 33,034 of record BDDA01000011.1, on the reverse strand, counting down.
TTGCTGTGTACACGGAGCGCGCCATGTTCAGGCGCCTGGGCCACATGCTGACCTGCGGCCTGGCGTGCAAGGTGAGGCGGCAGTGGAGGATGCAGGAGCGATGGCGAGACGTGATGCATGCGTGCGCTTGCACCAGGATAGCATTGCGCGCCGGCGGTCCGCATGCTAGGGCATCAGGTGTTGTGGGGCTCACATTGTGTCCGGTCGCCGCTGCGCATCGAGACACCGTTCCCTTTCCCCGCCGCCCTCCGTGCTTATGCTGTTGCGCTGTAGAACTGGCGTGAGGACCGCCACCTGGCCAAGATCGACATTGAGGAGCTCAAGCGCAAGGCGCCCAACTGGGATGAGGTGGGTCGGGGGTGGCGGCGTCGCAGCACCAGCCGGACCACCCCGCTGGCTGCCTGCAGGTCACGCAAGGCCGAGGAGGGCAGCGCCGGCGCGGGTGTGGCCTGTGCGTTATCTGCCATATGTGGCGTTACGCTGGTCCGCGCGCGACTGGGCGGGTGAAGGAGGCCGGGCTGCCAATGTGGCGGCGGCAGCTCGTCCCGCATCGTCCTCAGCACTGCGCACAAGGTCTCGGTGTTTTGTGCATTGCGATCTGCCAGCATGACGCTGTGTGATGGTGCGTGTTTGTGGCAAGGTGGGGCGCTGTTCCCTGCCTGACTCCGCATGTGGCCGTGCCCCTGATAGCTGCTGCTGCTGCGGCGGCTCATTGCCTGGCGCAGGTGGAGGCGGAGGTTGAGGAGCTGAGGCGTGAGGAGGCGGGCATCGAGCTCAAGGCCATGCAGCAGCAGGCCGCGGAGCCCAAGCTGCCTGCAGACACCCCCGCCACCGCCACCGCCACCCCGGTGCCCGGCTCCGCCACCTCGGCCGACTCAGGCGCCGCCACTGCCGCCATCAAGCCTGACCAGGTGCGCCCCGCCTGGCTGCTTGTGCAAGTGGGCCGGCTGTGCCGGCCACACGGCTGCGCGCGCTGTGTACCGGGTGCGAGCATGTGATGCTGATGCGTGTTGAATGCAATGCTGGCGGGCGCATGATATATGCTTGGGCCAGGTAGGTAGGTAGCGCTCTAATGTGCGCATGCGCGCATGCGTGGGGTGTGTGCGTTGAGCCGTCACTGCGCGCCGCTCACCCACCGGCCCTCACCTCACGCGCCTGCAGGTGGAGCTCACGGTGGACGGCGCGGAGGACGCCGCCAACAAGGGCGCACCGCCAGGCGTGGCCGCTGTGCTTGAGGGTGGCGAGCCGCCTCTGCCCAAGCCCATCTTTGCGTTCTGGATCTTCAACCCGCTGCGCTTCTGGTACCAGCGCATGTACGCCTCCTACCACGCCTTCTTCGTCACCGTGCTGCCCAGCTACAAGGTGAGCCTGCAGGCAGGCAGGCGTCTGCACTGCAGGCTGGCCCCCCCTGGCCGGCTCAGCGGTGGCGATGCATGTCCCCACGCCAGCCTGATGATAGCGCTGCCTGCTCATCACATGGGACTATGGGAGTGTCCTATGAGCAGCAGCAGCAGCAGCAGCAGCAGGTGTGTGTGCCCCCGACACATGCGCTAGGCAGCACAGCTCAGAACTGTGATGCCGTCATGCACTTGCAGCCGGACCGCAGTCCCGCATTCGGTAGCACTGTACTGTACTGGGCAGCCGTAGGGAATCTCTTGCTGCAACGGTTCGGGGCTGCCCCATCAAGTCATGCCTGACAATGCATTTGCCCATGCGCTGCAGACGTGGCCCTTCCGCCCCGACGTGCCGTTCATGCGCACGCTGACGCTGATTGAGATCATCGGCTTCCTCTGCTGCGGCGCCATTGTGGTGAGTGCCCCTGCCTGCTGCACCTACCTTTGTGGTCATGAGTCATGACGCCGCGATACGCGCAGCACTGCACAGCTCTAGTCAGTGCTGCTGCTGCAAGGTGCACGCCGCCTCACCTCACGCCTTTCACCCCTCACCGCTCCTCAGCACCATCACCCTGCCCCGCCCGTTGCACATGTCAACGTCATGCCAATGTCAACGTCACGCGCAGGGTGTGTAATGTGGCCTGCCAGGTGGCCGGCAGGTGCACCACTGCCGCGCTGACCCTGTCTACCTCAGCATGCATTGTGCCTGCACGCCAGGCGCAGTCATCACCATTGCCCTCATCACCGTTGCCCTGCGTGCGCTTCACCCGCCTCCCCATCCCCCCCTTACCCCCCCATCCCCCGTTCTTCTCCCCTGCGCGCAGGTGCTTGGCATCCTGGTGTCCACCAAGGAGACGTCGTGCACCAAGGCCGGCAAGGCCTGCAACACCTGCTACCTCACGCACAGCAGGTGGGAGCCAGGCAGAGCAGGGCAGGGCAGGGCAGGGGCTGGCAGCAGGCAGGCGGGCGGATAGGGGTCAGGGTGGGGGTGTATCGGGAGGGAGCCCTCATGCTGCGGCGTGCTGACCACCTGAGCAGGCCTGCTCGTAACTGCTTGTGACCGTTGCGTGTGTGTTGCGGCCACGCGCCCAGGACACCCTGCTGCTGCAACACCTCCCGCCACATCAGCCCTGCAGCCACTGCGCGCCCTGCTCATGCCCCTCCTCACACCACACCGCGCATCCCATGCTGTGCCATGCTGCGCTGCTCCCTGCCCACTCTCATCAGCCCCTCCTGCGCCCTCACCCTGCGCCCTCACCTCTCACCCTGTTCCCTCCGCCACTACCACCACCACCGCTGCCGTGTGCGCTGCCGCATGCAGGTACTTTGACAGCAACGAGCCCGCGTGCGGGGCGCTGGAGGCCGCCGTCACGCAGATTGCCGGCAGCACCGTGGGCAACTGGACCAACCCAGACAACGGCCAGTCGCAGCTGCGCTACACGAACTTCCAGTGCGCAGGGAACTTCACCATCTAAGAGAACCACAGCAGCAGCAGCTGCAGCAGCACCCACCGAAGAGTATGAGCGCAGTGCTGCTGCCAGCGCATTCCACTTTTAGGATCGCTGGTGATGCAGCATCTCAATGGTGGGCTCACTAGGCGGTGCGGGGGGGTGGTGTAACAAGGTGGGGGCAGGCGCGGGTGTGTTTTTAAGAGTCGTCAGGCTTTTGTTTTGTTTTGCTTTGTTTTTGTCACGTTTGGAGCTTCTGGCCAGGGCAGACATCCCTGCTACAAAGGGACCATTGTGAAGGCTGATGTGTGCTGCGGCGACAGCATCAGGGTCACGGTCGGTGTATTGGCATCAGAAGTGTTGTATGCACAGTGCTGGTGGAGTGTCTCGCCTGCTGTGATGGTGTGCAAGGCCACCCAAGCACATATGTGCATAGGGGTTAACACACGCCTGCAACACGTGAGCGGTCGAGGCAAGTTGCCCAAAGCATACCAGGAGTCTGCTTCATGTTAGCCGAGCAGGCTTGCGGCATGGCGCAGCCCCCTGCATAACTGCATAAAGGTTTATGCCGCACCACCTGGTGCTGATACAGAAAGCTGCCTGGCCGCGCTCTGCCAGGTTGAACCCCAACTGATCGTGCTGCGCCTTAGTATATGTGGCCGGTATGGTATATAGACATATCGATTGGGCAGCTTGTGTCGGGTCTTGCGTGCGCCGAGCGTAATGTCCCTTCGTGCAACCCTGACCTGCGCGGTACGTGCTGCTGGAACCCAACCTGATCCATCCTTCATGTGGACCCCCCCCCCATATGACACATATACCGTGCAGGCCCTTGCGCGCTCCTTCATAATCGTTATGAACACAACGTTTCCTGTGATTTGCCTAACCCATGTGTTTCGTGCCCGCGCTTGGTGCCGCGGTGGTGATTTCACGTGCCAAACGGGCGTTTTCACGATCCACGGCGCTGTGCCCTGCCGCGCGTGCCTCGCTGGCTGCGATCCGCGTGCATGACTGCAGGACGCGATGGCATGGCCCATAGCGATTAGGTGGCCTTGCCATGGGCCCTGCAAGTGCTGCAACCCATCACCCACCCGCCACCCTGTTGGTGCGACGCTGCCTGTGTGGCTCACATTGCGCACGTAGCATGGCATGTGTTGCGGACAGCACCTCGCCCATGCTTGAGGCAGAGGGGCCCTGAGAAGTGATTTAGTAGGAGGCGAGCTAGCTCGTTGCTGACCGGAAGCACAGCTTGTGATCGCGTTGGGCGATGGTGACGGTGTGGTCCTACTGTGGGGGTCGCTGTGGGGTGACGTCACACCTGGCACGCATGCAAGCGCGGCGGCTGGTTAGTCAACGCCTGTAATCATGCGTGCGCCTGCTGAACTCATCAACGCTTATGCATGCAAATTGCATGCATACCGTGTGGACGCAACTTACTTGCCATGCAGTTTGTTACCATGCACGAATACGGAACGTGTACGGCAGGCATGTGAGCGCGCCACCAGCTTCATAACCTGCAAACGTATCATGCATGCCCACAGATCTCGCTCCGTGAAGTGTTCCTGTAACGTACGCACCGCGCAACCATCCCGCAGTCTGCAACTTGGCAGTGCTGCATGCTAGTGCAGCCGCTGGCTTGCTCGGGGTGTGGCTGAGCACTGTCAGCCATCCGCAAAGAGGAGCACTTGACAGGCGTGGTGGCGTACACGAGTGGCATGGTCAAGCTCAGCCAGTCCAAGATACCGTGCACCCTCACCTGTGCAGAGTCCCACCATTCCCAATGAATGCAACTGAACTTCCTGGATTCCCAGATGTGACAGCCTGGAGCCTTGCACAACAGCGAAGTCAGTGCTGGCGATCTGTTGGCCGCTTGTGGCTGGTCAGTGGCTTGTTTCCAGCTGCCTGTGTGACTGGCCTGCGCTTGTGGCTTGTGACCAACACTACGTGATCCCCATTCGTGTGTGTGTGAGATGGCAGAGTGTCGAATGAGCGTGTATTTGCGCAGGTTGTTTGTGCTGATGGCAGTGGCTGGCTGCCTGGGCCGAAGCAGGGCTGCTGCTGCCGCCCAGCGAGCCGGCCGGGGGGGCCTTGGCCTCTCTGTGCTGCCGCCCGGCTGGGCAGCCCCGCCAGCAGCAGCGGCTGACAGCGGCGCCGATGAACCACAAACTCCGCATCTGGCACTTCTGAGGCAGCACCTTGAGCGACTTAAACATGCGGTAGAACACGCAGGCCAGCAGCGGGAATTAGGCGGGCCACGCTCTGCCGCAGATGCTGCCGGTGCTGGGCCTAACAGCAACGCTCGGCAAGAAATCGGCGCATTCACGGCGCAAGCTGTTGAGGCGCCTGCAGCGGCCCCAGGAGGTGGTGGTGTGCTGCAGGACGCTGGCGCGTTGCCTGCTGGCGCCAAGCGTCAGCTGGCGCAGGCGCTCACATGGCTGATGGCGCTGGCACCTGCAGCAGCACGCCCTGCTGCGTTTGGCGCGGCAACGACAAACATGCAGCATAGCACCGGCAGCAGCAGTGGCGGCGGTAGCAGCGCCCTGCCTGACCTGTCCAACCTTGCCGCCTTGATGGACCTGTATGATGGAGGTGCCAGCAGCAGCAGCAGCAGCAGCAGCGGTGGTGCTGGTGACGGGAGCACGAGTGTTACGGGCAGCGGCGATGGCAGCTCAGCGCCGTCCGGCCTACCAGGTATTGTTGCACTAGCAGGCAATGATGGCAGCTTAGGGCCATCACCATCACTGCCACCAGGTGGCGTGGAGAGCGGCGGGCCGGCTGGCGGTCAGCAGGCGGTGGTGGCGCCGGGTGACTTGGTGTCCCTCAGCGCCTACCTAGCGCAGCGCCTCAGGCCACAGCAGCAGCAGCAGGCACCCAGGGATCAAACCCAGTCTGCTGGTCAAACCAGAGGCAGCGGCAGCATCAGCACCACTGACACTGCCAACACCAGCAGCCAGTCAGCCGTTGCGGGGCTGCAGGACAGCAGCAGCAGTGTGCGCAGCGGCCTTGACGGCGCTGTCACTCGGCCCGCCTGCCCCCAAGGCGTCGTGCCGGTTGTGGCAGGAGGAGGTGGTGTTGGTGGGCCATCATCGTCTGGCGACCAGTCCTTCAGCGGCATATGCGACCCGTTCGGATCCAAGGTGGGCCCTCGCGGCCCCCCACAGCACGCCAGCGGGCCCCCCACAGCACCATACGCCACACCATACCATGCGCACATCAGCCAAGGGGTTAACCCGCTGCTGTCAGGTGTCAGCTGTCAGCGGGCGGCAGGCAGCAGGCAGGCAGTCCTGCAAGGGACATAACTTGGCCAAGCAGGGCCCCCGGGTATTTACATCCCTGCCTGCTTACATGCGGCACTGCGCAAATAAATGGATTAAATGCACACTCCCGGGAGGATGGTGCACTTGAACAGGCTGAAAAGTCACGAGCACGCTTGTGTTGCCACCGCTGTGCCTTGGGCACCCACCTGCATGCT
>BDDA01000010.1:410421-421284 GCA_001662385.1 Chlamydomonas asymmetrica | reverse complement strand
GCGGCTGTCCCCCCCCCCCCCCCGCCCCTACCTTACAACCGCAGGAGCAGCTGCTGGACCGCGTGTGCGCCACGCTGGGCGGGCGCGCGGCAGAGCAGGTGATCCTGGGCAAGATCAGCACTGGCGCCGTCAACGACCTGGAGCGCGTCACGCAGATGGCCTACTCGCAGGTACACACGCACACACGTTCATACATACATGTAACGTGTTACATACATACACGAGTCTATGGTGCAGCAGCAGCGGCAGCCGCAGGAGCAGCGCCTGCAGCCGAGCAGGGGTCGGTTGCAGAACGCAGGTGCAGGAGGTGCGCGGCTTCTTGATGAATGATGAACTGCAATGCGCCTTGGAATATGCGCGGTGCTTGCGCGCCTGATGATGGGACACAGCCCTTGTTCGAGGGATGGCCTGCGCGTGTGTGTCTGTGCTGCACACCCAGATGCTAGTAACGTAAAGCCACGCGCACGCCTGCAAATCTGCCTGTGCCTATGTGTGTCCCCTCCCTGACACGCATTTAGCCCCCGCACACGCAATCACCCATGCTGCGCTGTACACATGGCAGGTGGCGGTGTACGGCATGAACGAGCGCGTGGGCATGGTGTCGTTCCGTATGGACAAGGAGGCCTTTGACAAGCCCTACAGCGAGGAGACCGCGCGCATCATCGACGAGGAGGTGCGCACCTGCAGGGGGGGTGGGGCGAAGCAGGGCTGGAGCAGGGCACCAAGGCCACACCAGTTGGCTGAGCGCAGGGCACAGCGTGGTTTTGCGCTCAAGGGCGCAGATGAGGGGAGCGCTGGAGCAGCCAGATGAGCTGGCTGGGAGGGTGGTGCAGCCGCAGCAGGGCAACATACGGGAGGGGGGAGGAAAGTGGCTGCTGGGCCTACCCTGCTGCATGTGGCTTTGACGCACAATTGCCACAGCACAACACGCCTTGACAGGTGGTAACCGGTGTTGTGTCGTGCTCGCGTGTGTGTGTTGTTGTGGCGCAGGTGCGTAGCTTCGTGACGGACGCGTACAACATGACGCTGGCCATGGTGGAGAAGCGCCGCGACCTGATCGAGGCCATGGCGCAGTCGCTGCTATCCAAGTGAGTTGCCGCCCGGCTGGCTGCCTGGCTGGCTGGCTGGCAGACGCTCATGCCACGAGTGCCGATGCATGCCGCATGGGACCTCGCCACTGGTTCACACGCGTAGCCTAGGTGGGAAAGGCCGGTGCGGTCGCGCCCTGTGGAGCTGCCCTGTAGGGCCGTGCGCGGGGCGCTCGCGCTGGTATGACGCCTCTGTGATATGTCGCTGCGCTTGAGCTGATATGCGCATTCACGTCTAGCGCAGTGGTTGTCGTGCTGCAGCGGCCTCATCACCTCCTGTGGTGGTCAGCCCTTGCGCTGATCGTGCGTACCGATATGCCTCACGCGCATATGCATAGTGCGTGTACTTGACCGTGTGCACCTGCGTGCTGACCGCCCCCCCCCTTGCCTGCTGCTGCTGCTGCTGCCGCTATCAGGGAGGTGTTGACGCTGGAGGACATTGACCGCATCCTGGGGGAGCGGCCCTACCACTCGGCGGAGCTGAGGAACATCGACCGGTTCAGGTGAGCGCCAGCAGGGCCAGCAGGGCCACGCATGATCGAGGTGCTGTTGGGAAAGCATGGGCTGCTGCCTGGCGTTCAGTGCAGGTGCACGTCTGCGCACTGCGCAGGGCCGGCAGTGCCCCTTGCACCTGCTGCGCCTCACGCTCCGCACCCATCGCTCGGGGCAGCGCTTGGCTGGCCTTGAGTGCGCAAGGCTGTGGTGCGGTGCTGACAGCCTGATGCTGCCTGACTTCTCAATGGTCCTTAAATGCGCATGTAATTTGTTGTAGCGTGGCAACGGGCAGTGCAGTGGATCCCTTGAGGTACATGCCTGACGCAATAATGGAGCGCGTGAGGACAGAACAGTACATGCAGCATGCAGCATGCAAGGCCTGCTCCAGCTGCGGGTGTGAGCCCTGCCCGCTTGCTGCCATGCCCCTCACGCCCGGTGGTGGCTTGTTGGTGTGGTGTGCAGGCATGGCAGCGCCGCCGCAGCGCTGGCGGCCAAGGGGGGCCAGCAGGCGCCCGCTGAGCCGGCATCGCCTGAGGCGGCCGCAGCGGGTGCGGGCGGCGGCGGCCCTCCTCCTCCCTCCCCTCCTCCCCCCAGCGGCGGCAGCGGCGGTGAGGGCAAGAAGGCCAAGAAGGCTAAGGCGGGCGCCAAGCCGCACGTGGAGCCCGGCGTGATTGTGGCGACGTAGACCAGCACCTGCAGGCCTGCCTGTACACTAGTTGCCATGCTGTCATGGCAGCGGCTACGCCGCCACTGTGGCATCTGCCTACCTGCCTGCCTTGCCAGCATGAAGCAAGGCTGCAACCATGCCCTGCCAAGGACTGATCAGTGCAGGGACTAGTTTTTCCAGGGCACCCTCCTGGTTTGGGCTTGTATTTTGACTTGAGTTGCGCAGGCCGTGCACATGCTGATGCGAAGCGCTGCGGTTGCCTGCTTGTTTGCGCCTGGGCACCAGCGTATGCTGCTGTTCGTGATTCACACTGTCCACCTGGACGTTGCGCGGCCATGGCCCGCGCCGGCCTTCTGTGGCACTCACCTTGGCTTGCTATTGCTTTTTGATAACCTGAACAGTAACAGACAACTGGGCGGACGCAAATGTGTTGTGGCCTGGTGGCTGGTGATGACGGTCATGCATAACCGGCAGCGCATATGTAACAGAACTTGCTCTCTACTACCCTGGGAGGTCGGGCGGCCTGCAGCTCGCTCAACCGTTGCATGATTGCATGCATGACTTGGGTGATTGCATGCATGACTTGCGTGCAATCTTGATTTCATGACCTTAGGCGACGTGCGCTGCATTGTGGACCTACAGTGTGAGGTGTTAGCTGGCTGGCTGGCTGGCAGTGCTTTGCAGTTTGCACGCCCCGCAGAACACACCCCCTCCACCCTCAGTAACAGTGACGGGTTCATGAGTAGCAGCCACCAGGCAGCCTGCGCATACGGGAGCCTGAGTGGAGCGCCTGCCAGGATCTGGGTGGGCAGCATGGTGCATTAGTGCTCGAACAGAATCGCGCTAGACGTATATCACTGTATATGCCATATGTGACTGCATGTGTGGGAGTGACGACGATCTCACCAGCTGGTGGCCCCATAGAGCGAGGCAAACCTGCCAGGTTGTTTGGTGCTTGCCCAGGTGTGGTATTCCCAGTGCATGTGCCTGATGCAGCATCATTCTCGACCGCGGTGCGGCAGGCCGCAACCACAGACTCCACAAGCAGCATGTCTTAAGCGTCAGGCAGTCTGCCAAGCGCAAAACCTCCTGGATGTAATGTGTTGCCACCTGCCTATCCTTGCTGGGCATTCCTGCAACGCAAGCGTTAGTGACAAGGGTCAACACAACATCACAGTTCAATTGTGCACGAAATACAAGCACAACTGCATATTGTAGAGATACCCGAGATATGCTGATTTAATGCTGTGTCTTGAATACTGTTGTGCCACTGAGGAGGTCGGGGTGATTGAAGAAAGGACTTGAGAAAAGGCAAGTGCTCCAGAACCACATTCCAAGTCACTACCAAGTCAGCCGATGCGGAGCTCACTGTCATATACTGATGCATATACATACGTCTAATCGATCCAAGTTCGCGACGACCAGGCTTTCACAGTGTTGAACGGCACCCGCAACCCGAAGGACCTTGCTGAGGCAAGTCAAATATACACGACATGAAGTTCGACGACGACGCTGCGCTGAGGCTCTCCGCTGTTGCTGCAGGTGTGTGTAATGGCAGGCTATTTTGGGTTTGTCTTGCTCGTTCAGACCGTGGCAGGCCAAGTTACTGGTTTCTCCCTCTGCAGTTGGCCTGGTGGCGGTTAGGTCAGCTCCTTCAGGCAGGAAAGAAGGGTGTGCCGGTGTCACGCACTTGCAGGAGGTTGTGGTCTCCACCATTTTCTTGCCCCCAAGCACGCCCAGGTTTGTTAAGAGCTGTTCTGACACTTGCACTTTGAGATCTAGGATGCGGGGCCATTCGCATTCTCCGCGCACTGGAAGCGATGCCAAGTTCAGTTGTGCAGGTACATAAGTCTTTGGTATGCTCTTGGAAATTTTGCACCAGGACTTTGAGTATGTGGCGGGCAAGGAGGGCAGGAACGACACGCTGGCGCGTACGCTTGGCCACAACGTTTTGATGAGTGTGGGCATCATGCTCACGGCAACGGGGGACAACACCACACCTGAGGGCAAGAAAAATATGTGCAAGGCAGCATCTGCCTGTTTTGCAACAGTGGCTGGAGGTCACGCGTACAACATGTACAAGGTGAGCTGTGCTAGCGCTGACTTGGCACAGCAGGTAATCCAACAAGCGGATCTCTTAGGCAACTAGCTATCAGGTGACCAGAAACGCACACCTTGTCTCCTGTGTTGCAAGGCCTGTGCTTTCTGTCACGCAACATGATGCATTTTGCTTTGCTCGTCCTGGACGTTTCAACATTTGGCTGTTGACGCAGGGGACCGCCAGGAAAGAGCCAGTGAACTACATCAGCCTGGCCATGGAGGCGGGTGTGGCAGGCATGCTGGCTTACAAGGGCTTCAAGAAGGACAAGAAGGACGGCAACAAGGCTTCGAGCAAATAAATCCGGAAGTACATCAGCCGCGGGCGCTGCAGACCAGACAGTCTGCTGTAGAGAAATGATCCTGTCACAAAATTGTTGTTTGTGCTGTGGCTGGTCTGTGTCTTCCGCATTCCCTGTGGATTGGCCAAAGTGAGTTCCTAAACACCAGTGCATTACGTTCACGCGTAGCCTGTTTGTTGTAGCTCTTTGCGGTGCCACACCTAACATAGGGGCAGCAACTGTACACTACACTGTACATATACGATGGACAATAAGGGTGTTCTGCAGTGCACACAAAAACATGTGGATAGGTGCACAGCTCTTGGAAACCGTTGCTGAATAAACAAGTGAGGTTTTATTTCCGCGCCATGTAAGCGACCTTGCTTGCTTGACACTCGTTGTATTAGGTGTACGTATGAGTCTCTTGGGCGGTCTCGGCATGGTCTCGGCAGGTGTCGGCTCACGACCTCGCTTGCACAAATCACCAATTGCGGTCCTGATTGGCCAACGTACACCTACAACAAGTCCTGCTTCAAGACATTACATATAAGGAGCACCACCATGGCATGTTGTCCTCCACCTCAGACACTTCAGGTTCAGACCCCAGGCCGTCACTCACGACCTTCGTTTTCGACCTTTGCTTCCTCGGCTCTCAGTAAAGTGCTGCTCTATCTAGGTACCCAGTTAGGTCTCTGGCCATCGGCATCCGGTGGGTTGACGTTACTCCCTCGTGAATCGGAACTCGGAAGTGTCGGCGGACAGCCTAGGAACCTGGATAAAGTGTGAGACGAGCTGTTGACCTGCGGAGATACCAGCTCCAAAACAGTGCCAAGGAGCCCTGACTATGCAGGACGTATATCACATCAACTTTGTCAGGTGCAAATACGCTCACACCTTGTCTCGTTTTGTGGACTTCTGCACAGGTGTAGAGGAGTGTGATGGCCAGTAATCGCGCAGTTCGCAAAACACAAAACAAACCAACAAGACGTGGACACATATTTGGCTCGAACTGCTTACCACATTCACCGCATCAAGCCCCCTCACATCCTGCCACCTGTAATGGTGTATGCGAGGTGCTGCAACAGCCACCAGCAGGATGAACGCGCAGCCAGCCAGCAGGGTAGGAGCGGTAAGCGGTGAACATCGTGTCAGACGTTGACTTGACTGGTGGTGATCTCTTTCACTCTCATGGTCACGTGGCACGCTGGCTGCCTCTCAGGCTCAGGAGAGCGAGTGCAGCGCACTGCTGATTTTGGTGTTGCCCACGCACGCAGGCATCTCACATCTGCAGGTGAGGTGGCCAACATACATCGCAAGCGGGAGGTCAGGCATTGCCCTGTATGTTGGCCGCGACCACCGGCAGTGTAATTTATACCCTACAGCACTGTGCACACGCGTAGCGGCGACCCCATGATAGCGCGTTTGCTTTGCATCACCGCAACCGCAGAGCCGCCAGGCGCCGCAGGACATAGGAATAAGGCGTGCAAGAAGGATTCAGCAGGAACAGATGATGCATGTACAGCATGCGGGCGTCATCGCTGTGCCGCCATGATATTCTGATGTTTCGCCCCCCTCGCATGTGTCATGAATGAACTGCCTTGTGCCGGCTGGGCACGTGCATGCACTGATTGCGGGCGAGCGTTCAGAAGCAAGGTGGGGATACGCCCATGCGCTGCGTGAGATACGCCGGCAGGGCACAGCACGCATGACCTGCAGATGTTCCTGGCTGGTGTTGGTGGCGATGGCCTTGGCGGGTAGCGCCGCCATGCAGTCCTCCCGCTGCTGCTGCTGCTGCCAGAGTGAGCGAGCGTGCTGCCGGGGGGTCCCTTCATGCAGGCTTGGCCAGTGAGCAGGCGAGGGGGTGGTGGACTCCACAGGGCTCCCTCCGCTCATGGTCGGCTGCCGCAGAATCGCACTGACGCCAGCGGGCATGGTTACGCCCATCATTTGTTGCAACCAGCCAGCGCAGCAACAGCCAAACATGCACGCCAGCCAAACATGCATGCAGTGCAGCAATAGGGGACATGCGGGGATTGAACCTGCTGCCCACATAGGGCCCCCACTGGGGTGTTCCAGCCTGCTGGCAAGTGTGGTATGGTAGCGAGCGCATGATCTTGGACAGTTGAACACTACTGTTGGCCCACAGCCCTGCGCCCCGCAGCCGCTGCTGTATAAACACGTCGCTGCTACTGCCGCTTCGGTTTGCAGGCACAATCAACTTCGGGTCTGTGGGCAACATGAGAAGCAGACAGTGCCATGCAGCAGCAACATGCCATGCTGGTGGCTTCCTCCACCTTTTTCAAGAGGGATTGAGAGGTTTGGACAGCAGCAGAGCAGCAGCAGCAGCAGCATTAGCAGCAAATGTAATGCATTCAGCCGAGCCCAGAACACCAGGGCCGTTGAAACGACATCTTGGCGTGCATTTGTAACAGGCTAAGTGCTTGCAGCAAATGGCACATGAGCTTAGGCACGCCAACATGCCTCTTAAACCCCTTGCACACACGCACATCCCGGCACACCCCTACCTCACTCAGCCCGAGGCGCGTGTGCGCGCACTCCATCGGCATGGGGAGCGACGATGCTTACTCCATACGCCCAAGCTGCCTTGATGGCTCATGCGCTGCCACCAGCATGCAGGGCGGGATATGGAAATCAGCAGCAGCAGGCGCAGCAGCAGCAGCAGTGCGTGACTGTGTGTGTGTGTGGTGGTGTTTACGTGCGGGTGGGCAGGCCGCGTGCATGCGTGCGTGCAGGAGGTACGTATGGCTGCTGGCATGCAGGCAAGCCGTGTGTGGGCGTGCAGACACAGGCCGTGTATCCTGACTTCAGCCTTGTATCGCTTGCTAGCTATGCAGCACTACAGCGTCAAGTTGGTGAGTTTGCCTGACCTTGCTGCACACACTTTGTGCCGAATTGCTCAGGTCTACCATTCTAGTGTACTGCACACAGACATGCAACGAATTCTTCGGATCCACTTGTGTACTGCACACACACATGTGCCAAATTCTTCGGATGTACTAGACTACTAGTGTCTTGTGTCACAGGATGTGACACATGCAACGGTGAGCACGCAGGTACTGCCTGCCGCAAACAGCAACTTTCCGCTTGTGCGCAAACTGGAACCTCCGGGTTGCACCCCCTGCCATACGCACACACGGGCTTGCGTGTTGCATGGATGGCACCGTGCATCCCAGGACAATAAACACACTGCTGAAACTGTGCCTTCCACAGCACGATCCACATGTGTGATATGCGTATGCTCCTCATACAGTCACCTGAGCGCTCATGTCGCTGTCATGCTTCTTGGCTTGGGTGCAGGTGCCGGACGCCAGCTTGGGCAACCGCGCTTACTTGTGCGTGCAGGCTATGTGCTCTGTGCGTGCTTCTCTCATGCATGCTCATCAAGGGCTACCTGATGCCGCACATCAGCCCTCGCTCCTGAGTCCTGACAGCGCTGAGCGCACAAGCACCAGCGTCCGTTGTGTGTGTGTCAGTTGAGTACAGCATCATAGCTGCCTCCGGGCAAGCCCAAGTGTGTGTGCATGCGTGTCCAAATTACTGCACACCTTGGCACTGGCACTGCATACAGCTGTGCACCAGTTGCACGAGCTTGCACGCTGCGTGCTTCTGTAGTTGCACTGGATGAGGCCAGGCGCGCTGTGTAGTGGAAGGTTGGGGCAGGTATATCACATAACACAAAACTAAACTATGCACAGGTGAGCTTAGTAGGCACCTGGAAGTAACAGTAGACACGAGGTGGTGTTGAAAAACACCGGTTGAGGTTGTGCCTGCTGCTTGTTGACCGTGTCACCAACATTCAGCAGCAGTCACGGAGGCTGGCCGTTTAGCCACCGAAGCCGTACAGGGTGCGGCCCTGGCGCTTGAGGGCGTATACAACGTCCATGGCAGTCACGGTCTTGCGGCGAGCGTGCTCAGTGTAGGTGACGCTGTCACGGATGACGTTCTCAAGGAAGGTCTTGAGCACGGTGCGGGTCTCCTCATAGATGAGGCCAGAGATACGCTTCACGCCACCACGGCGAGCCAAGCGGCGGATAGCGGGCTTGGTGATACCCTGGATGTTGTCACGCAGGACCTTGCGGTGACGCTTGGCGCCACCCTTGCCGAGGCCCTTGCCGCCCTTGCCACGTCCAGACATGTTGAAGTTGTTTGGGGGAAGATAAAGGTGAAGAGCAGAAGGTGATTGAGAGTTGTGGTTTGGCAGAGGCAGCAAGCTGGCTTTTATCCTTGTTGGTGCCTGGTCAACCCATTCAAACGTCGTTGTTGACTCTGCCAACATCCTTCCTGTGCAACTGCCCCGGCGATACGCCACAGCGGCGACTTAATTTCAAGCCAGCATCGCTCATCCCCGCCAGACTCAGCTCGACGGCCAATGGAGGAGAGCGCCTTGAATTGCAGCACGGCAGCAGTCAAACTGCATATATACCAGCCCCTTGCTCACTGACTTGGCACAACCAACCCTCATCAACACCTTTGACTTTCTCTTTCTCCCTCCCAGAAACTCCTTCCTTCAAGGATGGCCCGCACAAAGCAGACCGCTCGCAAGTCCACCGGTGGCAAGGCGCCCCGCAAGCAGCTGGCGACCAAGGCCGCTCGCAAGACACCCGCCACCGGCGGTGTGAAGAAGCCCCACAGGTACCGCCCCGGTACCGTGGCTCTGCGTGAGATTCGCAAGTACCAGAAGTCCACTGAGCTGCTCATCCGCAAGCTGCCCTTCCAGCGCCTGGTGCGCGAGATTGCCCAGGACTTCAAGACCGACCTGCGTTTCCAGTCCCAGGCAGTGCTTGCGCTGCAGGAGGCTGCTGAGGCCTACCTGGTGGGCCTGTTCGAGGACACCAACCTGTGCGCCATCCATGCCAAGCGTGTCACCATTATGCCCAAGGACATTCAGCTGGCTCGCCGCATCCGTGGGGAGCGTGCCTAAGCGCGCTCTGCCTCTGGTGGGGTTACAGTGTGATGGTCTGCAAGGCCTCCACACATGCACCTTCCCAACCCAACCGGTGTTTTTCAACACCACCAAAATCCCCTTGTGTTTGTTGCTGGCGGCTTGTAGTCAACGAGGTGCTTTGGTTTCAGGTTCAACATACCATTGTGGAGTCTTGCCGTAATAGCCTACCAGTGGCCTCCCAGCCCAGCAAAACAACAGCCCTGCACAAGCCTAATTGTCTGTACTGGGTAGCACTCATCACGTACGTACGCAGGTTGCACAAGTGGGGCGCTGCCGAGCAATAACCGACAAGGCTGCTCGCGATGTGCCAAACTACCGATGGTGCCACCCTGAAAAAGTTGATGTATCCTCAATTCATCATAGCACAAAGCCTTTCGCAAGGCCACGACCTGATAAGTGACTGGAGCATGTACTTCTCTGACAGATGCTTGCAATTACAAGGCAGTGCTGCAGACACGGTGCCACAAACAGCTGGCTTCCACCTGGGTTGAAAGTATCATCATAGCAGCACAACTTCTTGACAAGTGCAACATACCGTTATGTGCATGACCACCATGTGCATTCCATTCCAACGTGCCTCACCAAGGCGTTGCTGCAAGAACCAGACCAAGGAATACGCACCAACAGTCTTGCAAATATCAGAGCAACGTCAGGCAAACCAACAAACTGGTAGCCTGTCAGCAAGCACAGACAGCACAACCCACACACTTGAGCCTGACACCAAGCACAGACAATATATGGTAGTTTGGTGGTGTTGAAAAACACCGGTTTGGGTTGTGTCAGGTGACCATACGACCAAGAAAGCTTATGCTTGGCTTAAGCCGAGGTGAACTTGGTGACGGCCTTGGTACCCTCAGACACGGCGTGCTTGGCCAGCTCGCCAGGCAGCACCAGGCGCACAGCGGTCTGAATCTCACGCGAGGTGACCGTGGGCTTCTTGTTGTAGCGGGCCAGGCGGGCAGCCTCAGAGGCGATCTTGTCGAAGATATCGTTGATGAAGGAGTTCATGATGGACATGGCCTTGGAGGAAACACCCGTGTCGGGGTGCACCTGCTTGAGCACCTTGTAGATGTAGACCTTGAACGTCTCGGTCTTGGAGACCTTCTTCTTCTTCTTGCCCTCAGCGCTCTTGGCAGGGGCGGCCTTCTTGGCCGGAGCCTTCTCAGCTGCCTTGGGTGCCATTTTGGAGTTGGAGAACGTGGGTTGTAGAGACAAAGGGGTTGCTTGAGTGCAAGTAGAGAGAGTGGTGTGGTTGAGCTGCTGTCAAGG
>BDDA01000010.1:395460-409294 GCA_001662385.1 Chlamydomonas asymmetrica | reverse complement strand
GGTTCCTCAAGAAGGGAAAGTATGCTGAGCGCATCGGAGCAGGCGCCCCCGTCTACCTGGCGGCGGTGCTCGAGTACCTCACCGCTGAGGTGCTGGAGCTAGCCGGAAACGCTGCCCGTGACAACAAGAAGAACCGCATTGTTCCTCGTCACATCCAATTGGCCATCCGCAACGATGAGGAGCTGAGCAAGCTGCTGGGCCATGTGACCATCGCGGCTGGCGGTGTCCTGCCCAACATCCACAACGTGCTGCTGCCCAAGAAGACCGGCAAGAAGGAGGAGGGCGAGTCTGCTTAAGTGCAAGACTGCTCACCACCTGCCTCTGGGCACCACAAACCAAACCGGTGTTTTTCAACACCACCTTGAGCCTGGTCTCAGTATGCTAGCGGTCAGCATCAACCTGGCATTGCTGGTGGGCTGCGTCGCTTTCGCCCCCCGGCGGCACAAGGTGCTACAAATGGCGATAGCGGGTACTGCGTATGTTGGTGTGGGGGGGGAGGGGGCCGAGGTGCAGGAAAGCCAGGTGGGCATCAAGGTTGGTGCACCTGTGCCTGCGGGTGTGTGCCGTTCACCCCCCAGGTGGACAGGGCCGGTACCTGCACAGCATGGCAGCGCTGGGGACCGACTGCTTTCAAGGGTGGGGGAACGCGGCGCTACGCGCGCTCCCTCCTGGCACCAGCTGGGCTGGGCCAGGCTGGGCTGGACTCTGGACCAGCTGTGCGTGTGGGCAGCCAACTGAGCGGCCTACCCCTGGTACATGGCAAGCACTGATGCGTGCACGTACATCTCGGTGGGACCTCCATGCCATTCGGCCTTGCCCTGCATGCGCAGCTGAGATGATCAGAGAGGTATTAGAACCTGCAGCATGGGGCGCCAAGTTCATGCGCCGGACCTGTGTGTTCACTGGTGCCATGAATGCCCAATAAGCATGGTTACAAACACACGTTCACAGTGGGGATGGCTGCGCTTGCGCGTCGTGAACAGCTGCTTGCATCGCCGGCGCTTCTCAGAACTCAGCAAATATACCTCAGCGCGAAGCAAGACCGTGCAAAAGCACGCAAAAGCACAAGAACGTGCAAAAGCGCTGGTGGCCCAAATGCGTGAAAACCGAGGCAGTGTGGTGGAGTAACAAGAAGGGTTTGCCTCAGGGTTTGCCTGTTGCGCTGCGAACTTGCAACTTGCGCACTGCCAACAACGTTTGTGCAGTGCAAGCTGAGGCCGTCAATGAGCTGCAACGCAACACTTTAAGTCAAGCAGTTATTGGCGATGTATGTTCAGCTTGGTAAGCAGCCCATTGAATTCCACCTGCTTGCAGCACGTGCCACCTGGTGCAGGAACACAGCATGGTCAGCCCGTACGCTACTACACTGCCTTGGCCTTGCTTGTGGTTTTTCAAACGTTATGTTGGAAGCAGTGAAGCTCGGCTTGAGGTTAGCTGGGTAGCTGCGAGCGATGCAGTCATTGTGCACAACGGCGGGGCCGATCGATTATGTCAAGACCTCTAGAGTGCTTTTGTTGCTGCTAGCTACAGCAGATAGCTGTGGCAGACTGGCAGTGAGCCCCACATGAGCATCCGCAGCAGTAACTGTAACGTGGACTTCCATTGCGCTTCCGTTCCCATGCCATGGGTAGGCTGCTGTCATGGAAGCAGTAGCTTCAGGCGTGCTGAAACTAGTTACTTGGGCTGAATGCTTTCACACCGTTGGTTAATGCGTTATTGGTCATGTAAGCTTCCTCCGTGATACAGCTGACGTCAAAAGAAGCCGGGCAGCGGTTGAACTTCAACCGCCACACCACGACACATCATCATCGCAATTGCCAATGCACTTTGGATCTGGTATGTAAATTCTTTGACTTACTACAAGAGCAGCACTTCATTTGTGTCTTTTCATAACCTGCACAACCTCTCGTTGATACCCAGCACCTGCAACGTTGCTGCCAAGAACAATCCAAACATCAACTTGCACCCAACTGCCTTGAGGGTGACAGCTGCCTCGAACTTTTGTTCAATACTTGCCTTTACTTACTCCAAGGACCTTTGAGGAGCGCTGAGTTGCTTCCTTTGAGGTCACGTGAGGCTTTGTCCAGGACAACACTCACTCAGCCTCTAAAAGGCACAGCTTACCCAGCGGAAGTTCTCAGCTGCCTCTGATATTCATTTTCAAGGCTCTGCCTAGCTGGCCATGGCCAGGCCAGGCCGGCTTTCGGTGAGTGAGGTGAGGCAGGCAGGCAGAGAGAGTGTGACCAAGTCGGCAGCCGAATGGCTCAGCGCAAGTGACTTGATTGAGAAGCAGTGAGATGTTTGCAGTAGCTGTTGCAGCCACTCTTGTGGTTAGACCGAGGGCGCTTGCGATGCTTAGTCACACATCAACAAGGATGCGCGTTCACGCCCGGTGCGGGCTGCACAAGGACGCACAGGTTTGCAGGGAAGGACCATTCTACTGGCTGTGTTTCATTCAAGTCGGTCACTGTGGGTATCCGTTCTGCACACAGGGACGGAGGGCCGTGTTGGTGCAAGCAGCATTTACGCTGGTGCTCGCCGCAGTGGTCCAGACCGCGTCCAAGGTGCGTGCTGCCAAAGCAATACGAAACAACATTTTCATGGAACTTGATTGACGTACTCACACCCTTGCTTGAGCCGCAACGGTTGCTCCCGTCACCTCTGTTGCATGTATTCCGTCTGGTGCGTCATCTCTGCGGTGCCACCATCCGGTCCGATGCCCACCCGGATGCTTGTTTGCGGACGCAGAGCCTGCCCTTCCCTCACTATGAGTGTGACAAGAGTACCAAGAGCTCTCCCTTCAAGTTGAAACCTACGTATCATACCAGCGCAAAGAGTAAGGGGACGGAGGTTTGTTTCACAGTGGCTCCTCCGGTGGACTGCGACAAGTCCTCCCCGTGCTGTACCACGGAGGTCTTCACAAAGCTGGAGCTCAGCTCACGTAAGCACACCTGGCCTGGTGTTGTTTTCACTGCTTGCCAGGAAAAGTGACTGACCATGGAGGTGGTTTGCCCACCTCTGCCCTGTGTTGTGGAGCACACTGCGACCTCCTCACAATATGTATCTGCGTTGGTTATCATGCACGCTGTTGTCCGCTGTGCATCGTGCGCTGCAGAGCCCAAGTGCGGCGGCGCAATTGGCAAGGCATATCTCAAGACCGCAACAAAAACCGTTGGCCTCAAGAAGACTTTCCAGCGCCTGGAGGGTGGCCAAGCTGTTTGGAGGGTCACAGGGATCGACCTTGACTACAACAGCACCGCGGGTGCTCAAATCTGCGTGCAGCTAGGGGCGCACGGCGCGTGCAGCAGCGTCAAGGCCCTGTGCGGGTCCGCGTCAGGCAGCTGCCAGTACGCGCTGTCCAGCAAGCCAAGCGCATGCGGGAAGAAGAACTGCCGCTGCTGCCCAGGTGGCTACGCAAAACCTCCCGGCAACGTGGGGGTGAGTGCAAGGCTGCAAGTCGGTTGAAGGCGTGGTGTTGCGCTGCAGTCCTGCTGGTTCTGATTTCTGAAGGAGGAGGTATGCACCATGCATGCCATCCTTTGCATGCATGGCCTTGCAATGACCTCATCGATCGCCGCGCATGCCATTGACGGATGCCGACATTGAAACATGCCATGCTCGCAGCTGCCGCCATCCTCCGGGCCCAGCACCCTGCCGGATGGCTCGTCCTACACCACCATCCCGCGCTCGCTGCTCAAGCCGCTGCTGGGCCTGGCGCCCACCGACCCCTACCCGCCCGTCAACCCGCTGCGTCTGCCCAGCATCGCCAACCCCGCCAACTTCAACCAGAGCCTCCTGCTGGGCACCACCAGCACGCCGCTCCCCACCAACGCCTGGTACACCGCATGGACCTCCCTGGATGGAGACATGCCGGTGAGCGGCCCCTCGTGCACGCTTGTGTGTGCGCCTCCGCGCATGCCGTCCTGACGTCCTACAGTCCTAGCTAGCGTCCTGGCCCTACTAGCGTATGTGGTGGCATGCTGGCCCAGCGCACACACCACCCGCATGCATGTGCTTTCCTGCTGGTGCACGGTGGAGTGTGCATGAGTCTACACAGCCACCCACGCCCTGAGCATCACACTTCGCATCCAGAATGTTATGTCCGTTTACGTGCTTGTCTGTCTGTCCCTGCAGACCGGCGCCCAGCCGTGGATCTACCAGCTGTCTGACGCGGGCCTGCGCGTGAGCGGGCCCCAGCCGCCCAACATGGGCATCGAGTACCCCTCGGGCGCCGCCATGAGCACGGTGCAGGACGACTGCCTGGTGCTGGGCGCCACCGGCGGCGCCTTCGCCCAGTACGGCCTGGCGGGCAGGGACGACCTGGGCGCCACGTTCCAGTGAGTGGCCGGCATGCGCATGATGACTGCAGCACGGCCGTCTCTGATGCTGCATGCAAGCACAAATCTTGCCGTGTAGTGTGCCTTGGCTGCCTTGAGTATACGTTTTCACAGCGCCCTGTCCCCCAAACCCGCTTGCCCTGCTGTCGTGTGTATGCCGCCAGGTGGTTGAATGCTGGGGGCGCCGGCGGCTCCATGGCCAGCTACATGGTGCAGGGCAACCCCTACGTCACGCTCACATACACCCTGCCCGCGCTGCCTCACGTCTCTATCGGCCACCTTGACGTGAACGGCCTGCACGCCGGCCGCAACCTCACCGGCATCGTGGTTGACAACGGGGCACTCATCAGCGCGCCCCCGCCCGGCTCGCCGCTCTCCCTCACCGGCAGCATGTTCAAGCTCATCACGGATGCAGGCATGCACTGGAAGGTATACTTCTCAGCGCCGGTCACAGTGAGCGTGACACCCATCAGCATGGACGTGACCTCCGTCAACTGGCCGGCTGTGCCGGGAACCAGCCTGGTGATGCGGGCGACGATGGTGTACAGCGTGCAGGTGGACCCGCTGCCGCTGGCGCTGCCCAACAGCGGCTACGAGGCCGTCTTTGACGCCTACGCGGACACCTACCCCACCGGCGGCGCGGTGGCGTTTGGCTACCAGGTCAGCAGCAGCGGCGCTGAGCAGGGCATCCTGGTGTTCAACTTCACCACGGCGTCCATGTCGGGCGCGAACCCGCCCACCGTGCCGCTCATGATGATGGTCATGCTGCACCACATCGACCGCCTCGTCGCGCCGCAGTGGCCCTCTTTCCCGGCCGGCTCCGCTGTGTCCCGCCTCACTATCCCCGTCCTACCGCATGGCACCATCACCGCCGCGCTAGGCAGTACGCTGTACGTGCGGTACGCCCTGCCCACCCAGGGCTTCTATGACGTCTGCCAGCCGCAGGCCCTGGGCAACCAGTACAGCCAGTTCAACGTGACCTCCACCATTGCCAGCTCGCTGCTGCAAGACATTGCGACCTTCCAGCTGCACAGCAACGGCACCGTCCCGGTGGACTACCCCTCCGACGACCCTTACATTGGCGGCTCTGAGATGGCGGCGTTGGGCCGGCTCGTGCTGCTGGCGGAGCAGCTGGCCGGCGCGGGTGTGCAGCCCAGCGCCATGGCCGCCGCCGCTGACACGGGCAGGCGCATGCTGGCGGCGTTCCTGCAGGCGCGGCTCAACAACTCGCTGGCCATCGGGTCGCTGGCGTATGACACCACCTGGGGCGGGATCGTGATCCCGGTGGGGATCCGTGAGGGCAGCCCTGATGCGTACTACGGCAACGCGTACTACAATGACCATCACTTCCAATACGGGTACTGGATAAACGCTGCGGCGGCCCTGCTCAAGAACGCCACGTGGGCCGCTGCAGCGTCCGACTGGC
Organism: Chlamydomonas asymmetrica; assembly: GCA_001662385.1. NCBI lineage: Eukaryota > Viridiplantae > Chlorophyta > Chlorophyceae > Chlamydomonadales > Chlamydomonadaceae > Chlamydomonas > Chlamydomonas asymmetrica. Next base: position 403,531 of record BDDA01000010.1, on the reverse strand, counting down.
TGCCGGAAGTGCTTGCGCTGGTGAGGGATTACGCCAACCCAGCTGCAGACGATCCCTACTTCCCTGCTGCGCGCCACAAGGACTGGTGGCTGGGCCACAGCTGGGCCAGCGGCACCTTGGCCAACGCGGCTGACGGCAAGAACCAGGAGAGCAGCAGCGAGGCCGTTAATGCGTACTATGGCATGGCTATGCTGGGCAAGGCGCTCAACAGCGGCGACCTGGAGAGGTGAGCGAGCGAGCGAGCGAATAAAGCACGCCCTGACCGCGTGTGTGTGATGGTATCTACGTGTGTCTGCAAGCAACTGCATCGCTGCGTCAATTGAGGTGATGGACACATTTGTGCATGACGCGCACGGTCCAGCCAAGTGCCACATGCCCACTCACCCATTCACAGCGGTGCTGACATTGAGGCTGAAACGATCATACATTAATGTGTTCAGGTACGGGCGGCTGCTGATGGCGATGGAGATTGAGTCCGCCAAGCTGTACTGGCAGATCCCATCAGGCAGTACGGTCTACCCCCCAGGGTTCAAGCCCCGAATGGTGGTCGGCAACATCTGGTCCACCAAGGCGGATCACGCCACCAATTTCGGCGACCAGCCCGAGAACAACAACAACATCCAGACGCTGCCCTTCACGCCTGGTGAGGAAGAGAGGTTGCGGATCACAGGCGCATGTCCTTTTCGCAAGCAATCTATGATCTATCCCTGTTACGCGCGTGAGTACTGCGTGCATGTGCACACACATGTGTGTGCGGGTCGATGACGAGCCGTCACTCACTGAGCCTTCACACCGCCTGCTGCCGTGTGCCCCTGTAATGCATGCCTGCTCATGCCTGCAGCCTCCCAAGCGCTGCTGGGCTACAGCCCCTCCGCCGCCAGCAGCGGCTGGTGGATCAGGGAGGCCTGGCAGACCTACGCGCCGGGGGCGCTCGCTCGCCAGGTGCGCGCTGGCCGGCGGCTTGATGCCAGCACGGGATGGTCACTTGAGCAGAGAGGCCGTATGCACTGGCAGCAGAACTGCTCAGGTGTTGGCAGTGCTGCTTGTACCTCTGCCGTTCGCTTCACGCTGCCTTGTGCATTCCTTGTTTGGCCCTGCAGAACGACACCCAGCCCGCGGGCTGCTGCGTCACCAACTGCGCCGTGTGGAACTACCCCTGCTGGCCTCAGCCCAACGACGGCTACCGCGCCTTCATGTACATGAGCCAGGCCTTCTTCGACGCGCCTGCCGCGTGGGCCAACACGCTCACGCTCCAGGAGTTCTGGCGGCCCAACCCGCTGTGGTCCACGCACACGCGCGCCATGATCCTCGCCTTCATCGCCTCGCGCCCAACCGGTGCCGCCAACACCTGCAGCAGCGGCCCCGCCGCGCCGCCCTCGCCACCCGCGTCACCCTCCCCCCCACCCGCCCCCTCGCCCCCGATGCCCTCCCCGCCCTGCGACACACCTGTGAGTCTATCTACACCTGTATGCTCTACGAGTGGTGCACATGCCCTTCGCCTGGCATCAACGCGCCCTGCGCCAATGCTTTCATGGGAACTTGATGTCATGCAGCCCCCACCTGCTCTGCTAACGACGCTATACGTCCTCTGTATGCCGCTGCAGCCGGTCGATGAGCCCGTCACTGGCACGCTCCCTAACGGCACGTCCTTCAATGTCATCAGCCGCGCGTTGCTCAAGCCGCTGCTGGGCGTCAGCCCCTGCGCCCCCCTCCCGCCCGTCAATCCCACGCGCCTGCCCAGTGTCTTCAACCCCTACAACTTCAACGCCACCCTGGCGCCACCCTCCACGTTCCCCCACAAGACCAACGACTGGTGGTCCGGCTGGACCGTGCAGGACGGCGTCGGCGCCATCAACGCCAAGCCCTACCTCACGGAGCTGTCGGACCGCAACATCAGCATCGTCTCGCCCGCCTCCTACATCGTCTCGCAGGGCTCCGCCGCCAACGGCAACTCCTCCAACTACGACGACATCCAGGGCTTCACAGACTACCGCCTCATGTTCGGCGCGGTGGGCCTGGACGGCGGCGGCGCGGGCGTGTTCACGCGGCGCTACCTGGACAGCAGCGACGACCTGGGCGCCACGTTCAAGTAGGAGACACCTAGCGGTACATGCAGCCTCCCTGTGATGATGCTGGCTGACCATGACTGTCAACTTAGCAAACCACAATGCAATTGCATGTCAGCGTGCTAGACGCTTGTAGGTGTAAGGGCTGCATGCGCTACTGCCGGGGCGCACACTCACCCACCCACCCATTGTTGCAAAATTGGCTGTGGCAACGCAGGTGGGACACCGGCGCCAACGCCAGCAGCGCTGGCGGCTCCATGGCCAGCTACATGGTGCAGGGCAACCCCTTCCTCACGCTCACCTACACCCTGCCCGCGCTGCCCACCGTGTACATCGGGCGCTGGGACTGGACCGACGCCAACGAGCATGTCGGCCACGTGCTGATCAGCGCCGTGATTGACGGCGGCGTGGAAGTGGGCATTGCCGGCTTCCCCTCGCCCCCCACCAACATGACCAGCCGCACATTCCTGGTGCGTACCTGCTACACGTGTTGCGCTAACCATGTTGCATGGCATGCCATGAAGCATGTGAGATGCTTTGGCCTGTACTCCAAACACCGCACATGTGTCTGACCAGCGCTGTCACTGCTGTGTGGACCTCTACGTGGTTATACAACGCTGGCCCGGCATGTGTGTGTGTCCGATGGCGTGCAGATCACGCTCAACAGCAACCAGATGTGGAAGCTGTACTTCAGCGCGCCCGTCAACGTCAGCGCAGACGAGTTCTTCTTCAACGTAACCGCCGTCAACACGCCCGAGCAGCCGGAGACACTAGTCCTGCGCGCCGCCGTGGTGATCGCGCCCATGTACGCCGGCAATTCTCCGCTCAACCAGCAGCCCGGCAGCGTCACCAACGGCTACGAGGCCGTCTACGACGCCTACGCGGACACCTACCCCACTGGCGGCCAGGTCATCATGGGCTACCAAGAGGATGCCTCTGGGGCACAGAGGGGCGTGCTGGCCTACAACTTCAGCGTGGCCTCCATGTCTGGCGCCGCCGTGCCCAGCGCCCCGCTGATGCTCATGGTGCAGCCGCACCACCTAGAGCTGCTCTACCAGCCGCAGCTGGTCACCACCTCCGCCGGCACGCCCCTCACCTTCCCCACCGTCACCGAGGGCGTCCTCACCGCCATCACCGGCAGCCTGCAGTACGCGCTGTACGGCCTCACGCCGGAGGGATTTGACGACGCTTGTCCCCCGCAGGCTATGGGCGGCTCCTACGACGCCGCCACGGTCGCCAACATGATCGCCTCGCAGGTCCTCACCGACATCAACAACTTCCAAGGGTTCTACTATAACTTCACCTTCCCGGTGCCTGACGACGCGTATGACGGCGGCTCTGACATGGCGGCGCTGGGCCGCGTGGTGCTGCTGGCAGACAGCCTGGGGGCGCAGGGCGTGCAGGCGGATGCCATGCTTGCGGCGGCGGACCAGGGCCGGCGCATGCTGGCCACGGTGCTGCAGCTGCGGCTCAACAACTCGCTGGCCATGGGCTCGCTTGCGTATGACACCACATACGGCGGCATCATCCAGCCGCTGCCCATCACCAGGAACCTGCCGGACATGGTGTACGGCAACGTGCAGTACAACGACCATCACTTCCACTACGGATACTGGGTGAGTGGCAGTAGCGCTGTCGAGTAACTGCAGGAGGGTTTTGCAGGGAATAGGCCGCCAGGTGAGGCTGGCGGCACTACAGCTGCTGACACGTGCAGTACTCTCTCGTTGTGGACAACTGCCGTCTGCAGCAGGTGCAGCAGGTGAATGTGCCATTAATGAGCTCAAATTGTTTGCGTTAATCGGGACGGCACTAATGACATCTCATGGCCTTGCGTATGGTCGTGCCTCTGCCCCTGTACAGGTGACTGCCGCCGCGGCGCTGTTCCGCAACGCTACGTGGGCCGCGTCCTGCTCCGACTGGCTGCCCGAGGTGCTTGCGCTAGTGAGGGATTACGCCAACCCGGCCGCGGACGATGCTTACTTCCCCTTTGCACGCAACAAGGTGAGGGTCTGACCGCAAGGACAATACCTGCTGTCAACCGTTCAGGCAATAGCCAGGTACTCCACTGTTCAGTTTAGCTGTGAGTTGGTTCCCTGCCTTGCCCACCCTTGCCACCAATGCTGACGCTCATGCTTTCCCGCATGCTCCTAATGTGCTTTCATCCGTCCATGCGCCTGCAGGACTTCTGGGCGGGCAACAGCTGGGCGGAGGGCACCTACACCGCGCCCTACGGCAAGAACCAGGAGAGCACCAGCGAGGCTGTCAACGCATACTATGGCATCGCCATCCTGGGCATGGCGCTCAACAACACCATGCTGGAGAAGTGAGTGGTGGACCAACCTACCTCCGATCACCGCATCACAACCACCTCTGAACTTCACACTCGAGCCGTCCGATCCACGCTGCAGTGCCTGGAAACCACCAAGAGCCAGCGTAATTTCGTAATCAGTATTTCACTGCTGGTCTGAACCTTTCTGAACGCAAGCCTGCTGTGTGCTCACGACCCGCGTTGTGTACCGCATTCAGGTACGGGCGGCTGCTGATGGCGATGGAGGTGCAGTCCGCCAAGACGTACTGGCACATGCCCTCCGCCAGCACCATCTACCCCGAGGAGTTCAAGATCTACAAGACAGTCGGCATCCGCTGGAACTACGAGGCGCAGCACCAGAGCTTCTTCGGCCTCAACCCAGAGTTCATCAACAACATCCAGACGCTGCCCTTCACACCAGGTGCGAGCACGTGCAGGCGTGCAGCCCGGCCTGCAGCACCGCGCCACTGCGTGCATGCATGCATATGCATGCATGCATGAGGTTGCCCTGTACCCACCTTGCGCAACAGGGGCAATTTAATGTGTGGCCTGCATGCGGTGAAATCCTAGTGCATCACTAGCACTAGCACATCACAATCGCATTTTGCCATTTGCATGCTCCTGTACGTCGCTCACTGACCACGCCTCCTTCCTGCTTGCTGCCGCTGCTGCCGTCTGCCGCTGTGTGCGCAGCCTCCCAGGCGCTGATGGGTGAGTCCAGCGGCGTGTACGCGGGCAGCTGGATCCAGGAGTCATGGGACAACTATGCCGGGGAGGCGCTCAGCCGCCAGGTGAGACATCCAGTCAGCGTATCACATAGCGGCAGCCACGTCAAGGCCAAGTACTGCGGGCACCAGCTGTCACCACTGGGCATGCCCGTACAATGGCAGCACGCAGGCAGGCTCACAGGCTGCAAGCTGTACCAACCCACATGCACGCTGAAGATCTGTGTCATGTCTCTAACTGTGGTGCTTGTGTTGCGGACCTGGACCTATGTCTTGTACTTGTGTGTGTGCAGGTCGGCACCGTCCCGGCAGGCTGCTGCACGCCAGACACATGCAATACATGTGCCAACTGCCTGCCCTGCTGGGAGCCGCCAGACATGAACTGGAGGTCCTTCATCTACATGTCGCAGTCCTTCTTTGACCCGCAGTCTGCGTGGCAGAGCGTGGTCGCCCTGCCTCAGCTGTGGGGCCCCAACCACGGCATCTCGGCCGCCACCAACTCCATGGTCATGGCCTTCGTCGCGTCACGGCCCCAGGTAGGTGCACATGCAGCACAACCGGTGTTCCACATTGTCCACCCTATTCACACCCCTCATCAGCCTTCACCCGCACCATGCGAAATGCCCCCTGGAGCTGCATGGGGTCGTACGTGGATCATGGATGTAGCTGGCCGAGGCCTGCCCGCTGCTGCAGGTCTTCACAGCTCCGCTACTACATGCCTGACCGCTGCCTGCCTGTGTGCTGTGCGCTGTGCAGGGCCCCAACAACACCTGCACGCTGTGAGTGTGGAGCTGTAGGGAGGCCGAGGAAGCGCAGCGGGCGCTGCCCACGGCCTGCACCACACTGCGCACAGGCAGCCGTAGTCTACTCACCACAACACCCAACATCCATCCCACATCAGCGGACCAATGCCCCTGGACATGCCTTCCAACTATGTGGACACACCGATGGCCAGCTGGCTGATGACAGTATGCGTCGTGGAGGCACACACAGTAGGCATTCTGCCACCAACCCTTGTGCATACCGTATTCACCCTCTCCACCCACCCACACACACACAAGTACACATACATGTATATATATAACGCGTGCATGGCCGTGCGACTTTCTTTTTCCTGTGCATACGATCTACCTCAAAAGGCAAACCAGCGCAAGCCTTGCCCCTCTGGTACTGCGCGATAATCGTCAAGCCGCGAAGCAACCACTTACCTGCCTATTGCATGACACCTATACATGCCCTGACTGGCTGACTGACGGGCACGCCGGTTTTTGTAGTGGTGGTGACATAATCTTTGATTTGTTGAACTATCTTGAACACCCAGTGAACACCAGTCAACAAGCGCTCACTGCGTACACGCGTACGATTTTGCATCCAGCTCAGCTCAGGTGTTGCCTGGGTGGTGCTATGGTTTATGGTTTGCCATTTGAGCCTGCCTAGCTCGGGGCAATACTCCGCTCTATCAGCTCGAACTCATTCATGCATCACCTTGACTTTGCCAATCAACTGCACGTACATTGCAATTCTTGTCTCATCAGTTCTGAGGGATCCACACAGCCACCGTGCTGAACACACATATACCGGAATTCCCCCCCGCCCCCGCCTGCCCCGGACACACGCACACATATATGCACACATACGCCCACACTGGACGAATCCACCCCGTACAGACACCAACACTGCATGGCCCTACAGATGCGAGTCCTTGTAACACCCACGGTACACAGTGTGGCCCCGCCAGAGCAAATGCTTACAACACACATACACGGCACATCCATGGATGCTCCTGTAATCAGGTCTGTGTCAGGAAGGTGGTTCCCACCGTAAACACACCGCAGCCAGCTCTGGTGTGGGTTGCAAGAGGTCAATTAATTGTGTGCGTGACAGAAGCACGCCGCGCTCCTTCGCGTGGGCGTAGTAAAATTTGTGAACAGCCATCACCGTCACGTTCGTGGACGTGGCACCGCAGGAACTGGCATGAATAGGTTGATGGCAAGCCCATGTTGGTTGCAGGCTTGTATGGCTGCACAACGGACAATGCTTGAAGGCGGCAAGAGGGCACATGGCCACACCACCAGTGCACTGGGTTTCATCCTGCGGTAGTTAGCGCCACACCTCCTCGCCCCTCCTCCGCTACGGCGCACGTGGGGGACTGGGCGTGTCCTGCGTTGCTTCCAGGCACCAAGGTCCATAACACCGTTTGTGACGCTGGGCGTTCAGTGCCACTGCCGGTGGTGATACCCGGCGGGCAGTGCAGTGCAGAACTTGAACTCTGGCTCCAACGCGTGGCTGTTTGTGTCGTACGTGCTGGGCGCCAACGCCTCGTCCACCATCCCGCTCATGGGCACCATGTCGGCAAGGTGGTGCCTGCCGGGGGAATTCCACCCCGCCAACTTCTGGGGTACTGCGCTTGAGGTTGTGCCCTCCTGATTCACCACCGCCGTCGATGGCATTGCGGAGGCAACTGTGGGGCCTGATGGTACGGCATTGTGAGGCACTGCAAACCCGGGTATTTATTCATGCAACCTGGAACGGCGTTGATTGACTTAACGAGGTTGATGGACTTCACGACTTGCTACGCAATGACCTCGCAGGCCACCAGGGGTTGGGTAGGTTTCAGGCTCATGCGTGCGCTGCACGCCCGTGAATGTCGGGTGCCCACTACTACTACTTGTACAAGCAGGCAATGATGAGCGCAGCAGTGGCAGTGGGGTGAGGGGGAGCAGATGTGAGCCTGAGGTCGTGAAGTGGCGCAGCACGCAGGTGCAACGTGCGCGGATCGTCACGATCCGTGGTACGGTGCATTTGAAGCTCACACAACATAGATTGCATGCGCCCAAACTGTGAAGCATTTGTGTGGGAGTGTAACACATCCTGTGGACAGTCCTGCCCGTAGTGATGGGTAAAAGTGGTGAGCATGACCCCAGCATGTACCATGTACTTTAGCGAACAGCTGCTGTTTGTGCAAAAGTGAA
>BDDA01000010.1:372049-387845 GCA_001662385.1 Chlamydomonas asymmetrica | reverse complement strand
CCCCCACTACCCCCCCCCCACGCACCCCCTGGCCTCCCCACCTTGATGTGCTCCAGGTTGACCACGATGGCTCTCTCGCGCTGCAGCAGGCAGGAGGGGTAGGCGGCGCCCAGCAGCGGGTCCAGCACGCGGAAGTCACGCAGCTGCACGCCGTACTGCGCGCCTATGCGGTGCCGCTCCAGCTGCACCAGGCTGCTGTTGCCCGCCACGTCCACCTGTGAGCGACACGCCACACACACATGCACCCACACACGCACACGCTCTGAGCCTGGTGTGCGTATCCATGTATGTGGCACCAGCAAATGCCAACAAGGGTGCAGTGGTGGGCAATGGTGGGGGCCACATGGTATGTGGTGAGGTGTGGTGCTGACAGTGACAGGCAGGGCGCACCATACGGTGGACCTTGTCATGAGCGTATGGCTGCATCAGCACAGCGACGACGCAATTGCGAGCACGTGCGTGGAGGCGTGATGAGCAAGCAATGGCATGCGATCAAGGGCAGCCATGCTTAGCAAGCAGCTGGCAGGAGTGATATGGGTGGCTACTGAGGCCTCAGCGCTGTGCGCACCTTGAGCCAGGTGCGCACGCCCGCAATGGATATGGGTCCGGCGGCCTTGACGCGCCGACCCACACCGCCACCCCCTCCGCCCCCTCCAGCCCCGTATGAGTCATCCCCGCCCGCCTGCTGCGCCTGTGACGTGGCGGCGCCGCCTCCGCCTGCTGCGTTGATGAGGCGCTGAGGCGACGCGCCGGGGTAAGCTGCGGAGCGCGCCATGCGGCTGGCGGCGCTGGTACCGCTCACGGTGCTGCCCTGCGGGTGCAGCTGCTGCTGCTGCTGCTGCTGGGGGTGTGGCCGGCTGCCAGCCTTGAGCGCAGATGCCGCCAGGCGGTTAGCGGCCGCACGGCTTGCTGAGGTGCCCGCAGAGGCTGTGCTGGCGCCTCGCCCGCCGCCGCCTGCCTCGCCGTCACCCCCGCCGCTGATGCGGATGCCGATACCCCCGCCGTACGTGTCCCCGCCATGGGCGCTGTCCCCGTTGTGGGCGCTGCTGCCCCTGCCGCCCACCGCGCTGCTGCTGGCTGCGCTGTGGTGGCTCGAGCGTGCAGGCTGAGAGGTGAGGCCTCGGGCCGCCGCGACTGACAGGGAGGCCTTGCGGCTGATGAGCGGGGACTCCTGGACCTCCTGCTCCAGGGCCTGCAGGTGGTGGGTGGCAGGGTGCGAGCAGAGCACGCAAGGCAGCCAGGTGTGTCAGCCAGGAGGAAGTGGGGGCTAACGTAGCCGCTGGCTGTGTGCAACCAGTCTGCGTGCCCCGAGCGCGTACATAATGTGTCAGACTCAGATAGGGCATGTGTTACAGCATCTCCTCTGCTTGTAGGCTGGGCTCTTGTGCTATGGAAACGGCCCGCCTGCCAACCGCGTAAGCACAAATGCATGTCACCTGAAGGATATCGGCCGCACTCTCAACAAAGTGTGTCGGCTCGCTTTCAACGTCCTCCAGTTGCTGCTGGACTGCGTCAGCCCCGTCTGAGCGCCGATACGCGCGCTCCTGCATAAGCGGGGCACTGACACCCGCAAGCGGTCGCACGCACAATGCAACAAGTTAGGGTTGTGCTGCGCTCTACCAGCACCCTGTCAGGGGTGCTGTGCGCTTCTGGTACAGGATGCTATGTGGGAAGTGCTTGCCAAAAACAACACTGTGGCTGGTAGGCAGGTGTGTCTGGTACGCACAGCAACTCACCCCTCGTTCTCCAACTCCAGAGACCGACGATACATCGCGGCCTGTTGCGGCCCAAGCAAAATTGACTACACTGTATTGTTCTGCTGTGTTCGGTGGGAAGGTGGCCCTCCGTTTAGCACTGACAACTGCGTGTCGCCAAAGCCTGTCATACGACAGGCGGGGCGCACAGCACCAGCCGTAGACTGTGCGCTTGTTGCAAAACCTCTGTGCGCTGACAACGTTGAGCTCTCTCCCTGACTACAAACTGCACGCTGTTTTGCTGGAAGCAGCACAGTCTACAGCGCAAACAAGTGCTGGGCAGGCGTCTGTAAACCTACGGCCAGTACTTCGGCCGCGCGTGAAGAGCGATCCCTCACATGTAGGTACTAGGTATTGCTTGGAAAGGTGTTTCTCGCACAGAATATACGGGGAAACTGAGCAAGGTCAACTGCGTCGTGTCCAGGTCAGTGGTGGACATTCAATAGCGTATGTACACCCTGCAGCACGTATGTACCAACACGAAAAACAGGCCAACCGAGTTGTGCAGGGCACACCGGCACACGGGTATGATCAAGTGGGCTGAACCCATGAGTGGCTATACACGGGGCACGACCCCGATTGCGGAATGTTTTGGACGGGAGGCACCAACATGCTGCACACTGAGACTGTATGGGGGGAGCAATCATTCAGCGCCAGGTGCAGCCACAGATGCTGAATGCTCCCTGACCCGTGCAAACGCCACAATGGAGGAAGGATGGGAATGGATGACTGGCAGCGAGGATTCAGCGAGGCTTCAGTCGCCTGGGGGGCGAGGCGCGTGAGAACATCCAGGGTGGGCAGGGTGGAGGCATGGACTCAAGTTTGATGTTTCGCACTTGAAGCGTTCTAGGCGATGCTGAAAGCCACGCCTGATGAGGACTGATAATGTTCACTCGGGCGGTGGCCAGGGTGCAGGACTGCAGGCGTGGACCGCACATTATGAGCGTGCGCTGACCGCAAGCTGGTGGCGCGTGCGACGCTTGGCAATGTGATGCAGCGGTGTAGAACAGATGGCATAAGGCGCAAGTGAACAACAGTGTGGGTGACGGCAGGGAGCACGAGCGCACCTGCCAAGCCGGTCATTCGGAAGCGTGGCATACGCCGGCCTGCCGGCCCGCATGATGGTGCCAACCATACACGAATACGAGGCAAGGTGCATGCGGTTGCCCTGGCGCCTGAACCAAGGCATGTGCAGCTTGCTGGAGTATGAACATGCGCAACACACCCTCGGGTTGCATCTTCCGCATCCTGCGGTGGATCATGTTAGTTCATATGTGATAATGTGACAGGCTTGGCTCACTGACCCACATACGTAGCACGTCTGCCGCCAGACTTCATCCACCTCGTACTGTCAACCAGGGAAGGCACCTTCCCTTCTGCGGCTGTCAGCACAGACGGTGTCCTAGATGCAGGCCCTGGTGCGGAGCTCTGCTGCTGGCGTATGGGCCAACTCAGTTAAAGGTGCGTGTGATGCTTTGCATTGTGACAGAGACTTTCCTAGTGTACTGCGTGGAACACCCAGACTGTGCGGTGTGTTCGTGCGCAGGCAGCGTTGCATCGTGGCAACTCCTCTCACGTCAGTTTGCCCAGGACACACACGATGACTTCAAGCCGCAGTACAAGGTCGCCAGCAGCAACGATGTCAGCGCTCAGATACAGAAATGGGTCACGGAGAACAAGGTGTTTGTGTTTATGAAGGTGCGTCGTCTCGTTAGCAAATCGTTGTTGCCGTGTTCGGCGCCCTGACCGCAGGAAGTGTGCCAGCTTGAAACATCAACACCTACTGGTGTTCTGCGTGCAGGGTGTTCCTACAGCTCCACAATGTGGTTTCAGCAGGATGGCGTGTGCTGTGCTGGATGCACACGGTGAGTCCAGTTCGCACATGACTCTGCCTCCTTCTGGCTTATGGCCCAAAGAAAGAAGAATGCTCAAACCAGCAAGTTTTGTCATGATCACTGTTGCGCTTTTGCTGGGCCGTACCTTGTATGTGTGCATACGCGTGGTGGCGCGTGCACCACCTGCAGGCGTGAAATACGGGTCTGCCAACGTGCTGGCTGACAACGCCCTCCGAGAGGGCGTCAAGCAGTTCACAAACTGGCCGACCATCCCTCAGGTGAGGTCTCCCTCCCCACTGTGTTTCGCCCCTTGCTCCTCACACCCCTGCACTTCTGCTACACCTACCTCCCACCCCGAAAACACACCCACGCAGGCACTGCAGCTAACACTCCCTGACACCCTTCTTGTGCACTCGTGCACTTTCATGGCGTGCATGTGTTTAGGTATTTGTGGAGGGCGAGTTCATCGGCGGCGCGGACATCCTGCTCAAGATGCACGAGTCGGGCGACCTCGATAAGGTGCTGGCGCCCGTACTCAAGGAGCAGGCGGCAGCGCCCAAGTAGCACGCGCGCGCTGATGGCGGCTCTGCAGCCAGCAACCAATTACTGCTTACTGATTACTAGACAGCACTGCTGGCAAGGCCTGTGCGTGTGAGATTCCTGCTGACACGGGGCTACCCACCACACTGACATGCAAAGGCCCCCCGCCCCGCCGTTGCTGCATGCACACCTGGCGCTGGAACACCGCGTTGCGCGCAGCACCCCTCACCCCGCCAATGGCAAGGCCAATGTCCGGCTGCGACACTTGTCCCCTACACTACACTGTGTGCATCCCGTCAAAAGCCACCATGCGCCATGGCATGCACCACCTGGTGGTGGACAGCAGCGCCACACAGTCACATGCATGCATGCCACGACTGGCTGCCTGCCCTGCTTGGTGAAAAGGAGCGCTGCTCAGTTCAGCGCAGGACCACAGGCTGATTGATGAGGGTGCATGCACTTGTAGTCCTTTGTTGTGGGCGAGACTGCGGCACAATGCAGGTGCGGGGACCCAGGATGGAGTCAGTGGATTGCACTGTATGTTTGACACCATGCAAGGAAGAGCCACTGCTGTACAGTGCCGATTGGCGAAGTAACCATCAATGAGCCGGTCCCCGCATTCGACAGCACCCAGACGCGTCAGCCCAGCGTGTTGCCTCACAGCACAGCTGCGTGTGCGTCTCAGGCCCTGGGTGGTGGCCTCACAGCAGCGGCATGTGGCGTTCACATCACCTGGCTGCGCTTCATAGCCCAGCCTCCCTTGAATCCCCCAGCAGTCAGACGCTAGATATATTGATTTCACATTACTCAGCCGATGATTCAGCCAATTAGGTCATTTACAGCTCCACAACCGATTTGCCAAGGCCATATGTGCACATCAGCTGAACCAGCAGCGCTCAACCGCCAACGTCACACGACAAGGGCTACACAAGCACCTGTGCTGGTGGAATCACGACGCAGCGCAACCCAAAGAGGTGCAGCTCCGATGCAAACTGTGCAGACCACGGATAGGACCAGCAGCACGCAGCAGCCTGGACGGATGACAACAGAGGCCAAGACAGCCTGGATGGTGCGCCAGAGCTGGCCCTGGACAGTTCAGCGATGACTGGTGGCTGTGTGGTCTTTCCCTGCCGGCCCTCGTCGCCTGCTGGTGCCGCTGGTGAGACTGGAGGAAGGGTGCCAGCCAGCACAGCGACGGCTGCTGCTGGTGCTGAGGGTGGTTTGGTGCGCTGCATGGACGCACCACATGACCTCATCACCTGCCAGGTGCGCGGGTATGGCGCCGGTGAGGACGCTGATTGGTGAAGCAGCAGCAGCAGCAGCCGCTCCTCTGTGCAGAGCGAGGGAGGCCAGCAGGCGGTGCTGAGGTCCCACCACCGCAGCAGCAGGCACACAGGCCATTGACACGCACGGCAGCACCCCACTGCACGTTGCCATACCTGCTGCTAAACGGCCCGAGAGACAAAGCTGGGGTCAGGGGCGCCAAGGTATCACAGGTTGTGCGTATCCCTGTGCCGAATTGTATTGACTTTGGTTCCTTTGATTTTCCTGGGCATTGCGACTGCACCCCACTTCGTCAGGGGGCGGCGACTCTGTGGTTGAGAGCGGGCGTGCAAACGATGCAGGCCCCGCTGTTGCATACACGCCGCAAACCTTGTTGATTGCCTGTTCCTATTGAGCCTCTTGTTGAGCTTACCTTTTGATCTTTGCACTATTGGTTTGACCTCCAGACAACATGTTCCTCTGCTGTGCAGCGCTCCCCTCAGCAGCACATGACACCATGACAGCACAGCGTAGTGTTGCTCTTGCCGTGCTGACACTTGCATGCTGCGTATTGCTACCGTGCTGCAGCCTGCGGTGTTTTAAAACTGATGGCTGGTGGTGCCGTGCGCTTCTCACAGCCACGCACCGCTGAACGACAGCTGCCTGTACTGAACCAGCGGTTCCGCGCAAGGCGCCGCCGCATGGTGTGAGAGCACGTTGTGTTTGAGCACTCGGCGAGGCTGTCAGAGGGATGTGCGGCATGTGCGGAGGGATGTTAAAATGTGCAAATGCGCAGCTAGCACGGTGGAACCCACAATGCAGGTAACGCGCCGGGCCAGGCTGGGCCAGTAGGGCATTTCATAACTGAGGCCTAGCTTGCAGTCGGGTGAGGTTCAGCCAACATGCTGTACCGTGCTGTATGTAAGCTACGGTGACGTCTTTAACAGTTCAGCCAAGCCCACAAGCGCTGTGCAGTCACTACTGGCAGGACCCCGCACGCTTGAGCTTGCCGGCCAGTGGGAGGACAGTGGGGCAGAGGCGGGCGTGAGTGCATGCAGAGAAACGCGTCACTACCGTCAATACAGATACAGCATCACATGTCACTAATACGGTATCATGGTGTTGTCCAGCCAGTTCCCCCCGGCCCCCCCTGTGGGGCATGAGACCATACGACAGCAGGTGCCAAGCAGCGGCAGCCTCGCGTCACTACCTAGCCGGCTGTAGGCATGGCCTATCTGACGCGTCATGCAAACACGCTACGAGCACGTTGCTTGCGCTTGGCCTCGCGCCGCGCTTGCAGCTGCATGTGATGACTAATGCATGTGTCATGGTCCGCATCAAGATCGCCTGGCGCGCGCGACACTGCTTGCCGGCCGCTGCTGTTGTTGTTGCCGCTGCTGCTGCTGCCACGCTGTACGATGATCCATGCAGCAGCGCCGCACAGCAAGGCCACCGGCCACCAGCGCGCAGCGACACCTTGGATGGTGGTGGTGGAATGGCGTGGTTCGTCACCTGCAGCGCCGGCATCGACGTCGACGTCTGGTGCACCCGCAGCTGCATGCCAGCGGTGCATCACCTGCAGTGCAGTAGTGAGAGGCAGTGGCCGGCAGCAGCAGCAACACACCATCAGCGCCCGGGGAGGCAAGCAGTTGTTGGTTAGCTCGTGCCGCACGGATTGGCTGGTGTGGCATCGGCCCTCCGTCCCTCACATGACTACCACCACCACCACCACCAGCACTGCACACATGCAACACAGCATCTCCATGGCCTGGCAGTCAGCGACAGACAGTCAGATCGCCCGGTTGTGTGTGTGTTGTGCATATGATGCTCCCGGAACGCAGTGATTGACCCCCATGTCTTCACGGCTTCACGCATTGTGAGCACCATCACGATCACAGGCGCACATGCTAGCCACGATGGCCACCTCAACACAGTGACAGCACCAGTGACAGTGACACTGATAGAGAGGGCTGGGAGGGTTGGCAGGAGCCCAGGCGGGTGGGATGCAGCGTAGTGGCAGATGTGCAGCAGGTAGAGGTGTGCAGCGGGAAGGGCAGGGTATGTGTGTGTGTATGTGTGTGCATGTGAGTGCAGGCACACACCACAGTTTTTGCGTCTGTGACGCCTGGCCCAGCGCCTTCATGCGCGCCTCAGCGGCAGCGGCCATCATCTCACGCCGCCGCGCAACTTCCTCAGCACTGGGAGGCGCCGCTGCCGCCGCCGCCGCCTGTGGCCGGCCGCCCCTGCCGCCGCCGGCTTTGCTGGTGTTGCCGCTGCCACTGGCCCTACCACCACCCGCGCTGCCACGGCCGGCGCCGGTGCCACCCACCTTGGCGCCCTTGCCGGCCGCCTGCGCGCTGCTGCTGCCGCCAGCGCCACCAGCGTTGCGTGAGGAGGATTGCATCCTGCAGAGCGTTGAGGCAACAGAGGGGATTGAGTGACGTCTCACCATGTTGCGCCAGACGTCGTAACAGCCGGGACAGCACCGCGTTGCGACAAAAGGTCTGATCTAGCATGCTTGTCCGGGGGGGCTGACATGCCAGTGCGTAAGCCCAGCAGGCACGCTCACCTTGCGGAGAGGGTCTCAGCCTCCGCCAAGGCGGCGGCGATCTCAGCATCCAGCGCTGCGGCGGCAGCAGCGCGCTTGGCCTCCTCAGCAGCTGCCTTGGCGGCGGCCTTCGTGCTCCCGCCAGTGCTGCTAGGTGCGGCGGTGCCGCGGCCTGCTGCTGCTGCACCCTTGACGGCCTGCTGCGGCTGCTTCTTGCCGCCACCTGCGTGCTGCTGCGCAGGCTCAGGCTTGGCGCTGCTGCTGCCGCCGCCGCCCTGTGCCTCATCAGCGCTGGCCTCGTCAGCATCCTCGTCAGCATCATCCGCGCTGTCCTGGCCTGACTTGCCCCGCAGCTTTGCGCGCTTGTCGGCCTGCACAGCGTGCATGCAAGGTGAGGGGAGATGCAGGCTGAGAGGGAGAGAGAGAGAGAGGGCATGAGCTGGTGCCCACCCACCACCGCCGGCATACCATGCGCGGGCTTATTGCCACTGACAAGCATGCAGTGCTAGTGATGCGAAAGCATTACCACCGTTCACATCAACCAATATTCAAGGCAGATGCAAAGTGACATGAAGAACTTCTCGTAAGCTAGTCAATTACTACCGGAAGTTGTGAGTTTATGACTGGCTATGATGAGTTCATGAGTGGCTATGAAAGACCAAACCCTATGTGGTGACCCAGTTCACCGGCTTGTCCTCACCCGCTTGGCGGCTTGCGCCTCCTCCATCTCCGGTGTCAGCGCACTCGGCACCGCCGCTACGCGCCAGTCCCAGCGCCGCGGCCCGGGCGGCGCCGCCCAGCCCTCCACGCCCCCCTGGCCGCCGCCCAGGTCGGCCGCCATGGCGCGCCGGAAGGCGTCGCGCGTTGCCTTGTCCGCCGCCAGCTGGTAGGGCGTGCGGCCGCGCGCGTCACGCGCCCCGGGGTCATGCACAGCGCCACCGCCAGCCGCCAACAGCCGCGCCACACGCGGCGCGTCGCCCTGGCGCGACGCCTGCAAGCATGCCGACCGCGCGTTGATTCAGGTGATCGATTGTGGTAATGCACCATTATAATCCCTGCCACCACCACCACCACCGCTTGGTGCAAGGCGGTAGAAGGTCTTGGTGGTTGCACACTTGCACCTTACATCACTCGCAGCACCAAGTGGGTTGTGCATGACAGTGGTAGCACTGCTACAACGGGCTGCAGTGTAATAAAGAAGAGCTGCTTGCCCATGTACCGCAACACATGTGGGGGTGCACACGCTAGCCAAGCCGCCCCTGTACGCGCATTTCCCCTCCGTCCATGCCTTCCTCCCTGGTTTGGGTGTCAGCCGCAGTGGTGCTGCTGCTCCCCTCCCCGCCCCTCTCACCTTGTGCAGCGGCGTGTCTAGCGCTCGCTCCGCCTCACGCCGCACAGCCTCAGCGCGCGCCTCGCTGGCGGCAGCGGCAGCAGCGGCAGCCACCTCCGACGCAGCAGCAGCAGCCGCACGCGCCGTCAGCGCACCCACCACGCCGCCACCACCGGGGCCCAGCGTCAGGCCTGACATCTCCGCCGCCGCTGCGGCCGCCGCCGCCGCCTCCTCAGTCTCTAGCGCCTCTGAGCGCTGCTCATCCAGAGCCGCCGCCGCCGCCGCATCGCCCGGCGGCAGCACCGCCGCCAGCAGCGCCACCACACGCTTAGTCTCGGAGTAGGTCGGGCGGCGCGTGACGAAGGGCACGCGCCGCACACGGGGCTCTCCGGGCGCCAGCAGCGGCGGCGGCGGGGTGGAGCCGCTGCCTGCCGCCAGCGCTGCGCTGGCCGCCGCCGCCGCATCCTTGAGCGTGCGCGCGTTGGAGGAGGTGGCGGCGGTGAAGATGAGCGCAGCTGAGCGCAGGTGCGGCGCCCATGACGTGAGCAGGTCCGCGATGTCAGCCTCCAGCGCGCTCTGCACAGGCGCACATATGTGTATGTGGGGGGGCGGGGAGGGAGGGACAGGCAACAAGCGGCGCAGGGGGGGTGAGGTGAGGTGAGGTGAGTGAGGGTGTGCAGGTCAGTGAGGTTGGCGGCTCAGCCATGTATGTAGAATGCACACGCCAGTAGGGTTGGGTGACGTGCTTTGTCATGTCACAAGGTATTGCCCATTAAAATGCCAAATGGAAAGTGGTTGGCCACTAGGCGTTCCTCAGCAGGCCGACAGGCAGCCCACCAGCAGCAAACCTGTCAGGGCTGTCAGGCAGCAGGCAGGCGGGGCTGTCCAGTCGAGGATGCGGCAGGCAGGTGTGGCGAGCGCTTGAGCACGCACGCCGCACCTTCACAGCACGCTTGCTGCGCCCTTTTACACCTCCCCCCCTGGCTCTAGCCCCCCTGGCCGCTGCTGCTGGCCTCACCCGGTCCCGCCCCCCTCCTCCCCCCCCTCCTCCCCCTACTGCGCCCCCCTCACCTCGTTGTAGCGCCTCAGCGCTGCGCCTGCGGAGCGCGCATACTTGCCGCTGGCGTCCTTGGAGGACTGCTTGCCACCCGCCTTGGCACTGCACACAGCGCGCACACCATGCAGCCAGGCAGGCATGCGGGGCCGTACGTTAGCACGGCAGCGCTGCGAGGGCCATGCATGTGCATGCGCATGCAAGCGCCAATGGAGGAGCTGTGTCAGCATTGGCATGAGGCAGTGAAAGATGGCAAGATGTCAACAGGGATGTCCGATGCACGTTTAATTCATGTGGCAGCAGCAGCAGGCGTGAGGGTTGTGCCTTGGTTGGCCGCTGGCCGCTCACCGCACGACATATCTATGGAAGGTCTTGTGGTCAACCACCTCAAACCCCTCCAGGCCACCGCCTGGGCCGCCTCCGCCGCCGCATGCCGTCGCCTTGCGGGATATCAACGGCCGCGGCTTGAACACGGTGCCGGCAAAGTGGCCTCCGCGCAGCATGATGACCACCCACACGGCGCCGCAGCCCTCAGGCCCGCAGCCGCGCAGCCGCTTGAGCTCCTGCAGGACAACGCGCACAGAGGGCGGCACCGCACGCAGCGCTGATGAGACCAAGCGTGAAGCAGTGTGCGCAGTGCAGTGCAGGTTCCATGCGCATGCCTCTGCTGAGCCAATTCACGTGTGCAGGTTGCAATGTGGTGTGCCCCCCCCTCACTCAAACACGCGCAGTGCAAGCAGCAACCGCACCCACCTGCAGCATGACGGTCTGTGGGTCCTGCTGCTGCTGCTGGTGGCTGAGCGCTGAGTCGTCGCTGCCCTTGTCAGGTGCCACCAGGCAGCGCCACACAGCAAACGGCGTGCCGTCTGTCGGCAGGCAGGTGGCAGCACACACCGTAAGACGGGATGACGACAGCAGAGAGGTTATGATAGTGACCCCCATTCTGATGGGCGCTACAGCACAGATCGGGCGGTACGCCCGTCGCCCACCACACCCACAGCCACCTACAGCCTCTTGTGACGTCGCAGCGGCAGCCCTGACGCAGACACAACAGGCAATATGGTGCATGCATGCACGTACAGAGGCCATGATGCAGGCGCTGGCAGGAGTCAGTCCAGTGCTTTGCGTTTTCAACTGCGTCCCGCATGCATGAGCGCGACGCCACATGGTCCCCACTCGCCGTACGCTGCAGATGCCGTGTGCGCAACTGACCTGCGGCCTGGAATGAGACTTGAGGTATCCCGCCACTGCTGCCAGCCGCTCTGCCTGCTGCGCCCGCCTTGCGAATAGCAGTACTAGTACCGCCACCCTCGCCCTCCGCTTCCTCGTCCTCGCTGCTCGTCTCACCGCCTGATATGGACACCTGCATGGGCCCCATGCGTGGCAGGCAACCGCTGCCTTGTGACGCACTGTCGAGGCACGACGTCGTGCAGCAAGTTGCTAGCCGCTTTTGCATCCTACAATCAATGTGCCATGCACACACCCCACCTGCACGTGCCCGCACGCCCGCACGCACCTCAGATTCTGCACCACCCTGACTGCCCTGCTGCTTGTGCTGCTGATGCGCTGCCAGCATGGCGTCAAAAGCCTCCTCGCTAAGAGGGGGCTGACGGGCAAGGCGGCGCTTCACGTTCAGGCGGTGCCAGTCGCTCTTGAAGTGCGCACGCTGCTCTGCCAGGGACTCAAACGCAGGCACGCTCACGCCGACCCCGCAGGTCAAGCACGTGGACCCCACTGCTGAAGAAGCACCGCTAGCAGCGCTCATGCTGATTGATGCAGCTGCACCGGTTGAGGTTGCAGCGGCTCGATCCGCCGTCACATCGCTTGCAGTTGGGGCTGTGTTCGTCCCTTTCGTTCCACCAATTGCAAAAGGTGTTGCCCTGGAGCATCAGTTGCGTAGGAGAGTGATAGAACGGAAACAATAGCTGGCCGACTATCACACAAGAACGATGCAGGATGGATTCGAGACGAGGCACCTGTTTCCAGAGCTTCGCTCAGCCTTGCTGCTGACCCCCATACGGGATGCATTTTTCGTGCCATGAAACCTGTTTTTGAGCTGCTTACACACACAAAACGCCACGTGCACGTACCTGTCGTGTTCATGTGCTTGCGCTTGGCCGTGCGAACTCCCGGAAACAGTGTCAGCTGTCTGCTGTTGCTGCGGCTGTTGCTGGCCAGGCAGGTTTGCTCCCTGGAACCAAGCTACAGGCAGCGTGAACAGCGAGCCGAGGCGCGACATAGCGAAGGCGGCCCGTGGGCCTCGAGGCCCGTGTACGTGCTGCGAGGCTCAACAGCGATAAAAATGGTAAGGACAGCGCTGGTTGTACTTCTCTGTGTGTAAACTGCTCAGATACACTACACCAGAGTAAAGCCTCAGCAGGTGGGCGAACAATCAGGGCTTGAAAAGAACGGGTACTGCATGTGGCATGCTCAATCAGGATCAAGGCAGCATTCGAGGCGGCAGATCATATGACGTGGTCGGTACAAATGGCATGCCATCACGGTATGGAAGGTGGAGTGCATGGCACGCGTGCGCTGCGTGCACTGGCCGTCATGGTGCACGGTGGCCAGCAGGCATGCAACATATGCAGGGCGGAGGGGCACACCGGGCCAGCACATGGAAGGCGGATGTATGACTGCATGGCTGTATGGCTGCACGAAGCAACACTGAGGTTCTCCAGCGCCACGCTCAGGCAGGCAGCAGCAGCGCGCCATGCTCATACCCTGAGCAGCGGCTTGCATGCGCCTTGCGAGCATGAACCCTACCGCCTTGCGCCTGTACGGTGTTCCAAGGTGCATACGGTATAGTAGCCCACTGCTGCGTCGGCGACTTCTATGGGCAGTACATAGGGGTCGACGGACATGCGGTACGAGGCAGAATGCACTTATGCGTGGACAGGTGCAGCAGGAGCCAGTGTGGGGAGGTGTATCGCTGGGCACCTGCCGGAGTGGTGGCTGCACAGCGTCATTGCAAGCCCAGGCTGCTTGCAGGACCAGTTCCCCATGCAACCGCTGCACCCCCCCCCAGGCGCAGGCGTGAGCACGGGTCACCCGCGCACACGTTCACACTACACGAGCTGCAGCCTGACAGCCGCATACGCACATCTGCTCGCAGACCATACACGCTGGCGACCTCTGCCTGAAGCATGCACTGGCAATCCATGCTTAATGACACTTACACAAAGGTGTTACGTATCACGGGACACGCTGAAAATGTCCATGCGGTGGTTCTGTCGGTCAGCAGTCTGCTGCTGGGTATGCATTCAGGCGTATGATCAGCATGCAGCCGGTATGTGTCTTGAGGGGCATGCATGCCGGTGGTGGTGGTGATGCATGGTGCATTGAGGACAGGGCGGGGGGAGGACAGTGGTGCAGTGGTGCGGTGAGCGGGAGGCTACATGGCGTAGGGCGGCATGGCGCAGCGCAGCGGGCAAGAGAGACGGCAGCAGGCACACCATGGTGAACCAGAAGTGCAAAGCGTGGACGCCACTGCCAGTTGCAAGCACGCAGCAGCTGCATCCCCGCCAGCGCGCCACAGGCTGTTGAGGCACCACACCACACCAGCAGCGCGAGCGTGACCTTGGTGGGCCACCTCACCTCACATGACATGACATTGGTATGCGTGCTGCTGACCGGCGTGCGTCCGCCTCATCGGGTGGGGCCCACACGCTCACGCACAGCGGCCGCACACAGCAGGCAGCAGGGCCATAGGCAGTAGGCATGCAGCCGCTGACAGCACCCGGTAGCTAGCTGTCTACACAGCCGCTGCACACGCAGCGGCGTAATTCAACACAGCCAAATGCACAGCTGCAGGCAATACACGCGGGAGTAACGCAAGAGCTGCAGCTCGCTTCCATCCAGGGGAACGCTCGTGTGCTGGTATGGTGCCGTTGCACTATCGCAGGTAGTGCACTGCGCATGTATGAATGCTGATAAATGCATACAGTCCTGCCGCCCGGTTGCCTGCCGGCTGCCGGCATGGTGACTTCATGCGATCGTTGGTGAGTGGGTGTTGCGCGCTCAGCAGGCAGCCCTGCCTGGACCGGCCCTGGGGCATGCATACATGGCAATTGGCGGCACGCCGAATACTTGCAAACCACATGCCCACACACGCTCGGCTGGCGCCACGCACGGGCGAGTCCTTTGCAGGACCCTCGCGCCCTCTCTCAAACGGTATGGGTTATTCGTCAGGCTGTTCATGGTCGGGGTTATGTCAGTGGAGTGATGCGCGGTAAGCGCCGCATACATAAGCACATGTATGTATTTGTACTGCCAGCCATCGGGGCTATAGGATACCGTACACAGGTACGGCGCGCGATGCTAGGGCCTCAAATTGTTTTATGGAGATAGCCTAATCGGGCTTGCACATGCTTCAACAGCTTTGGCATCGTCATCGACATGCGTGCGCAAAAGTAGGGTGCAGGGAAGGTCCGGGATGCAAAACTGATTTAAACATAGGCAAATATGCAGTGCAAATCAAATCAAACGGAAGTGGAAGAACCAGGTGGGGGCCTACAGAGGCCCACCATCCCAGAAGGACATGAGGAGGCGGCGGAGGTGAGGCTGCTAGGGGCGCACGATGATGCACCAGTACTTGGTTGACGCATTGGCGCCGTCAACTCCCTACACACCTACTACAGAGCACCATCCCCGTACTACAAACGAGCGGGCGAGCCGCAGGGTTCCACAGCAGCAGTGCCAGGCCACACACACACACTCCCTGAGGCCCATCACACCTCAGGGCCATATCCCGCACGCGCCCTGCATCACCGCATGCCTTGCATCGGCATGCGCCTTAAATGCATGATGCAATCATGCGATTGCGCGCTGCTCATCGCCCATATCATGCTGCGCGCTGCTCAGGCCTGCTGGCGCAGCAGGCGCAGCATGTACATGCGCAGCTCCTCCTTGACAGCAAACGTGAAGTCCAGGTGGCCGTAGTCAAACTCGCGGTACGACACCGCCACGCCCTGCGCGCGCATCTTGGCGTAGTGGCGCCGCGCGTTGGAGGGCGGGATCACGCCGTCGCGCCGCCCCGCCACGATGTGCACCGGCACGTCCAGGCGCCAGTACTGCTCCGCGATGTCTGGCGGGGTGGGCGCGCCGTAGTGCTGTGTGTTGGCGGCGGCGCTGCCGTAGTCGTACAGGCAGAAGGTGCCGCGCTGCGCGATCTGCACCAGGTGCACCACTGCCACACAACACCAGCACACACACCATACCACACACGCCACACCCAGGGCACACAAACACAGAAACACAGGGTCAGGCAGAGGCGAGGGCGTGTTGCCCGCTGCATCGGCGGCAAGAGGTGTGACTTTAGGTGTCATATGTCACTCTACAAATGTGGATAGTGGCAGCGGTGCGCTGTGGTGTGGTGTGATGGGGTGATAAGCGTCTGGAGACGTGCGCCGGCGTGAAGCAACCGGCGCGTGCAAGCCAATGGTGCAGCCGGCACGAAGCAGCTCCTACCGC
>BDDA01000010.1:358154-371115 GCA_001662385.1 Chlamydomonas asymmetrica | reverse complement strand
GCAGCCCTGGTAGCACTCGTGTGGGGCAGGCCACATCCGCCCCCCCCCCCCCTCCCCCCACCAGCCGCATCGCTCCCCTCAGGCACTCACCCTGCTGCAGCGATATGGCCGGCATGTCTTGCGGCGAGTAGTGCGGCATGCGCAGCGCACGGTCCCACTGGCTGGCGTCACCGCCCAGCAAGAACTGCATGCACACACATGCACACACACATGGGGCGCAACGCATAGGCACGCACAACATGTTAGACTTCAGCGTCTTGGCTTGCTTGTTTACAAACAGTTTTTCCAACATGAGCGAGGCTAAGAGACGCCACTTGTAGTAGGGCAACAACTCTCAGGTACCACATCCAGGACAGGGCTGAGCGTGCGTGTGGAGGACAGCAACAACTGCGTAGCTGTCGCACTGCACCGCATGCATAACAGCGGCAGGTCCTACCGCCAGCAGTCGCACTATCACACCAGATCACACTTGCAACCAGCTGTACTACGGTATCAACAAAGTACATGCCAGTACAGAGCCATGTCAGTAGTAGTACAGGGGTACGTCGAGGCAGGGCGGCGCCTCACCCTCAGCGTGCAGCGCACCAGCTCGCCCAGGCCCGGCAGCGCCGCAATGTCCACCACCACCTTGAACGCCAGCGCACGACCCCACTACACACACAGCAGCCAGCAGGCAGGAGGCAGTCGTCAGCCGCAGGCAAGGTGGCGTACACAGCACATCGGGTAAAACACACCAGCCGGCGAGGGCTGACAGCAGGCAGGCATACGGCAACATGAGGCACAGGTTGAGGTGGAGCCTAAGCCCCTGCACCCCAACTATGCCATCTTAAGTCACCCCTGGTAATACTGCCTGTACTATCTAATATGGCCAGGGAGCCGAAGACGCTAATCAAGTCAGCGCCAGGGGCTGCAAGCCAATGGCTGCGCGTCAGGCACCAGCACGTCACACAGCCCAGCCCAGGGCAGCTGCGCACATGCTGGTGGCGTGCGGCAGGGGCCCACATACCTCGGCCTTCGAGGCCCCTGCCCGCCTGGCTGTGTGCATACGCGCAACCATCACTGCTTGCTGCATATCACCCCTACTAGTACTACTACTAGCACTAGGCAGAGCAACATGTGGGCATGCCTGTGCCTGTGCGCGCCATCACACACACCCCTCACCCCTCACGCCTACCGTACCTGTGTGGGGATGTAGAGCGGGAGCGAGGTGTTGGGCCCCCACAGCCACGACATCACCTTGCCCATGAAAGCCACGGCAAACATGGCAGGGATGGCGCCCTGCGCGCACCACATGGCAGCACACACACACACACACATCAGTGCACATGAATGGTTTACGTACCGCTACGTACCCCCCACATGGCAAAGTCATCCCATCGGCGTACATGCAGCAACCACCCAGCAAGAGCCCTCCGCGTTCCCACCCATGCCTACACCCGAGATACCATAAGCGCCGCAGGACGCTCTGCCCAGGCAGAGGCAGCCAGTCAGGCGGTCAGCCAGATTGCAATCAACGCCTCAGCCTGAGCCATCACATGCACCAAGCAAGCGCTGCTCCAGAGCGTCACCCACCAGCGGCAGTGAGTCGTGGAAGCCAGCAGGGGACAGCAGGATGAGGCGCGACACGTGGTGAGGCACGCCCTCGCGCGCGCGCGCCACCATGTAGATCAGCGCGCTCATGCCGCCAAGGCTGTGCGCGACCAGGCGCAGCCGGTACGGCGCAGGGGCCGCGGCGGCAGACAGCTCGCCGCTTGCGCTTTCGTCGCGGCGGTCGGCGTGGCCAGTGGTCGCCGCGTGGCGCACACCACCCGCAACACGGTGGCCGCTGCGCGCTGCGCCGCCGCCGCACGCCTGCTGGTCAGCGCCTTGGCAGTTGGGCAGCGAGTGGCCATTGACGCCGCCGCTCGGCAGCTTCCTGCCAGCAGCGCCGCCGGGCAGCGAGTTGGTGCGGTGGACCCCCGGGGCGTCCGCTGCGCCTCCAGGCATGGCGGGCGCCGGGCGGAAGGAAAAGCTCCACAGGCGGCTCCACAGGGATGCGGGGCCCTCCTGCTGGGGCGCCTGACCGCCACTGCCGGCCGTCCCGCGCCCTCCTCGTGCCACGCTGCCACCAGCAGCAGCTGGCGGGGCGGGGGACACGATGCTGCCGCCACGCCATAGCCCCGCAAAGCCCCAGTTGCTGCCGCCGCTGCTGCTTGCCCGGGTGGCGTTGCCCTGGGCAGAGCCTGATCCCGAAGCCGACCGGGACCCGGGTGTTGATCCTGAGCCCCCCATGACGGGCAGGTGGCCTGAGGATGTGGCACGTCTGAACGATGAGGATGAGGGTGCGGGAGCCAGCATCTGAGAGAAGGACTGCGCCCCCAGGCGTGACGCCGCGTTGGCGCTGGTGCTGCTGCCGGCCCGCCCGCCTGCCCGCCCGCCGCGTGCGGGCTGCTGCGCCGCAGCGCCTCTCGTGTTTGTGGTGCTGCTGCTGGCGGCAGTGGCGGAGCTGAGGCTGCTGACTGCGTGTGATGCGGGCGTCACGCTGCTGCTGGCAATTACGCCACCGACCTGCACCGCTTGAGCCTGCTCACCCGCGCCGGTGGCTGCGTTGGTGTTGCCGCCCGTGCCGCTGGAGGTGGTGGTTGTCCCGGAGGGCGCGGTGAGGTAGGACTCGCCGCTGACGCCGCTGCTGCCCAGGCTGCTGTCACGGATCAGCGCCGCTGCAGCCGCAAGCATGCTGGGCGACGGAGACACCAGCGGGCCTGACCGCAGCGGCGCCATCTCCCCCCCCGCTGCTGCTGCGCCGCCATCAACACGCCTGTTGCCGGGCTCCGCCTCCACGTCTGCACTGTCAGTGCCGTCACAGCCATCACCATCGCCGCCGTCTCCGTACACCGACGACCCACCAGTGGCGACTGAGGTGATCCCGCCAGCAGGCGTGTGCGTGCGCAAGGCCCCATCGCCTGCGCCTGCTGCGTCCGGGCCCATGGCAGTGGTGGCCGTGGGCATGTGCTGGCTGCGTGCAGCCGCCTCAAAGGGCGAGCGCATGGCGTAGGGCGCAGCAGCAGCAGCAGCCGCTGCATGAGGCGCGAGGCCCAGCAGGCCCTGAGCGGCAGCGGGCGGCGTGCCAGGCGCTGCCGGCGATGCGGAGCATGGCACTGAATCATCATCGTTATTGTCGTCAGATGCTGCAGCAGCGTCGTGCTTGTTGGCGAGGAGGCCATTGCTGGTGAGGAGGCTCAAGGAGGACCCTTCCGCGCCCTCTGCGCAGGTGGGCAGCTGCTGGGGGCGCCGCTGAGCGGCAGCGCGCGGGGACGTCGTACCCGCACCTGTACCCGCCACGTAGTGCTGTCCACTGTGGTGTGCGGTGCCTTCGTGCAGCGGGTGCGCGGTCAGGCTGCCGGCCGTGTATGAGCGTGAGGCGCCCATGGCGCTGCCGCTGCTGATGCTGCTGCCGCTAGCCAGGCTGAGGCTAGCGCCTGACAGCGCCACGGTCTTGGCCTTGAGCGTGAAGACTGTGGCCATCTCGGCGTGTCGGCCATCACCGTCGTCACCGCAGCCGTTTGCGGTAACGTCCGTGCTGTTGTGCAGGCCGGCCCCGAGCTGCGCCTGCTGGCCTGCAGCAGCGGCATCGCCGTCTGCGGCCGCCCCCGCCTGGCGCCGCCGGTTGCGGTTGGCGCACGGGTTGTTGGCGCCGGCCTCGCCGTGCTGATGGTGGTGGTGGTGGGTGCCGCTGGTGGCATGTGAGGGCAGCAGGCGCAGCGTGACGCTGTTGTGCTCCTTCATCACCACCGGCGTCACGTAGCCCTGCTGACCGCGACCCTGCTGGCCCTGCTGCTGGAGTTGGGGCGAGAGGGGTGGGGGCGGGCCACCCGCACCACCGGTGTTGGGCTGGAACGGCGAAACGCTAGGAGACGGGCAGGGAGAAGGTAACACTGTGGACTCAGCTACCTGGCTGCCCTGCTGCCGCGCCGAACCGGCGGGGGCCACGCTACCGCCGCCGCCGCCTGAGCGGCTGGCACCTGTCCACCAGCGGTTGAGGTTGCCATCGCTGTTGGACGGACGAATGGCGAACGTGCTGTTGCTGCTAGCCACAGGCGCCGCTGCAGCAGGAGCGCCGCCTGCAGCTGGCGCCGCTGCTGCGCCCAGCATCCCCGCCTGCTGCTGGCCTTGCGCGTGACGTGCATGTGTTGCGCCGCCGACCAGGGCAATCAGGTCGTCATCACGAGCAGCGGCACTGCAAGCATGATCACGGAGCCAAAACCCATCATCAACACATCATCATCATTGTCGTGAGAGCGCCCAGGATCACAGCGCCTGCCTGCCTGCCTGCCTGCCTGACAGCCTGCCTGCCTGCCTGACAGCATCGTACCCCCCACCAAGAACCGTACTGCGTGCTGGCGCTGCCCTCACTATGGGGAAAGGGGATGACAAGGCAGTGGACATGTGGGCCCAACGGACCCCTCGGGCCCACACATCCACTTCCGTGTCATCCCCATTCCCCTTAGTGAGGGCAGCGCCAGTACGCCGTCATAGCCTTGCCCCCCCAGCGCCCTGGCCGTGCCACACCGACACAGGTGAGGATACGTCAGCGCAGCGCGCCCTTCCCCATGCCCTGCTGACCACACAGGCATCACACGAGTTACTCCACCCGCCCCAACCCACCCACGCACCCACCCGCCCGCTGCTCCCGTTTGCGTGTGTGCCATGCTTCCCCAAACAGCAGCATCGAGCACACCAAGTGAACCAGCACGGTCACAGCCCAGCCCAGCCCCTGCTGCTGCCCCTGCTGCTGCCGCTGCCGCCTCACCGCGCTCCCTCCGCCAGCAGCCTGCCTGCCGCCGGGCCCAGGCGGTCCAGCTGCAGCGTGACGGTGCCTGCGCCCAGCTCCGCGCACTTTACGTTGTGCAGGTGGTCCAGCTGCGCCGACAGGTCGTGCATGGCCATGTGGTTGACGTTGTAGCGCCAGTACGCGCTGCCGCGCTTGGAGGGGTCTGACCAACACAATAGCATGCACACCACAACACACGGCACTTAACAGGCGCCTGCACCCGGCCGGTGAGGGGCTATGCAGTTCAGTGTGTCCGCACCAGCAGCAAGCGCAAGCGGTGAAGTTATGGCAGACACACGGTGTGGCTACAGCAGCCAAGGCAAGGCACAGGCAAGGCAAAGCCAGAGTGTGTGTGGGTGCTAGGGGAGGAGGAGGCTCGGATGTCAGCAGGTGCGTGAAGGGCATGCAGCATGCAGCAGGCGCTGGGTGCGGGTGCCACCCCCCTCAGGTACAACCCCTCAGCCACACCGCCTGCCTGCCAGGTGGGCACCAAGCGCCAGGCGTGCACCAGGCGGGCGCACCACCCGCTAACCAGCCAGCAGCGTCAGGCAAGCCAGTCGCCTCACCCTGGTGCCTCCGCGGCGCGTTGCCTCGCGAGTTGCCCAGCCACACGTCAAAGCCCGCCTCCCAGGCGGCAAAGGCCTGGCTGCCCGTCACGCCGGCGCTCACCCACGCCAGCGACGTGTCCAGCACACCTGCACGGCCGGTGCACCGCCACGCACCACGACACACACACAAACACACATATGCGGTCGTGAGGCGCAGAGGGAGGCATGGTGACTTGTGAATTCACTCACTAGCAGCATGCCTAGAAAGAGGCTGTAGTGAATTCACAAGTCAAGCTGTAGCCCTGCTACACTGCCACTCCTGCTCACCGTGCATGAAGAACACCACGTCCCTGCAGCCCAGGCGGGGGATGCGCTCCATGGTGATGACGTAGCCGTCCGCTGTGATGACGTCATACACCTGGCAGCAGCAGCGGCAGCAGCAGCAGTGACAGCAGTGGCACACACATGAGGAGGCACGCAGAGCATGCGGAGCACATCACACACGCAGCAGACATGCACAGGAGAGGTACAATGATGGCACACACTGACGTACACACACACACACAGGCATGGTCGCTGCCTGTTGCCCCTGGCTGTTGGGACGCCACTTCCTGGCATTGGCATTGGTGTGTACCCCTATCTGGCCCGGCTGACCGCCACCTGCCTGCCTGCCTGCCTGCCTGCCTGGCATGGTAGCACAACTCATCACACACGCTCCGGCTCATCTACATTCTACCCCATCACCCCCGCACCTGCAGAGGGTAGCCGGCATGCCTGATGGCGTCCGCCGCGCTGGGCGGGCGCGTTGCGTCATTGCCAGGCTTGGCGCCCCAGCCGCCACCAGGCGCCGCTGACGCTGCTGGCCCGCCCGTGGTGCCAGCGCTGCCTGCGGCCATGCCACATGCAGACAACACACACGCGCGCGATGCACCCATTGTTGGCACCCACAACTGGTGCTGAAAACAAGAGACACGGTGAGCCAGCAGCAGCAGGTTGAGCTCCTCTTCCGTTGCGCCATCACACACATGTGCGTGTGCGGGGGAATATACTGCGTGAGGTGGCCACACGCATGACCATGGGCCGCAGGTCCGTCTGTTGTCACGCCACCACACCGCCATTGGTGGCCCCCACTACAACAGGCCCCGCTGCCCTGTGCCTGCTGCTGCTGCCACCTCGCCAGGCGTGCACTCACCCGCTTGCCCCGCAGCGCCAGCCGCCGCCGTGCCGGCTCCATGCGTGGCGGGGTCATGCAGGCGGCGACCAAAGCTGCGGGACCGCCGCATAACGCCCTTCATGCCACGCGCCTGTGCCGCCGCGGTCCCTTGCTGCTGCTGCTGCTGGGACTGCTGCTCCCAGGCAGGCAGGCCGTTCGCGCTGTGGCCAGCCCCAGCACCGCCACCCGCCTGCTGCGCCTCCTGCTGCACAAGGCACCACGGCACCACAGCACACACAGCGCTCATGCGCTCACACCCAGCGTGACAGCAGAAGCGGCCAACAGGTACCGTGTGCTTGGTCAACCACAGGTGGATTCCACGTCCTGGTGGACGACCAAGCAACAGTGTGTGGGCAGTGTCAACCATCCGTGTTTGCCATTGATATCAAGCGTATCCCACTATCTCACCGGTAGCACGTGGGTGGCGATGCTCGCGCTCTTGCTGCGCACCAGCGGCGGCCCGGCTTGCGGCCCCCCAGCGCTTGGCAGCATGGACGACGCCTGGGGCGGCGGGTGCGATGCAAACACGCTCCCTGCCGCGCCGAACCCATTGGCACGCACGCCCTGCTGCTGCTGCGCGATGCCTGCCGCGGTGCGGCCTGGGCGCTGCGGCAGCAGCAGCACGGCGCGCAGCAGCGCGCGTGCGGCATCGAAGGTGTACGCCACCGCCAGCTCCGCGCCCAGGCGGGCGTCCTCTATCAGGCCGCGCTGCTTGATGGACGACGAAGCCAGCTCGATGATGCCCATGCCTGCATGCCGCGGCGCCAGACAAACGTTGGAGTCGCTGAGTCACCGAGCCACCAACAAACAAGTATAGCGTGCATGCCAAAGCCTGTTCCCCTAGCATGGGCAGTGAGAGAGTGCTGCATGTCAAGCAGTCTTGTTCACTGCCTCGCAGTGAGTCGCAGGCATAGATACTGCAGCCGATACTGTGACGCAGCTATTCCTCGCGTGTACGTAAGCACCAGGTCTCCGCCATAGACATGGTGAGTGACACCCCAGCCTTGCAAGTTGCGTTGCTTGTGCTTCTAGGCCAGGACAGCGTTGTCAGCGTAGGTCAAGGTCTAGGAAGGCACACGCGACACGGAACCACTCACTGCTACTTTCAGTGGCCAGTGCAAACAAGCTCTGAGCCCTGCTCACCACTCTGTTGCACAAACATGGCAGGTCTTTGCAGGTGGGCCGCAGTGCTGTGCGCAGCACGGCGCAGCGCACTACCAGCTCCAGTTGACGCTGACCCTGTTCGGCCGGCGCGTACAACTCCGTTCCCGCCAGTGGTTGGGCTTCCGCCGCTGCTAGCACTGTCTGCTCGTGCAGACGTGACAGGTCCCACAGGCTTCTGTTGCTGCTGCCACCGCCAGGATGTTGTCCAGGACCCAGCTGAACTCTCCGCGCCCTGGTTTTGAAGCTTGGATGATGCTGCTCGTGGCGATGCACCTGCAGATAGTTTAGGCAAAGCAAGTTCAAGCGTGGTTTTCGGACCTAAGGACAACAGCGCACGCCTACAGCACAACGAGAAAAGGCTCTCAGCTGCCCAAAACCGTTTGGTTGACGTTTGGTTAAGCAGTGCTACCTGAAACGTGCAGGGTCACAGAACACAGTCCATAGTGCCTAGTATGTCCCCTCTAAAGGAGTTCGAGTAGCCCCTCACTCAGCATGGTTGTCGCCCTTGTCCAAGGTGCGAGCGCGTTGCACATACCTGCATTCGCGCGGCGTTCCTCTGCCTGCTGAGAGCTGTTTAAGGTAGAGGGTTCAACGCCCGCAGTTGAACTTCCTGAGCTGTCAGCCTGTTGTTGCTGTTGTCTGGCCATCGTTGCCACGAGAGCGTTTAGTGTGGAGGGCCGGGCATGGACCTCCTTCCACCAGTTGTGCCAGGCCTCCTGGTCACGACGCCACTGCTCCCGCACCGACTCGCGATAGGAGGGGTTTGAGAACGACAGTACAGTGGACGCCAGGCCATTGAGGAAGCGAAGAACCTCCTCGAACACCTGACGAACCAGTGCCACCACCCACTCCTCCCATGTCCCGAGCACAGTGTCCTCCCACCAGCGCACCACCGGTTCCACTATAGACGTGTGCGCGAGGTGTACCATGGACGTGACGCCTGCCAGCATCCATGCCAGCAGCGCAAACATATTCGCGCCCTTATTGATCAAACTTGAAAACGTTTGTGCTGCCTGCACTGCATTCTTTCTATCTTTCGACGTGTTGGCGACAGACCGAATACACGTAGATCAGAAGGCAGGCAACTCGACAGGTGTATGTGTGTTGGTATAGTGTGCCGAATTGGAAAGGTTGAACTGCTGAGTGCTGACTCATCGAGAAACCATTGTGACCGAGCTGAGATCCAGTAAAACTGGGTGCCTAAAGCATAGGCGCCATACCAACTCCAGAATAAACACATGCGACACTGGCGGTAGCAGGGGTCAGGACTCAGAACGATGCTGGTTGTCAAGCGCGCTTATCCACACGACAGCCAAGCGCGCCGTGGAGCGCACGAGGCGCCAACCGTGGAGCGACAATGATGGGGCTGAGCACGCTAGGTTGTCCCAACACCTGCACGCACGGGCCTGCGCGCCTCCTGGATGCAGGCGCACACCACCGCACGTGGCTTGGCTCTGGCGTCGCCTGAACTACCGTACTTTTAGCCACCAATTCAATCAGGGACCAGACTGCGCCAGCCTGTGTTGCAGCGAAGCGATGTCAGGCTGGTGGTGGGCAGCAACCGGTGGGCAAGTGACTCATTCACACGTGATGACGGGTCAACACTGGAAAGCAGTGCAACGACATCGCAGTGAGGGTGTGCGTGGCGTAGCGTGGTGTGGTCGGACAGCGGGTTGCCACATGAAATGATTAATCGGCGATTCAGCATGGCTTCAGAGCCGCAAAGCGGTGTCCCATGCTCAGGCCATCACTCGATACGCTGCGCCCGCCTGCCAGGGTGCACAAGCCAGCCACATCACTGAAGTCAGACCCGATGCTGGCTGCCAAAGCCGTGCAAGCACGAGACATGTTGAATTGTAGGTATGGCCCACCCGACACTGCGCCGCAGCCTTCATCGCACCGGCACGCTCATTAATTGCAGTTGAGCGCTGCGGTGCTGCTTACACGCCAGCGACCCCGGCGATAAATTCACATGCGGTATCAATGCCCTCAAGGCAGTGTCCACCCAAAGTCGCAGAATTGCACCACAGATGAGCGGAAGCACTACTGGGCAACGCCCAAGGCAGAGCACCATTTCAATGTGGGTGTGCGCACCAGCGCATCACATAAACGCTCAGGCAGCAAAAACGCCTGCAAGGAACCGCAAACGCCCTGCACTGCTTTGCACAGGACAGCACTGCGATGGGGCAAGCCAGGCTGGGCGGAGGCAGTGATGTGCGGAGCCTGAGGTGGTCTAGATGCTGGGGCCGATTCCATCGGTGAACGTGGTGCGTATGTCGGTGAGCTCGGGCAGGTCGTCCATGAACTTGGCCCAGGGCGGGCTGCCTGCGCCGCTGCTGCGCACCGTGCCGTCCAGCTGCACCTGCAGGTAGCAGTTGAGGCGGTCGGTGGGCTGGTTGGCAAACTCCTTCTGAGCCACAAGCCACTCCTGCAGCGGCAGCAGCAGCACAGCACAGCAGCGGCACAGCACAGGGTGAGGGTGAGGGTTACGGGGGTGGGAAGCCCGTGTTGGTGTTGGTGGTGAGCGGCACAGACGTGCAGGAGGCTGGCCGAAGGTGACGGGGAAAGGGAGGAAGGGGGGGGGGGGGCGCTCCAGGCCTGTGCGTGCGCTGCGCCTGCGTGCTCAGATGCTGCGCAGCCGGGGCATGCACGCATGTGCAGCGGTTACGCGGCAGCGGCGGCCTGATGGGATGCGCAACACAGCGAGCAGCGCGTTGCCATCCACCCATACGGCACCGCTCGCCGTCCTCCTGTCTTAGCCCACCTTGAGGCTCCTCACCTCACCTTATCTCACGCAGCTTGCCAACTGGCATCACCGCCACACCACCACCATATGACACCAGCAGTGCAGAGGGCTGTGCATGGTCTGCACCACGTATCACCAATTCACCAATTCACGCCGCATCACGCCGCCCAGCCAGCCAGGCACCCAGGCAGCACGTCACTCACCACCCACTCATCCGGCGCGTACGCGGTGAGCTTCCACTTGCGGTCCTCGGCAGTCGCCTCGCCGCCGCTGCTGCTGTCCTCCGTGCGCGCCTTAGCCGCCTTGGTTGCCGGGTCAAAGCCCTTGGTGCTGTGCGGGGGTCAACATGCACAAATGTACAGGCACACAACGCATCACACCAGCGTCGTGATGTTTAACCCCCACCCCTGTGTACATGGCCCGTAAATCCGTAATGGCTGGCGGTCGAGGGCAAGGACTGGGGGGGGGGGACAAAACACGATAAAGCGCGCCGCATAACGCGTGGCAACAGCCACTGCTACTACGATTGCTACTACTCAGCAGCAGCAGCAGCAGCAGCAGCAGCAGCAGCAACGGTGTGTAGCACATATGGCCGCAGGCGGCCAGGAGGTGCCGCCCTTGTGTCGCGGCAGCATGCGTGCGTGCCAATGACAAGCGTGTCTGATCCTGAGTCAAGGCCAGCTAAATGCGCACGTTGCACAGGAAGCACTGATGCCCCTCACTGATGGCCTCCTGCCCCGGGGAGGCTGTTCGATTTTTGGACAGATTTGTTTGACGTTGGGAGCTTTCTAGGTCTGTGAGGTTGCCGGCAGCGTGTGTGAGTATGGCGGCAGGGCGGGCAGCACGCGCACCCACCTGTCAGCGGCGGGCTTGGCGTTGAGCTCGCGCTTGAGCGCCAGGATGCGCTCGCTGGGGTCCAGCTCCTTGGCCTTGGCCTTGTCGCCACCTGAACCCGCCTGGCGCCCGTCATACACGATCGGTACCACTGCGCTCGGCAAGCAGCACAGGGTGGGTTCAGTGTACCGGTGTGTGCTTGGCCAGCCCCCATACGCAGCCATACTGCCAGCCCTGAACGTCTGGATAACTCCAGGCAGGTCACGCAACACACATACGCACAGTCCTGTTCAGTAGATGGTCAAAATGGCGTCGAACATGGGGCCGTAATGCTGCTGCGGCGTGTGTGGCCTGCCTCCCCTGCTGCCGCCCGCGGCCCCCCCTGGCCCCCTGGCCCCCTCTGGCCCTGGTCTCACCGCTGACGCCCCTGTTGCGTAGGCCCATGTAGTAGGGCTCCGCCTCCTTGAGCGCCTTGTCGATGAACGCGCGGCTGCCCGCCAGGATCACCGGCCGCACGCTGCCACGGAACTTGATCAGCGGCAGCGCCCGCCCGCCGCCCAAGTCCAGCTGCGGGGGGGCACGGCAGGGCGGGCGACAGGCAGCATGAGGGTGTCAAGTGGGGCGGGGATGGCCGTGGGGGTGATGGCCACTGGGGGAGCGGGCACTGGTGCGGATGCTGATGCGGGTGTGGACGCCACGGGAAAACGTTGGATCCATGCGCAACTCAGTAAGCAGGTCGCAAGCCAGGTTGTTGGCTGTCGGGAGCGGATAGAGCCTAACGCGAACGGCTTTTAGCTTTGCTTTCGTACAGACCAGGGGGGCATCATTATCAAGCATCGGCACTGCCGCACAGGTTACATTGGCAAGCAATAGCATGGAATGGCATGCAAGTGTGTTTGTTTGTTGGGTATGTTCTTGGTTGGTAGCGCGCGTTGTGTACCAGCACAGGGCAGGAGAGTGATGTATGCTGTTGTCCCCCTTATCCCCTTCGTCCACGCTCGCCCTGGGTGCCTCATTCGGTAAGGCAGGCGAGCTGTCTGGCGCGGGGTATCACAGATCACAGAGCACGAGTCAAAGATGCCACCACCAGCAGCGAACGAGTGCGCTAGCGAGCTGACGAGGTGTGACTCATCCTCAGCACCTGCTGACAACATGTGGTGGGTCACGAGGTTGCCTGTCCAAGGCATGAAACCCGTGCGACTGCATGGGCATGAAACAGAGTGCAATGGCGCTACGCATCCATGTGAGCCATCACTGCATTGCGTACATGAGTGTGAGTGTGAATGTTTTGGGCACAACCTTCACACACGCACTGCATGCAGTGCAGTGCATGCTGCACCACCGCTCTGATGCCGTGCCGCCTTCTAGCTGCCGCTGCCGCTGCCGCTGCTGCTGCTGCTGCTGCTGGAGTGCGCCATGTCGCCACCAGCGCTGGTGGGGTGCAGGTGCAGGTGCAGGTGCGAGCCGAAGCCTCAACTTCCTACCGCAGCACAGCGTATCCCAGCAGCAGCAGCAGCAGCAGCGTGCCCTTCCGCCTGCCCACAACCCCCTCGTGCATGGCGAATCCGTGAACGAGTTTGCGCCGAACAGCCACATACCGACACTGCAGCAGCCGCTGACGTGACATGTGAGCCCACCTTGCTTGT
>BDDA01000010.1:332969-344404 GCA_001662385.1 Chlamydomonas asymmetrica | reverse complement strand
CTCTTGCCTTCCCCTCTCCCCGCCCCTCATGCCCCTCCCCTCCCCCGCTTTCCGCCCGCTCACCCTGCCAACACTGCCAACGCTGCCGCCCAGATGGTTTGTATGGGTGTACCCCCATGCACCCAGATGTGCATGCATGTGCACATGCAGCACACTGGCATGCATGCATGCGCGTGCCCCCCACTACCCCTACCACCCACCTGCGTCAGCTCCGCCTCCTTGGCCGCCAGCTCAGCCTGCTGCTCCTCGATCAGCCCCGCCTGGCGCGAGATCTGCACCAGCACCACCACCAGCACCATTATGAACATGTTCATGAACACGCGTCAGCAGGCATTCACACAACGCATGAGCTGCAGCAGGCAGGGCAGGAGCGATGCCACCCGGTATGCACGGCAAGCAACACACCACCATCCATGCGCACTCCTGCCGCAAGGCCGCACGCGAGCTGCTGGCAGCGGCACCTCCTCACCTCCACATGGAGGCGCTTGGCGTCCGCTATGGCGTCGTATGCAGCGGCATCAGTGGCGTCGAGCGCACTGCGCAGCTCACCCACCTGGAGCACCACACACGCAAACACAAACATGCCATTGTTAGGTGCTGTCTGTGTCAGTGCGCGTGCGCACAGTGCATGGCCCCACGCGTGTCAAGACCTTCAACACACACGTCCTCGACAGTGTCAGGTCCCAGCTTAGGACCCCGGAAGCTGCTGAATTGTACGCATGACAGCTCTGAAGCGCCAGCAAACGTGACAACGCGTCGCGATGGTCACTGGGTGACGGGTGACAGTTATCATCCAGACCTCCAAGCGTGCACTCCTCACTTGAACACATCGCAGCCTGCCCAGGAGCATGCAAGGGCAGCATGCAAGCACAGCCTATCGTATCCCTCATGCACACTGCGATGGGCCCACCCACCAGCAGCCCCCAGCCGCCCCCAGGTCAGGCTCGTATGGCAGCCACAGCACGGCCCGCCAGCCACACGCATGCAGCCAGCACCCCAACGAGCGCATGCATGCGTGTTTACATGCGCGCTGCGCTGCACTGCACTACTGCGCCCCTCATCTCAGCCGCTTGCCTGCGTGGCCAGGGCGGCGATGAGCGCCTGCAGCTCAGCGGGTGACGCAGTCTCCACAATGGAACCAGCGGCCGCCAGCGCGGTGGCGGAGGGCGCGGGCATGGCCAGCGGGGGGGCAGCCGCCCCGCCGTCAGGCCTCCGGCCCCCGGCCCCCGACCCCCCACCAGGCCCGGAGGGCCCCCCACTCGTGTCGCGGGCCGGGGCGCCACGCGGGCCTGGGCCTGGGCGCGGCCGCAGCATGGCGCCGCTCTGCGTGCCTAGCTCAGACGCGCCTGCGCTGCCCAGCAGGACAGTGGTGGGCACCGCCAGAAGCGACGGTGACCCAGAGCCCCCTGTCGGCTGTTTCTGAAGTTTGTCCAGCGGTGCCCCGGGCGCCTGTGGCTGGCTGATGCCGGGCCCGCGCCCAGAGCCGATGCTCAAGCGGGGCGGCTGGCCCCCAGCTGCTGCCTCCCAGCTGCTGGGCGCAGGCATCGCCTGAGACGGCAGCTCGCTGTGCTGATCCCTACCACTGCTGCTGTCCCCCGGGTGACCATCACGCGACCCATGGTCCCAGCCGCCGCCACCACCGCCGCCTGTCCGCTCCTGCTCCCCCCCGCGCACTTCACTGCCCTCTCTCCCGCCCTCTCGGCCTCCACCGCCACCAGCGCCGCCGCCAGGCGGGGCCATGACATATTTGCCCGGGGGGGCATCCCGCGCCTGCTGCGCAGCTCCAGCGCCGCCTGTAGAGCCACCAGCGGAGCCGATGCTGATGCGTGCCCCGCCCCCTGGCCCTCCTGCCCCCCCGGCCTCCTCGCTGCCACCCTCACCGCCGCCGTGCATGCTGGCGCTGCCGCTGTGTGCCCCGCCCCCGGCTGCCGCGGTGCCCGTGCTGCGCCTGTGCTCACCGCTGCCGCTGGGCCCTCCGCCGCCACCGCCCCCGCTGGTGGAGCTGATGCGCAGCAGGCTGCGCTGCATATCCGCAAGCTGGTCCAGGTCCAGGCCCGAGGGGAGCGCGCCGCCCACCCCCCCGGCGCCCCCCTGGCGCAGCATCATGCCCTGCGGCAGCGTGAACGACCCCGAGGCGGACGCCAGCAGCAAGCTCTCCGGGGCAAACGAGAACGAGCCTGCTGCCGAGGCCAGGCCTGGTGGGAGGGTGCTGCCCACGCTGCCCTCGTGCTCTGAGATGCGCTGCGAGCGGAACAGCGCGGCCTGCTGCTGTGAGTCTACTAGCCGTGGCCGCTTCGCTGCCGGGTCCCCCTGCTGCTGCTGGCCCTCGAGCAGCAACGCCAGCTGCGGGTGCATGGCCAGCAGTTGCGGTTGTGCTGCCGGGTCACGATCCTCTAGACCAGAAGGCCGGCCCAGGAGCGGGGAGGGCGCTCCCCCACCACCCCCGCTGCCGCCCCCGCGCTGTGGCTGCAGCTGTTCTCGCACCCCGGGCCCGAGTGTCAGCAGGGCCCCCCGGCTCAGCTGCTGCTGCTGCTGCTGCTGCATCCCCTCACTGCCGCCCCCGCCGCCCTCTACAGACTGACCGGAGGGCCGACGTGAGCCGCCGCCGCCCCCGCCGCTGCCGCGATGGCTGTAGGGTATGCTGCCCTGCACCTCGTGCGGCGCTTGGCCCGGCAGCGAGGTGGCGATGGGCAGCCACGTGAGGCCGCTGCTGCCAGGCACGGAGTAGGGGTTGACCGGCGGGCCCATGGCGGTGGACACCTGGCCAACACCCGCGCCAGGCAGGTATGCGAGGGCGCCGGTGCTCGGCCCCGGCCGCAACGGCAGGCCAGCGTCTTCTTGCGAAGACCAAGATGGACGCCTGCTCGCGTCTGCGACCGCGGCCTGCTGGTCCCCGGCGGTGCCTGCGTGCATATTGCCAGGTCACGAGTACGGGCTGATTAAACCATGCAGGGGGAAGGAATACCTGTGGCACACACGAGAGCGGTTGCCAGCTTGTTGCCAGGTGTCGCTGGGACACAAGCGGGAAGGAACGCTTGCGGTGAAGGCCTTGCTGGTACTGGCCATAGGTCTGCTACTGCGTTTACCACTTTGGTCAAAAGGGCCAATTGCAACCCACACTGTGAGACAATTGAGGCCACAGGTGTATACTGCCGTTCCCAGCCACACATCTAAGCCGTGCATCTAACCAAATGGCAACTGTGTTTACAGTCGGCACCAGCCCAAACACCGGCACCACAAAAACACCTTGACAGCAAAACTGCGCTCCAAAATTCACAGCGGCATCGTTTGTGTCGTTGGTGCATGTGTAGCGACATGCAGTGC
The DNA here is from genome assembly GCA_001662385.1 of Chlamydomonas asymmetrica. Taxonomy (NCBI): domain Eukaryota; kingdom Viridiplantae; phylum Chlorophyta; class Chlorophyceae; order Chlamydomonadales; family Chlamydomonadaceae; genus Chlamydomonas; species Chlamydomonas asymmetrica. The sequence continues at coordinate 341,080 of BDDA01000010.1, read as the reverse complement.
AAACATTCTCGGCCTTCGTTATGCACGGTCGCTGACAATATCCTCAACCCCATAAGACAAATAGCACAGGTGGCTCGAGAGTTCCCGAGAACTGCCTGAGAACTGTGGCCGCAAGGAAGAGTGAACCAGCAACGTCCGCAATACTGAGGCACACAACGGCCAAAAGTGTGGGCCCCCCACACTCTTGCTGTGTGCTACAGGTTACTCCCCCCGCTGCACGCAAAGCAGGATGCAGGACCCACCTATGAGAGACGAGCGTTGTGATTGCCTGCCTCCGCTGCTATGGGGAGCCTGTGGCTGCAGCAAAGGATCTTGCAGCTGTTGCCCGCCCAGTCCTGCCTGCTCCGTTCTTGTTGCAGTGCCTTGCTGTTGCTGCTGCTGTTGCAACCCAGGGACTGGTCCTGCGTCGGTGGGATCACCTCGCTGACGTTTTCCGAAGCCACCGCGGTTTCGGCTGCTCTGTTGGAGCAGCGCGCGCTGTGTAGGTGCCGCACCTTGCCCTGCGCCCTCAGCAGGCTCCTGCACTCCGCCTCCGCCCCTGCCACTGCTGCTGGGTTCCATATCAGCTGTGTCTCCCCCTCCTTCTGCTGCCTCCTCGGCCTCTGCTACACCTGTAGCTGATCTAGGGGGAGGGTGGCGCAGCGCACCCTCATCTCCAGGGCTTCCAGCACGCCCACCACCAGCTGCAGCAGCACCACGGCTGGGCGCCCCTCGCTGCAGGCTTTGCCCTGCGGAGTAGGGTGCTTGCTCAGGTTGTGGAAGGCCCAGCTGCTGCTGCTGCTGCCGTGACTGGAGCTCTGCACCCGCGCTGCGAGCCGGCGGCGCACCGCCTTGGCTTTCAAGCAGCCGTTTTAGATGCTGCTGAGGAAGGCCACCTGGGGGAAGGCCTGTCTGCAAGAGCTGCTGCTCTTGCTCTGTGAGGTACTCGTTTTTGGCCGTGGCCCATTTACCGCGGGCCTGTGCTGATGGTTGCTGACCAGGCGCATGCTCGCCTTCCAAGGAACCAGCCTGTCAACGAGCACACCGCACCGCAGCCCACAGTTGAACGTCAGGCAGACAGCGTCGAAGTGCAGGGCAGAATAGGCAAGAAAGCAGGTGCTGCTGGTCCTTCTTCCCACTCAGGCGTCCACACGGCAATATACAAAACAATTAACAGCCGTCTCACACTGGCGATCTAGTTCCTTGCTCGGACAGGACTGGCGTGTTGCACACGCAGGACATTTCGCAGCAGGGCTAGGGGCAACATACGCAAAGGTCAACCGATTTCGGGCATGCGTATGTTGACGAAACTCCGGTCCCCAGCTCAGGCACGTTAGGCCTTGCTTAAACTTTCACGGTGACGCAGGATACCCAGTGGCAAGCAAGCAGCCATATATTAGGATAGATGTGGCAGTGGAAAAGTCGAACCGTTGTGCAGGTTGAACGCCACCCCGAAACCTTGTTCAAAACAGACCCTGAACACATGGCCTCACACAACAGCACTGCCACTGCCAACACTCACTGCGAGTGGGTCCTGGCCAGCCATTCCTTGTGCGCGCGTGACAGTCAGGCCCGGCTTGTAGAGCGCAATGTATTTTCCCTGTCCGCTACCACCGGCAGACTGCAACAGCTCCGCCACGCCCAGCTGAGTGCTAAGCTCTGCACTCCCTTGCCCTGCAGAGGCCCTGTCCTGCTGGGTGCGGGCTGGTGCAGCCAACTCATGTGGTGTGGTACTGTCAGCACCGGGGTCCGGGTCAACGTCGCTGGGCGCACCCGCTGGCGGCGGATGAAAGCCCGCTCCCTCTCTAGGTGGCCCCTGCATATTTGGGGTCCATTAAGCTCGCCCCTCAGTGAACAGGCCTGCTGGGTGGTGTTGGCAAAATGGCTACCGCCTTTGTGACGTGTGAGTGTGGCCCGCTTTCCTCCTCTCCTGACACCCTCTCTCAGAAGAGGGGTGGTAAAAAACGATCGCGCCAAGCGTATCCGAGCTCTTACGACTAAATGTGGACAGTGTGCGCCTAACGAAAGCTAGGGCGGCCAGGTGTAAGGATGCTGCTTGTCCGCTTGCCAGTGTGGGGTGGTGTCTCCTAGTGGGGGAGGTGTTTCTGTGAGACAAACAAGCCAGACGACATATGTACTTAAGGACGCGCACGTCGTAGACGTCTTACGTACGTGCTAGCAGCCGTGGCTGTTGCAAAGTCATGTAGACACGCAAGTAATTGGTAGCTTGGCACGGGTCGGAGAAAGTCCAGGGGCCGCAAAATCATTTGGAGGTTGGAACCCCAAATGGGACCCCAAAAGTCAACCCCGAAATGTGCAGTGAGCAATGCTAGGTGCTTCAGCGTCCATCGAGTGTCTCTGAACATGTATGGTGGCGCGACAGTCACGGCCTGGCTTCTTATCACGCAAACAAGCAAAGGCTGTCGATTCACTCCGCTTGGCACCGACCCAGTGCAGTGCATGATTCCGCCTTGCGACCAGGATGTTAGCGTCAATTACGCATCTCTTGCCAACCCCGCAGTGGTAAACATTGTCCGCTGGTCCCAGGGAGGTGCTCACCAGGTCTAGCCCACCATTGTCTCCGCCAAAACTGCTGCAAGCAAGGTGATGCTCATTCAGCAACCAGAGGAACCCAAGCGCCATTTCATTAATTGAATTGGTTAGATCAAGTGCCTGAAAGGCGTTGGACCCCTGTGTGTTTGTGGCGGGCACACCTGCAAGCGGCTTGCTTGCACGTGCGACTTCACCTTTGAAAGCACGGCGCCACCGGTCGGTCGGTACTCCACTTCACAACATTCACTCAGCTCTGCCCGTGTGCTCTTCTTTGGAATTTTGCCGCCTGTTTTCATCATCAACATGCTCATTGTTTCAAGTAAGGTACGTCCGGTGGGCGATAGTGTCCATACCGGTACCCGCTGTCCCTATGTTCAAGGGTTGAATACCAGTTTGCACATGCAAGTACGCACAACTTACGTCTGGAGTAAACATGCAATCAGATAAAAAAAGCGTGATAGTCGAAGCGATAGGAGACAAACAGTCTAAAAGCGCCCTGAGCTGACTCAAAAGTCCGCGAACCAGCACAAAGGTCGTGCTGGTTTCCAGTGATAATTTTGTCCAGGTTTTCCTTGCCCAGAGCTCCTACCTCACAGAGGCAGTATCAAATGAATCGTGTGTGTGAACCTCCGCGAGACCGCTGTAGTTTTATCTCTTGACACTCAACCTCTTTGTGGCTCACTGTGGAAGCAATATGCATAGGGACGAATTTGCTCCTGACGACAGTTGATTGTTGACGCGGCACGTGCAGACCTGGCCGTACAAAGTTTGCTGACGGCCCGCACCGATATTAGTTATGGTCAGTATGTGAACTGTTGCGCTTGCAGTAAGTTTTTGTGAAGCAGACAGCACGAGTTACTTCCAATCACATTTGTTGTAGTGGGTGTATGTGCTTGTCTTGGCCAGCTGTACTGTTCTGGTAGGTAAACTCGCTGCCAAGTGTCGGCGTGACGAGCGCGTCGGGGACAAGTGTCCACCAAGTGTACGCACTGCCTGTATTTCAGTGCACCCTTGCTGTCTACCCTTCAGCAATAGCCATACCACGACTGGCAATTGTAAGTGGACGACTTGGTTCACATGTATGAGCACGCAACAAGAGGTGGAAGACCACCGGTGTGTTTTTACTGCAACGTGCTACGGAACAACACACACGGTTCAGTTGACAGTCCTGTCCAGCCGTGCTCAAAAACACATCTGCACGTTGCACGCCATGGCAACTCAGGTAAGCAATATGCGTCTATGGTTGCAGTGTAGCGCAGCGCGAAAGCACAAGTGAGTATCCTTTCAGCGCCCGGCCACCCGCAAATGCATCACTGTTGTTGCCACCTATCCGATGTCACACATCAGTGTTTGATCCTTGCCCATTGACACCCTGAACATAGCCGCCTGGATGACAACAAGCTTGTTCGCAATGCAGCCCTAAACGCATGCACTATCACCCAGGTCAGGTCAGGTCAGGTCAGGTCAGGTTAATGTCAGCACAGCATTCAGTCTGCATTTGATGATCAGCAAGGTGGCATTTTGCGTCACCACAGCAGACGCAAAATGCCCAGTAGGTGTGAAAGTCCAGAACCCATAAACATGCGCCCTGCAGGCAAGTGACGGCGTCATAACGGCTGAGTTACGACGCTACTCGCAGGCAGCAGGCAGTGTGCAGTCCAGCACATGAATGAAGACCAGCTCAACCCCTTCAGGGAGGGAGGGATTACAGGATCATACCAGCCAGCTCACTGGCTGGACAGCAAGGCAGGTGAGGGCACAGTAATGTGTGTCCCTGCCTGGAGGCCGAAACCACCGCCAGCCATCCCAAGCCACCCTGTCCGTACAGGCTGCCGTGCGGGTGGCAGCCGCTGTGATATGTTGTGCAGCTGCACGCGAATGAATGTGTGCGCCTACGGCAAACTGTCAGCGTGGCACTTCCTGGCAGGCGTAGAGGCGCGTCTGGTGGTCAGGGAACGACCACCTGCGCGCACACGCACACATGTAATAACAAATGCACGTGTGACGGACAGCGCGCAAGTCAGGCATGCATGCGTAAGGCAGGTGCGCGGCATGACCAGCCAAACTGGCGCTGCGCAGCGTCGCATGTTGCACATTGCGTTCAGGGCAAGCGCACCCAACCCTAGCCACACACCCTCCGACTCCGATCGCGCGCACGCCCTGCTCACCTGCACACCGGGCACGTGTGGTGCTGCTGCAGCCAGGGCGTGATGCAGGCGGCGCAGAACGAGTGCCCACACGGCAGCGTCACCACCATGCGCGCCTCACAGCCGGGCGCCCCACGCACACCCGCACTGCTGCTGCCACACCCGCCGCCGCCGTCCTGATGACGCTGATGGCGCTGATGCGCCTCCAGGAGGGGCCGAGCGCTCAGCGAACGCAGCCGCGCGCCGCTGCCGCCGCTGCCACCTGCAGCTGTTGCGCCTGCACCTGCATGGCCGCTGCTGCCGGATCCATCAGGATCAGATGCACGCATGGTAGTGGACCGCGGCTGGTTGGCGTTGTCAATGCTGAGGCTGGTGCGGTTGATGCTGTTGTTGCCTGGGGGATTCTGGGTGTCCCGGGGCTGGCCGGGCAGGGCGCTGCTGCTGTTGGTTCTGTTAGTGGCGGTGGATGCAAGAGACGCTGAGGCATGTGAGTGTGCAGACGAGCTGCCAGGGCGGGAAGCTGCTGCTGGACGCAATGCTGATGGTGCCATGGACGCTGTGGACGATCGCCCGGTTTGTGGGCGTGATTCTTGTTCGGGCTGGTGGCAGAAGAGCTTTTCCATGCAGATGTTGCACTGGCGGTCTGCATCTACACTACTGGCAGGCCGCTGCGGTGCACCACACCCCGAGACCGCCATCAAGCAGCAAGCCAGCAAGCAGCAAGCAGACCTCAGCAGGGTGAAAGGTTGAATGGGCGCCGTGACATTGCACAGCTTGCACAAATATGGAAGGCAGCACAGCAAGGGGATGTGACAGTGATGGAAGCTCATCAGGCTATTGGCGACTACGGGGTGAATCGCAAGGGCAGCGGGGAGGCCAACATCCCAACAACTAAACAAACACACATGCTTGGCACCCGGTATCCGTGGAACGCATTTTACATGCCTCACGGTCAGCAGCATTTAAAGCATGCAAAGCGTGCCACGAGATTGCATGATCTGCGCTCTTCGTGCTTCAAAAGAAGGGATTAGTGCAAAATGTTTGAACAGGCGAGTTTGACGGCGGTGAGCGGTGCTCCTGCAGGAGCATGGGTATGTGCACCAGCCAGCCGGAGTGGGTCCAGGTTGACTCATGGTGCAGTCATCCACCGATGATAGCCCATGGACTACCGCATGCAAAGCACGCCTCTTGAAGTCGCCCGTTCGCGACACACACTCACCACAGGCACTCACCACAGGCAGGCGGCAAATCACTTCAGGCAGCACTGCGCGCCGCATCACACCGTGTTCATCCAGAGCTAGCAGAGCCGTGTAGTCGCCACCACCATCGCCACCGCCACCGCCACCGCCGCTGCTGCCATCCAGGTTGCGGGGGCCGCCTTGAGCCGTTCTCACGCCAGCGCCACGCCTGCTGGGGTCACCGGGGAGAGGCTGCCGAGCCTGCCGTTGAAGGTTGTATTGGGGGTGGTCCGGGTAGACACGGCGCACACGTGCCCATCGGCTGCCCGCATCATCGCCTCGCCCCTGCGTTGCTGCCTGCAGTGGCGATGCGAAGCCGGAGAGCAGCTCTGCTTGGGCACGCAGCATGGAAGATAAGGCTTCTGGTAGCTCAAGGCCGTCAAACAGGCCCTCGGGCATTGCGTGGAGAAGGTGCAGGGCGTTTGGGTGGGCCCAGCTGCGGCTCAAGCGGGTACGACCAAGGTGCACGCTGCTGTCCAACCAGGGTGCGACGTCCATCGCTGGTAAGCCTGGGAGGGTGTGGGTCCTGGCAGGTCCCCGCAGCACAGACGGGTTCTGCTGGGGGGTTCCCTGGTTGGGGCGCATATGCCCTGCATCGAGGCCGGTAGATGGTGCAGAACGCCCGGGCGTTGTGCGCTGCTCACTACTGTTGTCCCTGCCTTCATCCTGGCCCTGCACCAGGCTCAGGCTGGCTCTCCTGCGACGTCCAGGTACGGCAGGTGGGGACTGGGTGGTGATGTCGGTTCCCATAGACATTTCGACAAATGGTGAGGAGCGTCCAGCACTTGGCGCTTGTGTTGACGCCTGCCAGAGCAGTGGAGGTCGGAAACCGTCTGTTTCCGAAATCAAAGTGTCTGGTGGGCCTGGGTAATTCTGCTGCGCTACGGGGTCCCTGTGAGGTGGCAGGTCTGCACCGTCTGACATCAACTGCATGGTGTTCATATTGACGTTCCGCGAGGCAGCCAGCACTCTGCTTGTAAGGTCATCAAACGCCATTTCAGCCAGCTGGGAGAAGGGCATGAGGGTGACAGCTGGGGTGGCAGAAGCGTCACCGGAGGTGTTTCCATGAGAGAGGCTCATGCGCCTTCGCAAAGGCAACGGGCCTCCACTGCCATAGGACTCTGCGAGGATGGTGAAGAACATTCAACAGACAGAAGACGGGCAGTATACGATGTGCCCTGAAAGCCTGTTGACTGGTGGTTGAGCCCGTGACCACTGGAAGTCAAGGACAGTCCATCAACACCACCAGAGCCTGCTGTATGTCGTGTGAAGGTCAGAGTACTTCAAGGTGCAAGTACGTGATGGCAGTAGCGCGAGCACTTTTGCGTATGCATGCACCTGTCCTCAGCTGGAACCAGTGTGCACTGTGGGTTCTGGTGACGGAGCACAAACTCATTATGGCACAGCCAACCCCCTGTGAACCGGTCCGCTTGCATTTGCGTTGCCAGATTTCCACCACCCACCGATGCAGGCCTGAATGTACTTGCGTACTTGAAGGCAGTTCGTGGATGTGACAGGGTCTCAACGTAAGTGTCACGCAAGTGTCACCAGTGAGTTCCTGCTCCGCTTGGGTTTCAACCTCACTGCATGCGCCGTGAGTGCGAGTAAACACACCACTGTGGGCCTGCACGCGAGGTTGCAGTTTTTACAGGGGAACGGTGCTGTGGCTGCTTACCTGGAGAGGACATTTTTCGCTCTGAACGCCGTTCACTGCCCTTACACTGCGCTCAGCTTGCTGTCAAGCCATAGTCAACAGCGCGTGTGGGGGCGCCCGGTGCCTAGTATGCTGACCACCAGAGGGCTCAGGGCGCGTAGCAGAAGTGTGTTGCTTGCTTGCATTGCTTGGCGGCTGCACTCTGTCGGCTCGGCTTTGCGCTGACCTGAGCGGTTGGAAGGTTCCAGAGCACGGTGTGCACTAACTCGAGGAAGGAAGGAGTGAAGCAGCTGGCGTAGGTCCAAACTCACAGCACGCGTCGTGGCTGAGCGCTGAACAAGGCACAGCTGCGGCCCCTCTTGTTGGACCTCCCTCAGCAATGTGACTTTTGAGGGAAGCATCCACATGGGCTTGCACGGTTGCACCGCGAGGCATGACACAGGTATCCTTGGCGCCCCTGCACCCCTCTTCCTGTCAAAATATTTCCAATTGCAATTCAGGCCTGTAACATGCCGCATCAATGGCAACACCCACGAGCCT
>BDDA01000010.1:293388-308525 GCA_001662385.1 Chlamydomonas asymmetrica | reverse complement strand
TTTTTGGGGGGGGGGGGTACATCACGTGCCAGCCTAGCCAGCCGGGGAGGATTGCGGTTGAGGCGGACTCAAATAAGCGAACGCAATAACCTATCAATGCCACACGTGTGCAACCTGTGGCCAGTTACGGATTTGCGCTGGCCGGCACCGCCTATGTGTCCTATCCACCATACGCTGTTGAGTCACCATTGCACGTCCGAATCGTACAAGTCGGGGTCGCACCCCCAATGGGGCACCGGTGCCACCGGATACACGATTACACTGGGTACATACACTGCGCTGACCAGCGCATGAGAGAGGCATTGTGTGCGGCGCTCCCCTGCCAGGGGGACGCTGGCGGCGTAGGCAGACAGCTAACAGGCTGTTGCAGCTGACACTGGCCGCCTGGCGCAGCTCGCGTGCGAGCGAGGGGCAATACATGCAGCGCACTCAAGGAGACTAATTTGACATCACTCACATCACCCTGATGATGGAATTAACGTAATGATTGACCGACTTGACAGCACTGATTAGGTTATTCATGGATAATGGGAGCAGGTGCGATGCCTGGTGCTTCGCCTGCTTGTGCCTGAGTGCTGCCTTGGCCTTGCTCGCTGCTCTTGCTTTTCTGTTCCTTGTCCCTGTCCCTGTCCTTGCCCCGGCCGGGTGTCAACCCTAGGGTTTCAGCCTTGCCCTGTCCTTGTCGTCGCCTGCTTCTGCCCGGGTGTGTTAGAGTATGTATACCAGCTGGTATGACTTGGGCCAGCCAGGTGTACACGCAGGCCATGATGGGGGCAGCAACGTCAGCAGGGGGGGGGCAGTGGGAGAGTTGAGAGAGCGCACGCAAGCAGCAGGGTGATGGTACCTCAGGTCACACCGGGCAAAGTGGGTTTCAATTCAATTGACAGTGGAAACCCCGCTGACACGAGTGCAGGTTGACCAAACCCTTGCCTTGCCATTACTGCCATGCAAAATGGCAGTGCAGTGCATGTCGAATTGTGTATTGTGTGCATTTGTGGTTTGCCAGAAACACACGACCGACGCAATGCAAGCCAAGTCCGATACGATAAGGAAAGGAAAGTGGCTACACAAGGGCGTAGGAGTAGTAGTAGTACGTATAATCGATGGGCTGAATGGTTTTACATCCGGCACACGCGTACGCATCAGGTTTGCATGGCTCGTGTAGGACATGTGATGGGACGCACACAACTCTGGCAAGTGCCTCTCACAGCACTACGGCTGCATGCTGGACCAGCTCCTCCTCAAGCACTACTGTGGGTGGCATCTGTGGTGGGGCCCAATCGGCCAGCAGCGCGCCCTGCCGCTGCTGCTGCTGCTGCGTGTTGTAATCAGTTGGGTGTGGCGCTCCGCACCATGCGCTGCCGCCATACCGTCTGGCGGCCGCGTCCACTCGCGCAGTCCACGCGCGCGCTGCGCTGCGCACCGCGGCATGAAGGCTGCCCCCACCCCCACCGCCACCACTGTCATCATCATCGCCTCTGGCAGCTGCTCCTGCGCTGGTCGTACCGCCATCGCTGCTTGATGTGTCTGGCGCTGAGAAACCCGCAAGCGTGCTGAGGTCATGCTCCGGCAGCAGCACGGCTTGGGTGTGTGAGGAGGTGCGTGGGCCAGGCACGGTGCTGGCCAGGGACTCATCACCGGTCGGGCTAAGAGCGGCGGCAGTGCAGCGTGCACGCAGGCGGTACAGCCACAGCGCCTGGCCCGACAGGCGCAGCGCTGCGGCTTCAGCCTCCTGGCGGCTGCCCAGGCAGTACACCAGCGGGTAGCCCAGCAGCAGGCCCTGCAGGGTAGGCTGCAGCGGCAAGCCCGCCAGCGCGCCCAGGTCCACGTAGTGCACGCGGGGATGGCTGCTGGGAGGCAGCTGTGGTGGCAGCAGTGACAGCGCTGGTGTTGCGAGTGTGGACGCGCTTTGCGGTTCCCCAACCGACGAGCCCGCTGCGTCTGTGCCTGGGTAGGGCACGGGTGATGCTGCAGGCGCTGGTGTTGAGGCTCGGAGGATGTGTTGCAGCTGCGCATGCAGCGGCTCCAGCTGCTGGCATACTGCCTGCGGCATTACACAGCGCACAGTCGCACGTACTGTGACGGCCGCCATCACTCATAGCAGTGAAGCACCAGCGATGGGTGCATACGGTACATACATACATACGCGGCTAGGTAGGGTTCAGCGCCGGCCTTACATCAAGAGGTAGTGGGCCAGCTAGGCCGCTGACTCATGCACACGCACACACGCACACGCACACACATACGCACACATGCACACGCACATAGGCATGCTGATGACTGCAGGCAGGCAGGAAGGCAGGTATCGCAGCGCCTCCCTCACACACACGCGCACACTGACTCTGGACACGCACACAGTCTCTGGACACACGCAGGCCTCACCCATGCTGCTTCGTCAGCCAACGCAACCGCCAACGCTGCCTCCTGCAAGGCCCCCCCACCCTTAATGCCATGGTCGGCCCCTGCCCCTGTGCCTGCCCCTGCCCCTGCGCCTGCACGCCTCCCCTTGCGCCTGCCTGCAGCTGAGGGTGGTGGTGGTGAGGGAGGGCATGGCGGGAACGCTAGCAGCAGCGGGCGTACGCCCCATGAACATGAACATGTTGCGGAGGGTGGGGTGTGGTGGACAGCAGGGCCAGCAGCGCAACCAGCATTGAGGCCGGCAGCAGCAGCAGCAGCAGCAGGCACTGATGGCTCGTCGAGCTGATCCGTGGCCTGCACTGCGCCGGCTGGTGCAGGTGTTGGCGGGTGCTGCCCCTGCTGCTGCTGCTGCTGCTTTGTCATGAGCCCCGCCACATGCGCTGCCAGCACGTCTGCGCGGCCCATCAGGTGGCAGCCATCAAGTGCCATCACCACCACTGCAGCGCCGCACGCAGAGGAGGCACACGCAGAGGAGGCACAGTCACACTCACGCCCGTGAGCTGCCACACTGCTGACACCATACAGCAATGACATGTGTCGCCTTTAGCTAACGGAGTAGCTCTGCAGGTAGCTCTGCCAGCCGGCCATACGCCTGCCTGCCAGGCGAGCTGGCCTAGATGCGCAGCTAGCGGAGCGTATGCATTGGCACGGTCATGCTGTACAAGACACCACAGCCGCAGCTGTCAATACGCACTATGACATCGGACAACGCGGCCAGTTCAGGGCAGCGAGGGAGAGCACACAGCAATGAGGCACTGCAAGCTCTGCGCAATTGTGCAAGAGACTACACAAATGATGTTGTTTGGTTTGGTCGCTCAACGACGCACCAACGATGAACATTTGGCGCTAGTGCATGTTGATGAGGTAGCGGTAGCGTTCTGACACTCACTGGACCATGCTGCGCTGGGAGGCGTGGAGTCAGCAGCGCTGCCAGCACCGCCAGCACCGCCAGCGGCGCCCCCCAGGCGCAGCGCCTCCACCACAGCGCCCGCTAGCGCCACCAGCGCATCCCTGCCCAGGCCAGGGGGGGCGTAGTCCAGCATGAAGCACGGCCGCAGGCACGCCGCTACCGCCAGCATATCGTACGACAGCCGGCGCCACACGCGCTGCAGGGCAGCCGCTGCAGCGCTGCGGTTGAGGCTGCCTGCCCGAGCCTGCCTTGTGCCCCCCGCCCCGGGCACTGGTGCAGGGGTGACAGCAGGCGTGCGCGCTGCTGTGTCAGCGCGTGGTAGCTCCCGGCAGGCGGCCACAACGGCCGCCACCACGGTGCTGCTCAGGTTGACGGCCACGACCCCATCCTGGTGAGGCATGCGTGACCTGCTGCGCACAGCCGTGCTGTGCCCGTCGCTTGCTGTGCGGCGGCAACAGCAGTGGCAGTGGTAGTGGTAGCAGCAGGTGCAACGAGCGGCAGTCGATTGAACAACCCCACCTGCGTGACCTGATGGAACGACAGAGGCAAGCAGGGTGTCTGTGGCCAAGCGGCTGGCAGTTGCAAGGCCACTACTACCGCGCTGGCCTGCACCTCAGCAGCTGCCTGTTCTCATGTGCTGCGCTGCCCAGAGAACAGCGGCAACAGCCGTCAGTACCGTGGTCCTGTGCTGCCCAGCCAGCTGCTCACTTGCTGGCTGCGCTGGCGGGTGTGGTGTCAGGCAGAGGAGCGCCACCTGTCGTGGCACCGCCGGGTGTGCAGCTGGCCTCTTCTGCTGCTGCAGCTACGCTGCTGCTGGCAGCGAGATCGCTACCACTTGCTGCTGCGCCTGCGACTGCTTCGGGCGCGTGCGTGATCGCCACGCGTTGTCCCTTACTGTCTTGGCTGTCGTGCTGCCTCTGCTGCTGCCCCTGCTGCCCCAGCTGTCCCTGCTGCTGCTGCTGCTGTGCGCCCTGTATGCCCCACAGCCTCAGCAGCTCATCCGTCTCCTCCTCCAACACCTGAAGCAGCCACAACGCACCGCGGCATTGGGTCGCAGTGCATCACACGGTGTGAACGCCACACAGTACGCCTCCGGGTGCGCTGACATGACCGTAAACGGATTGGCAGCAGCTGAGGTTCACCTCACAGTGGTGGGTGGGCACAGAATGGTCGGTGGCCAGTAAGTAGTCATCCACCATGTGCTGCAGCATACCTTGATGCCCCTAGCCGCATCTAATCGATCCCCACACCCTGACATACAGACACATAACACGCGCAGCGAGTCGTGCATGCTGGCCATCACACGCCTTACCTCCGCACACCCACGGCAGCCAGCAAAACACAAGCAAAATAAAAATCGCAATGTTCCTCGTTGCACGGTTCAACCGGCGGCGTGCACACAAGGGCTGACACCCTTGCGATGCTCACACACATACACATGCACATGCACGCGCGTGTGTGTGTGTGCTCCACAGCCTCCAGGTATTCTCCCTCCCTCCCTGACGCCCTTCCACTGCGAGTGTATGCTCCAGGTACCCTCCCTCCCTCCCTCCTGCCCCTCTCTCCCTGCCCGCCCCCGTCCCCGCCCCAGCACCAGCAGCCCGCCGCCAGCCCCAGGCGCCGCCGCACCGTCAGGTAGTTGTCTAGGTCGCCCAGCGCCTTGAGGCCCTCGCCCAGCGCACGCACCAGGCCCGACACAGCAGCCACGTTGCGCTGCAGGCGCTGAGCCTCAGACCGCACAGCACTCAGCGCCGCAGACACCTCGCCGCGCTGCGCGCCATACACCTGCATGCTCACGCACGCAGTCACGCGCCATGGCACGCGCACGTGCGCGCATGTAAAGGGTGTGCGTGAAGCATGAAGGCGAGTAGCAGCAGCCCAGTGAAGCCGGTGGCATGGCATTGCGACAGTAGGTCTCAGCACCTCCGTCAGGGCAAATATTAGCGGGAGGGGACGAGGGGTGGAGGGAGACATATGGGGCCATAGCAGGACACGCACGAGTGCGGGGGTGAGCGGCACCAACTGTGCTTGGCAAGTGAGCACATATAGGTAAAGGTCCACACCTTACGTCTGCATGAGCGAGTAGGTTATGCAGTGCCTGGTCATACGCCACCCCCCACCCCCCCACCCACTGCTTACTTGCTGAACGTCTGTGTTGGTTTGCGCCACGAGGCGTGCGGCAAGCTCGCCACACGCGGCCAGAGCCTTCTGAGTCTCTGCCTCTGCAAAGAACTCACAACGTGTGTGACTGGTGACCCCTGGTTGTTGGGAAGTAAGCCGTTTGCCTGGACTGTTTTGCTGTGACTGCTGGTCGCCAGTGATCTTGGCAGCGCGGCACTGCTGCAAGGTCATCAGCAGACGGGAGCAACAAACAGAGGCGCACTGACCTTTCTGTTTCTGGAGTTCCTGAACGTTTTGCAAGTGGTCCTTCAGTGCTGGGCCAAACATACTCCACGCGTGAAGACGCTGCTGGTCATGCCAACAACCATCAGCGTGCCATCAACTGCCGCTAAGCCGCTAAGGGTATGGAGGTGTGAGCACTGAGCAGTAGCAGCTGCAGCAAGGTCTGATAGGTGCCTCGTGGCAAAGCCGGCTTTAATAGGGCATGAGCCCAAGAAGCGAGTGCAACACTGCAGCAATGCGGATGCCGATCGCAACGCAGGCGCCAATGTCCCGCACAGCTTTGATTGCCACTGTGTGTGTGCGAGGACCACGCATGCTTGTGTCTCACATGCTCACGTCTCGTTGTGCCTGTAGCACTATCGTACTCATTGCCTGAACACTTGACACGTTCACCCTGCTGGCAACTGTCATCACCACAACGTGAACAGCCAACTCAGCCGTCATGGCGGGTGTTATGCCGGAGTCTGTTCAGCAGGTTCAGAAGGTGAGGCTTCCAACGCATGTCATGCCAATTGCAGTGTGTCCCACAGCACGTGTAGGTGTGTCCGCCCGTGCACATGCCCGTCGCCAAGCGTCCACTTGTGCCCGGCGTGGTGTGGCAGCATCAGAACATATTTGCGTCAGCAGATCGTGTAGCTTTATACTTATCGCCACTCTGCACTATGTGGGTTGTAGCGATGGCGCCTGTTTGGTCATGCCTGATGGCCGTGACTCTTGCCAGTTTCAGTGGCAGCCCCCTTCTGCTCAGTATGCCATCAGCAGTGGTGAGCAGTGCCCGTATCCACTTGTGCACTGAAGCTGGTGCAACGTGCACGCTTGATGGCTTTTGCAGGCGGTTGAGGGGCTGATCGACGACATCCAGCGCTCCCACCTGTTGCCCCGCCAGAAGGATGCGTTCTTGTGTTGCGCCAAGTGCTGTGACAGCTCGCAGAACGTTCAGCAGCTGGAGGGCTGGTACGTGGCACAGTAGGCCTGTGCTTAGCGCTGCTGATTGAAGGTTCCCACCTGCAGGCCCCCACGCCTTACGTGAAGGCCCTGTGATGCCAGCCTGAACCGTTAGGACGCTTGCAGCTTACGAACGCAGTGTTAGCTTGGTCCTGGCATTCCATGCACCAAGTCCCATCTGGCATCGTGCTTTCCGCATGTGACTTATCACTCACAAGTCGCCGATGCTTATCGTGTGTGCTGATAGTGTGTCGGGGTGTGCTGACACGTACCGCGCCTCGCCTGTCGCTTGTTGGTGCTCGTGCAGCGTGCAGCGATGCTCCCAAGGCTCCGCTGAGGCGCAGAAGTCCATCCAGCAGAACCTGGGGCAGTTCCAGGTAGGTGGGCGGCGTCGTTCAGCTGTACGGCTGTTGCAGGCGGGGGAGGGGATTACAAAGGGGTGGGAACAACGCGCACCGCCGCCTGAATTCGCGTTGATGGCCCGTCACGGCAGCCGCTATCACCCCCTCACCTGAGCTGTGGGCGCCACACTGCTCGCGCCCTGCCCGCCCGCCACCCAACCCCTTCACCCCAGCTCATGCGCCCACGCACTACAAACTTCTCCCATGCATGCTGTGCTGCTTGCTGCCCACCCCCCACCCCAGTAATGCACCGCATGTCAAAAGCGCGTCCTTGGCCCTTGGCCCTGCTGTCGGCTGCTGGTGCTGTGCAGGATCGCTTCCAGCGGGAAGCCATGCGCTGCCAGGACCAAGCACGGGTGAGTGGCGCTGGCGATGCGAATTGGTTGCACGTGCATGGTGGCATGCAGTCGCGGTTTGCCAACCTGCTGAGCCACGATCGGTTGATGAGCACACGGCTTAGTGGGCAGCCTGGTCAAGTGCAGGGCGGTGAGGGAAGGATGAGGGGTGAGCGGCTGATGCGCGGTGCTGAGCTCGCGCAGCGCTTGCGCTGCAGCGTCGGGGAGCCTCCAGGCGGGTTGCTGGCGGTGGTGGTGGTGGCGGCATGCCAGCGGCGTGTACTGATGAGCATGGCCCATCATGCGCCAAAACGCTATTGACAGTGGCGCGCTGTGCTGCCCTCACTTTTTGCTCTGCGCGGTGCACCCCCCCCCCCCCGCCCGCGCAGGAGATGATGCCGTTTGACGCCACGGCCTCGGACCAGCAGCGGGCCCAGGTGCGCCCCAGTGCAGCGACGCGTCGCGCGCTGCCATGGCTGTGATGCGGCCGTCGTGTGGTTGAGTGGCCGCATGCTTGTCGGCCTTCACGGCCTGTCACAACCAGCCTGGCCACATCTTCGCGTGTATCCTGCCTTGCCTCCACCCACCTCACGCGCTGCCTGAGGCATCCCCGCGGTGTGTGCGCATGACCTGGTTGTACCTAAATTGCCTCGCCCTGCGCTGGCCTGGCCTGGCCTGCTCCCCCCCACCCTGCTGCTGCTGCTGCTGCTGCTGCTGCTGCTGCTGCCGCCGCAGGACAAGTTCAACAGCTGCATGGAGGCCAGCGGTCGTGACTTCCTGGGCAAGGTGCCTAAGCTCAAGGCCGACATACTGGCGGCGCTCAAGCGCGCGTGAGGCAGGCGCATGCAGGGCGACAGAGGGAGCGCACCCGGGATCACCAGCTCCTTAGGCGCGCAGTCAATGCAGCGTTGATAGCAACAATGCTACGCTTTGCTGTCTGCTGGGCCCCCCGGCCTGCCTGGCTCTGCCATGTGGGTCACTGTCTCGACCATCACCACCACAACCACCACCATCACCACCACAACCACCACCAGTATATGCCATGTCCACCAAGCAAGTGAGCGCTGCTGCCACTGACCACCTCAGGGCTGAGACGAGGACCAGACCCCAGACTGTGTCGGGGCGGGTGCACACTGCTAGCGCAATGAAAGACCCCCCGTATGTTGCATATGGGGAGTCACTGCATTCCTTTCATCAGTATTTGTGCTCAATCGTTGCTTCATGGCTTGGCTGCATGGTACAACGTGCGCATTTAACAACCGCCAGGATGTTTGGACTGGGGCTCGGTGCGCATCACATCACATCACATCACATCGCTCGCCAACTGGCCATGCGGACAAGCCCAGGGCGTTGTTGCGCTCGCTCATGGTGGCCCGAGTGATGCGTGAGTGATGCGTGAGTGAGCGAGTGAGCGAGGGGGTGCATGCATGCACCCGCGGGGGCGCCACAGTGCTGCTGCCAGCTGGCGTGGGAGGTGCGCTGGTGCATGTTGTGCTGCAAGGAGGGTGCAGGGGGCAGGGGGCAGGGGCCAGGCAGGCAATGAGCGAAGGCAAGTGTAGTACATGCTTGATGCCTGACCTGACCGGCTGGTGCCACCTAGTTTCGTTCATAGGTTCATCCCGCCTGGTCTTGCTGTCGCCGCACGCCCACATGTCCTTGCCAAGCCGTTGCGGAGCGCGAGTTCTGCCTCTCACCCCGTATGTCCACCGCTGAGGGCTGGCTGGTTTGTTCGCTTGTCGTCCGCGTTTTGTCCAGATGCTCGGCCATGCAGCGCCTCTGCGCTGCGGAGCGCTGTGCCGCAATGCTGCATGGTCTGCGTGCCTGCCTGCCAGCAGGCGGCAGCGGGAGGTTCACAGCGTGTGCTGCCGCAGGCAGGAAGGCGCGTTGAAAGCCGCTTAGTTGCTTGATCCGATGAATGCTGCTCTTGCGAGGGCCATTGCCGACACTTGCAAGGGTGGGGAGCAGCCCTCGGCACATGAGGTGGTTGCTGCACTGCCTGGGCACTGAACCGCTGTGCCCAGCGCACAAGCATCATGCGTGCACAACAGACACCACGCTGCTGCTGCTGCTGCGTATGCTGCGTATGCTGAGCTAGGCCCCCCCCCCCCGGCTGCACACGCACATGTCCAGCGCTGGTCACCCCCTCACGGCCACTGCCGGTACACAAGTGAAGGCCAGCGTGCGTCCACCTACCTACCTGTGAATGACCTCCCCGTGCAAACCCTGCACACCGCCACCAGTGCACGTGATGACACGCCGACAAGCGCGATGAGCCTCACCTGACACTCCCACATGGCACTAGAGCAGCGCTGGGCTGTGCTGCTGCATCACAGGAAAGGTGGCTGTGTGTGGCAACTCAGCGGCTGCAGCGCAGCGCCACACAGGGAAGGTGTGGTCGTATTCAGGCTTACAGCACGCATTTCATAGGCGATTGCCCAGCAATATGCTGAGTGTGAGGCCACACAGGGGTGGTATGGGTGCATGGATTGCACGTAGCAGCATCGTACAGCCTACCAGACAGCTGTTGCATGGCTGTGTATCGGAATGCTGCATGGACATGCAAGTGCCATGAGTCAGCGTTCGGTGACGATATCCGCAACAGCCCAGCTGAGCCATTTGAGTTGGGACTTGGTCCTTCAGTTGGCGCGAAGAAGGCAGGGTGCGGGAGTGGAAGGGTGGAGGCGAGGTCAAGCGCGTGTTGGCACGACAAGGAGGAGCACAAGAACGGAGCGCATGTCAGATCAGCACGCACTCTGATACAAGCTCGTGCGGGCAATTTGCCAAGGCTGGCAAACAGCGCCACCCAACATACAAGTGCGCATGTCAGCGTGAAGGACGACGCAGGTGAAAAGAACAGTGCTTATGACAAAAATGCTTGACGACAGAAGTAAGTGAGGATCTTTAGGCCTTGACCGCCAGTGCGCCCTCGATCAACGAGCGCGTCTCTGCCTTGGTGGCAAGTTCCAAGGCTGTCTTGCCGTCCTGGTCCTTGGCCTTAGGGTCCGCCCCACACCCCAGGGTCTCCTTGACCTTGGGGGTGTCGTTCTGGCTTGCAGCAAGCACCAGGATGGCATCGATGTGCGCAATTCCGGTGGCCAGCAGCCCCTCCATGCGGTCGTAACTGCCCTCCTCTGCCAGGAACCCCATGTAGTTGAAGTAGTCCTCTACGTCCTGGTAGGTATAGTCCTCCCTACGCAGATACTCGCCAGAGCCCTGGTCAGAGGGGGCGCTCTTGTTGAAGTTGAAGAAACCCACTTTCACATTGCGAGCCTGCTGCTGCACCTGCTGGGGCCGAGGGCCCGTGCACGCACTGGTGAAGGGGCGAGCGACACACCTAGCCGAGCTGGTGGCTTTGCTGCTGCGAACCACGCAGGCGTGCCGGGAGGCTGCGTTCAAGAGCATTTTGCTAGTGGTCGATTTTGTTGTGTAAGCGAGATGCAGGCGGCAAGCGCTGCGGTGAATAACAGTGTACAGAGCACAGTCGCTGGATACACAGAAATAAGTACTTGTGCCTTACAGTCGACGCCAGAATTGTTTCAAATGTTGGGGTGTGACCCAGATTGATCACAGCTGGGAATCTCCTGGGTTCAGGGACACAATGCAAAGAGCTGCTTGTAGATCCAGAGCAGTTTCAGGCAATATATGTGCATTCAGTGTTTTCCAGGCACGGTCTTGGGTTCTACGACCCACACTACCAATCCATGCATGCCCCAAACACGCTGAACTGTAGACACGACCACAGGTGTGTTTGACCCCTGTTGTAAGAGAAATTTTACTTGTGTAGCACGCAATTGTCTCATCCTGTCCAACAAACACGCCCATTTCCAGGGCCCTGAGAACAGGCTTTCGAGACCAACGGAGCCGGACCAAAACGATGATATGTGCACGCCTATGCACTTACACATTCAGCCTTAGTTTTGCAAAGTGCCTGGTAGCAGCTAACTTAGCTTGTAGGTGCAGCTGTGTTGGCGCAGGCTGAGTTTCAGCGCTATTGTATATGACCAGCTCAGCCTGCAGACATGCCAGCACACAACGACCTGCCAGGCTACACAGACAGTTATTAGACTAGCTATATTAGGGCATGTATATACTTCGGTCTGTCTATCTTTTACTCTCTGCTATGTAATGGCATTTGTACTGTTTGCATGTGGGTTGTGTACTGCGCTGCAAGTGAGAGGAGTACTTGGCCCAAGCTGCGCGCCATCTCTGGCCCTCTTCTTACTGGCCCTCTTCTCTTTGCCGTTTGGGCGTGTTTCCCTGGACCACTCGCAAAGATGGGTCGTATGCACAGCAATGGCAAGGGCAAGTCCGGCTCAGCGGTGCCCTACAAGAGGACCCCGCCCTCATGGCTGAAGCTGACCTCCGGCGAGGTGCGTTATCGAATAGAGACTACAAAGTGGCAAACCTGTGTGTTTGGTAAAGAGGGCTGCTACCTTGCCACGTACGAGGCAGTCATGGGATGCGTCAGCGGCGGCTTTCACAGTTGCGGGCCAGGCGCCTCGGCCAGTTGTGAGGCAATATGCGGCTGGGCAGCAAGCTCTGCCTTCCTTGTTTACTACTCAGCCGGCTCTTAGTTTGTACTTTGAACCATGGCTGCGTGTGCAGGTGACTGACATGATTTGCAAGATGGCCAAGAAGGGTCTGAGGCCCTCGCAGATTGGCGTCCTGCTGCGTGACGAGAAGGGTGTCCCCAGCACCGTGTCAGTCACTGGCTCCAAGGTCCTCCGTATCCTGAGGTCACAGGGCCTCGCGGCTGAGATCCCTGAGGACCTCTACTGCCTCATCAAGAAGGCCGTGACCATGCGCAAGCACTTGGAGCGTTGCCGCAAGGACAAGGACGCCAAGTTCAGGCTGATTCTGGTGGAGAGCCGTATCCACCGCCTGGCGCGCTACTACAAGGTTAGCAGCGTCGCATCGGTGGTGTGGGCACGTAGGATGCAAAGAACAACCCTGCCTGCTTGCTTGCTTGCTTGCTAGTAGTGTTGGAGCAGGGTGATTGCATATTCGTCAGTGTGTTATACTGTGGCATACATTCTGAAGCCTTGTTCTGTGACGTGCATGCTTTACAAAACTGGCGGCTGGCTCGACTCCTGTTCGGTCCCCGGCTTACAAGAGGTGTTGCTGCGTGCGTCTGGCTTTGCCTTGCAGACCACCCGCCGCTTGCCTCCCACCTGGAAGTACGAGTCCGCCACCGCCTCCGCCCTGGTGGCTTAAGCGGCTTGGAGCTTGCTGGCTCAAGCATGGTGCTGTTGGAGCCGCCTCGCAGTCAACATGTCCCTGGATACTATAGCGCCTGCAAAGTGCGGCTGGGGTTGGCTTCGGCCCCCCGTCAGCGTGCAGTGCGGCTTGCCCTCGGGCGCCCATGCGTTTGTGCCAGTATGCACTCCTGTCCGAAGGAAGCTGCTGCGTCACACTGCCAGTGTTCAACTGGATTACACCAGAAAGATGTAAATCATCCCTGGGTAATACCGGTCCTGGCTTAGCTCCCCTCACGGGGAAGCTGTGCCCCATCGTGTCCCTCTTGCGCCACCTGCTGCCACACGCACGCGTGCGCCGCGCAAGGCACTGGCAAAGGGTCCGGTGGAGGCGCGTGTCTTCGGGCTCGCTTGTGCACCCCGTTTATTGTTGGGGGCCTGGCTTTACTGGCTTGGTCAGCAGCTGTCTGACCGGTCTGCTTCCTGCCCGCGGAGATGCGCGACTCCACCTGGTGCCTGCGCTGCTGCCTTCTGCCCGCGTGCCTTGCGTGCTGCGGCTATCACACAGCAGTAGTGCCCCAGCTATTGCCAGCAAACAGACTCTGTCAGTCGACAGAAGGCCGCCAGCAAGGGTTACAGGTCCATGCCGAGTACATGCAGCACAGCACAGCAATCTTTGCATCATGGCAAGGCATAATGCTCACAACTGGGAAGATAGGCTACCGCTGTTGGCTAAGGTGCTGCCAGGCAGACGGGGGCTATGTATGCCACCGCTGCGTGCAGCCGCATGCAGCGCTCTTGTAGAGCTTGGCTTGGCGGGCAGCGGACCAACCAGCGCCAGCACCACCGGCATGAGCACGAGGCCGTGCAGGGCTCCCAGCAGCACCAGCCCCAAGTATAGCCTGCATGCCAAAAGGGGCAGCAGGCATGAGATGTCGACAGTGAGGATTACCCGAGGATATACTTGTGACTGGCTTGACTGAACGCATGCAGTGATCGGTGCAGGTAAGGTGATGCCGCAAGACTGCAAAGGGGCCTAAGTGTGTGCACAGGCCACACCGGGATGGATGTATCTCCGCCCGGGCAGGTCATATTGCGCGAATTAAGGGAGGATGCATGCGAGGGGGAAGGCGATAATCTGCATGAAGGGCCTGAGTGCTGGTCCCGTGATAGAAGACCGGGCATGTAATGTCAGAAGGATGAAAGGGCTGACAAAAACGCGGTGCCCATACATACACTGGGGAGATGGCTGTATGCCCAACGACAATGGACTTGGCAATCCTGTAGGTGTAGCATTGGATAGGTGGCAAGCTGACAAGAGCAGGGAACTGCATAGTCCTGTAGGTGGCTCTGGGCGTGAATCCAGAGGTGTGTGCATGACTGCCATAATGCTACGTGCAGCATTCCCGTGCCCCTGTCGCACATGCCCTCACATCACGGGCCCACCAACTCCCACGGCTGTGATTGCGAGTGTTACCTACAGCGCCCCCTGTGCGCACCTGAAGAAGTATATTGTGAAGACGCGTGTGGTGGCGCCCGCCAGCACCGCCACCCCCAGCAGCTTGGTGAGGCAGATGCCCGACAGCACGCTGCCGCCAACACCGCGCAGCGCAGCCGCAGAGCGCTCCGCACGCGCAGCGGCCGCAGCGGCAGCCAGCGCGACCCGCAGCGCTGGCGGTGGCAGCCGGCTGCTGACACCTGCGCCCGCCACAGCCATGGTGCGCGCAGCCACGAGCGCAACAGCATCGTGCTTGACTGATCACCATAATGAACCACACTACCCATACACTTATAGTCCCATGATGCAGTGCTGTCCTTTCATGTGCGCACCCCAGCACAAGCACTCACGGCACAGCAGTTGCAATCAGGCCTGCACATGGAGTCCACCCACTGCAATAGCTCCCAGTGTCATTTCCCAAGGTCGGCACCCCAAGGGCATGCAGCACGCCGACATCATACCAGGCTGTGCATGTGTGAACACAGTACCTGCTGTGTCATCGTCGTTTTCGTGATTGCTGCCAGGATAGGCCTCAGCAGCATCCAGCGTGTGGTATGCGTAGGCACCACCATCCACACTGCCCATAGCGCCTGCGGGGTCGTTACCACTGTTGCCCCGCCTGCCCAGCCGCTGCCCCACTGACCGCCACAACCGCCAAAGCGTGCTCCGCAGCCTGCGCGCCATGCGCGCTGCCGCGCCGCTGGCTGACCGCAGGTGATTGTTGTTGGCGTTGGTGTAGGGCGCCAGCGCCGCCAGCGCCGCCACATACTGCGGCGGCGCGGGCGCTGCGGCGTACGCATGCAGGACGTGCGCGCAGAACTCGACGGCGATGCCCAGCGACATAGCCAGGTTGACCAGCGAGATCGCGTTCACCTGCATGCACACAGCAACAGCAGGCGGGCGTGCAAGGCCGGCATGACGGTGGTGTGCTAGGTGCATATGTGTGCATGCGCTGCACGGCGGCGCACACGGTAGGGATGACGAAAACGCGAAACACCCGTCAATGCTGGGGTCGAAGCCTCAACTCGAATG
>BDDA01000010.1:249802-268986 GCA_001662385.1 Chlamydomonas asymmetrica | reverse complement strand
CAGCCGCAGTACATGATGGCGATGCCCCCCATGGGGTATGCCCCCATGCCGCAGTACGCCCCCTACCCCGCCGCCCCCTACCACATGGCCCCCCATTACGCCGCTGCCCCTGCTGCCCACTACGTGCCCCAGCCTGCCGCTCCTGCGGTGCAGCAGCAATCGCGCGCTGCACAGCCCGCTGCAGTGCCCCAGACTGCTCAGTAGCACCAAGCGCAATGGATGGATGGGAGGGGGTGGAGGCTTCCTTTGAAGTCTTGACGGATGGAGTCCGGCTACATAGCTACGTTCTGACATATATACATAAATGCACACAGCGCGCTCATGACATGAACCTGGACTGTTCTTTGTTTGCTGTACAACAACTATTTAATTCATTCCGGACTCGTGAACGGCACTACCTCCCTGCCTACAAGCACATAGCGGGATGGTGGTGCCTCACGTACGCATGCATGACGCGCCACGGCAGACCTGCTGGCATACTGGCGCTCCAATAAAACATGTGTTCAATAATGGAGCATTGCACTGCTGAATTGCATCTTTATAGCAGCTCTGGTTATCACCTATCGACTGCTGGTGGCAGTGAATAGAACGCATGACCTTGACCCGCGGCCTAAGCGGCTACACATGCCTTAGGCATGAAATGCTGGCGCTTCCTTGTTAAGAACCGTCTCTGCAAACGCTTGCAGTCCTCATCCGACAGGGCAGTGTCGCCCTTGACAACAGCGCCCCAAGTGTAAAGACCCAACCTTGCCTGCCCCGTATGCCCGCGCTGAATGTGAGTTGCATGCATGTAGCCTGGCTGCAGCTCAGCTCAGCTGCAACACATCCATCACTATCACTGTGGCCTGGGCTAATGCTACGCACGACGCCATGCAGTAGGTGACATGCAAGCAGGCCGCCGGCAGGGCCATGCTGGGCGCATGCAAGAATGAATCAGGTGAGTGTGGCAGTGTTCGGCTGGAGTGAACTTGTGCACCAGTATGACATGTGCGCCCCGAAACCTGAAGCTCAGCAAGGGCAAGGGTGCATGGGTGCTGGGTCATCCTGGTGGCGCATGCAAGCAGCACTGCAGCACTGCACTCCACTCTTCCAGCTAACATATTGTTATTCGCGTGCTGGCGGCGCTGCTGAAGCTCCTGTATTGTTTCTGTGAGAGTTGAGCTGACGCAGCTCAAATGTCAGCGCGGAACCCAATCGTGCTGTGGGCAGTGCTTGCCACAGACTGTACATGCAGTGCTTGCCATGCATGGCCAGACAGTCGAGGTGAAGACACGCACTGACGTGGCTGGGGCCGCTTGCATACCAACCACAAATACAAGGCTTCAACCCAATGATGCGAGTGATGATACTAGGCTTTTCCTGGAGACCACTTTCTGGGATAGCACAGGCCGCTTGGCGTGCTGCGGTGACATCCGCACCTCCAGCTAGGACAAGGCCGAGGAGCACGCACACGGAGTGAAGGGTGAAGGCTGGGTTATCCTGGGCTTCATCTTTCACTGTTGAAAAACACGCTGATACTTCGGGCTGGGGAAGTGCAGTTAAGGCCAGCCGCTTGGCTGGAGGTCCGTTGGGCCTTCACTCAAGGCCAGCCCCTTCCCCTGCTGGGCTTGGGCTTGAACCTGGCAGGGCATTCAGTGAAGACCACACATCAGGAAAATCCCAATTTAAGAAGCCTGTAAGAGTCTTCTGCCAATCAAATCACACCGGCATAGCCTTCTCTCTTAACCCCTCAAGCCACCAACACACACACACGCAACAGCAAGGAACACTTGAGCAACCGACCTTTTCCCCGCCCTGACCTCTCCTTCAACAGCACCCAAGCAACATGGCTCTGGACGCCGGTGTTATGACAGTCACCTTTGAGTACGCCAAGGACCTCAAGGACTGCGACTGGTTTGGCAAGCAGGACCCGTACATCCTCGTCAAGTGCGGGGGCCACACGCTGCGCTCACGCACCGCAATCGATGGTGGCCGCAACCCCGTTTGGAATGTGAGTGCCCTGAAAGACAGCACAACATTCTGAATATCACTACCATACTGTATATGAGCGTTTGCAGCGTTGGCACAGCCCCTGCTTGAAGCCACAGCCGTTGCATCACACATGACACCACCTGGCCCGAATACGTTTTTGTGCGCGCGGGTGTTAAGCCCACACCTGCACGCCAAGGCACACAGGTTCTGCAGGATAGCGTCTGACACCATGCAACATCCCGCACCACGCGCGATTCTGACGTTTCCGACTTTTCCCCTGCTGTGGCCCTGCAGGAGACGTTCAGCTTCAATGTGATCAACGAAAACGCACTGGACATCAAAATCATGGACGAAGACACCTTTGTCAGGGACGATGTCATAGGGGAGTGTGTTGTTCCGCTGGTCAAGGCGCGTGAGCACGGCACCGACGGCATGCAGGTGCCGGTGGTCTCGGTCAAGTCACGCAAGCAGCATGGCTTCCTGTCAGTCAAGCTGGTATACACAACAAACAAAGCGATCAAGCCACAGGCGCCACAGCAGCTGCAGCCGCAGTACATGATGGCGATGCCCCCCATGGGGTACGCCCCTATGCCGCGGTACGCCCCCTACCCCGCCGGCCCCTACCACACGGCCCCCCATTACGCCGCTGCCCCTGCGGCCCACTACTCGCCCCCGCCTGCTGCTCCTGCCGTGCAGCAGCAATCGCGCTGTGCACAGCCCGCTGCAATGCCCCAGACTGCTCAGTAGCACCCAGCGCAACGGGTGGATGGGAGGGGGCGGAGGCTTCCTTTCAAGTCATGACGGATGGTGTCCGGCTACGTAGCTACGTTCTGTACATACATTCATGCACACCGCGCGCTAATGACATTGACCTTGACTGTTGCTTGTTTGCTGCATGATGGCACATTCATCAATTCATTCCGGACCCGTGAACGGCACTACCCCCCTGCCTACTACAAGCACATAGCGGGATGGTGGGTCCTCACGGTTGCACGTGTACCGTACGCGTGCATGACGCGCCACGGCGGACCTGCTGCCATATTGGCGTTCCAATAAACCTCTGGTCAATAATGAATCGATGCACTGCGGAATTGCATTATATACTGCCGCTCTGGCAATCATCCATCGTCTGGTGGCGGTGAATGGAAGGCATATGACCTTGACCCGCTGCCTGGGCGGCTACGCAATGCCTAGGCATGAAGGCATGAAATGCTGGCGCTCCTTTGCGGAATCGTCTCTGCAAGCTGCAGCGCTTGCAGAGAAGTGTCGCCCTTGACAACAGCGCCCCAAGTGTAATGGCCTGACCTGTGTGCCCGCGATAAATGCGCGTTGCATGTAGCCTGTCTGTTCACGCAGCTCAGCTGCTTTACACATCCATCACTATCACTGTGGCCCGAGCCACTGCTACGCGCGACGCCATGCCATGCAGTAGGTGACATGCAAGCAGACCGCCGGCAGGCATACGCAGGAGTGAAGGGTGAGGGTGTAAGGGTGAGGGGGTGCTGCTGGGTCATGCTGCATGGTATCCCAAGCAGCGCTTCCCCTACCAGCCACCAGGATGCGGCGAGAACGGGAGCACCACCGGATGTCACGGTGCTGTCGGGAGAGGAGGGAGCGACGCAGGCAGAGGAGGGCGGAGGATGGGGTGCGCGTGGGTGGCCGCAATGGCTGCGCGTACGCCTACCGCTTTGGTGACGTGGGTGCGAATGTGTTATGCTCCCTTGTCATATGCATGCTGGCGGTGCGGCTGAAGCATTCAGTTCTGTCTGAGAGTTGAGTCCACGCAACTCAAATTTGAGCGCGCGATCAGGAATCCAATCACACTGTGGATTGTGCTTGCCACAAACTATGCAGTGCTCGACACGCAGGGCCAGGCAGGGCGAGGCGAGGTGAGGGGGCACACAGCCAGCACAGAGCCACAGCACACTGTGCACCAGCAGGTGTTGTACTGCTGCTGCTGCTGCTGCTGCAGCTCTCGTCACACAGCCACTGCTCATCAATCGGCCCAGCCATCACATAAAATTTCACCCCCCCGTTTCGTGAATTGCATCACCCTCCACCCTATGTGATATGTCGCCTCCGCGTACACCACCACCCCTGCTGCTACCGGCGTGAGGTGCCGTGCGCCGCCGCCAGCGCCCTCGCTGCCCTCCCCGCCATCATGATCGCGCCGCCCGCCAGCGCCGCTCCCCCCAGCAGGCCCAGCGCCAGGTATGCGTCCATGATGGCCAGCATGGTGGTGTAGCTCACCTCGCCCGTCTGCACCTGTGAGGCGGTCCGGCGCATGGTGGGGGACATCAGGCAGGCAGGTGTGCTTAGAGTGATTTGTATCCCGTGGGGCCATGCACTGTGCCTTCCGTGGGGCCGTGCAGTGTGCTTTCCGTGGGGCCGTGCAGTGGGCTTATGTTATGTGTGACGATGGCAGGTGTGTGTGTGCGAGGGGCTGTTGCGTGAAGTGAGAGCCTGGAGAGGTGGTGATGGATGCGTTGGCGCGTGAGCGGGAAGGTGGCGCAGGCGGTGGTGGGCAGTGAGCAGACAGCGCTGGTGCTTGCGCTGGGCCGCTGCTGAGGTAGCAGCGCAGCACAGACGTGGGCACCAACCCGACTGCATGTGAACCTGAAATAGTGACGTGCCTATGGATGCATGCACATCACCAATGCATCAGCACTACATGTGTAGGGCCCCGTGCATGCATGCATGCATGTGACCTGGCATGCGCCCGCCTCATGCTCCTGTCGTCCACCCTCACCCCCTCATCCATGCTCGTGCGTGCGCTCTCTCACCTCCAGCATTGGCGGCATGCGCAGCGAGTAGGGCAGGCAGCGGCGTGCAGTGTCCTGGCCGAGCAGCCCCTCCAGCGCCCTCGCCAGCACGCTCTTGGCGCTCCAGTACCACCTCACGCGCACCTGCATAGCGGTACACACGTGGATACATGTTGCGCACACATGCCACGCGCCACACGCTACATGCCCACATGCCAGCAGCATCAGTAGGACAGCGACAGCCGGTTGGCTGATGTGGTCCTGCTGGCCGGTGCATCAGGACAGCCTGCTGAGGCGCGCAGGTGCTGGCGCCATCATGATAGCCAGCGAGCCCAAGGCACCGCAGCAGCAGCAGCAAGTCAAGGCCTGTGAGGACGTGGTGTGGCGCTGAACCAACGCACTAACCTTCCTGATCAGGTTGCTGCCAGCCTGCCACATGAGCCCTGCTGCGCCGCCAGCCTCATCCGCGCCACTGCCATTGCCACTGCCCCCACTGGCACTGGTGCTTGTGCTGACAGCTGTGTTCCGCTCCGTCACGCCATCAGCCTGTTCACCACCATCAACCACCTTGCCTCCCTCCTTATCTATGGTGGTAGTGGCAGCAGTGGCACTAGTGGTGGCGGTGCGCTTGGGCGGTATGAAGGGTGCATCCCGCAGCCTCATCATGAGCTCCAGCTCCTGCATGGCGCGGATCTGCGGCAGGCGGGTCGCGCTGTACCGCACCAGCGCGGCGTCCAGCTCAGCAGCATCCTGCTGGTACAGTCCCACACAGGTGAGGGGCACACAGGTGAGGGGAGTTATCAACGCACAATGGCAGGTGGGGTACAGGGAGGTGAGGTGCAGCAGCAGCAGCAGCAGCTGCCAGGGTGGGATGGTCAACCGGGCAGGTACAAGGACACGGCATGCTGGGGAGGCGTTCGCCGCATGGCTTGCAAACTCAAATTGGGTCGCACTGGTGCTCCAGCGGGGTGCACCCTCACCTCACCCAACCACTCAACTGTGCCGCAGCAGCAATTGCAGTGGAGGGCAGCAGCAGCAGCAGCAGCATGCCCACAAAGCAACCAGCCCCTCCCCAATGGCCTGCACGTCCACCGGCCGTCGAGTGAATCATCCACCCACCTTGCAGGTCTGTATGGCCTCCACCATGAGCAGCGCATCCTCCAGCGCACTGCGGGGCAGCCAGCCACGTGCATGCACACATTTAGTGGAGCAGTGCAGTGCAACACTCAGAGACTTTGTGCACGTGGCCAGGCACATTTGGCCGCTGCAGGCATCGCGCCGGGCAGGACCACCAGGCTAGATACCAGTGAGGGACCCTCACTCCCTGCCTCCCTCCCTCACCCTCAGCTACGAGTGGCACGGGAACAGCGAGTGAGTCGTTGGTACATGGCAGAGCGGTTCAAGGCTACATCCTGCAGCATGCAGTGACTGGTCCCAGGCAGGCGCGAGACAAACCAACCAGCAGCAGCAGCAGCAGCATTACTCAACGGCACCACTCACTACCACACTACGGCGCCCTGCAGGCCTGAGCTGCAAGCCGGCCGGCCAGGCAGCATGACTACCTCTAGGTACATCATGTGGCTGGCTCCCTGCTCGTGCAGCACGGCTCGCTCACGCATGCTATCACCATCAGCGAGGCCTCGTCCTCAGCCTGAGCCTCACCTGTTGATGCCCTGGCCCAGCGCGGGGGTGACGGTGTGCGCCGCATCACCCACCAGCACGCAGCATGTGCCCGGCACGGTGAAGCTTGTAGCGCGCTGCACGTCAGGCAGCCTGCACGTACAGCAGCAGCAGCAGCAGTGCTTGTGACCTTTGAATTGCCTTACACACATAGCAGGTGGAGGGCGATAGCATGACTGCATAAGCGACCAGGTAAGGTGCGGTGAGGCCATGCAGCGGCAGAGGCAGGAGGGCCACCGCAGGATGCAGGCGGGGAGGGCCACACGTGAGCGGTAGAACGGCAGTGAGCGGGCCGTTCAGCAACAGGAGCTCAACGCAATGGATGCGGTGTACATGGCGGACTGGTGCTGCAGCGGCCCTTCATGTGAAGCTCTGTGATCCGTCCGTGTCAGGTCGGGCCCGGCAGCGCTGGCGGGTACAAGGCGGTACCAGGCGGTACAGGGCAGTGCCAGCGCTGGCGCGCCTACCTACCTACCTGTTGATGGGTCCGTGCGCCATCTGCGCCACCAGGCGGTCACGCCACTCCAGCGGCAGCGGAGGGACCAGGCAGCACTCCACAAACCTACGCCAAGCAGCTACCGGATCACTGTTATCGCCGTCAGCAGCAGCAGCAACAGCACCGCCACCGTTGGCCGCCTCAGGCGTGCCGCTACAGCCGTTGCTGCTGCTTGTCGACAGCGCTGGCCCAAGAGCCTGTCCCTGCCCATGCCTGCCGCCAGCACCGTTCACTGCAGGCAGGGCTGTGGCGTCGTGCAGCGGTGGCGGCAGCAGCCCATCCTTGGTGGTCAGCACGTAGCCGCTGAACGCGTTGTTCTCAATGTCGTACGAGCCCGTCACCATCACCTGCACACCGGACGTGCGTATGGTATCAAGCATGCAGGTATGATACACGCACACACACACGTGGCGGAGCGCATGCACACAACACCCGTCTCGAGTCGAGGAACGCGGCGAACCACACACGCCAGCTGCCGCAATGGATCCGCCTGCTGGCATGATGGCACACTGCCTACTGCCTGTTGGCACGTTCCCTATACACTACCTGCCTGCCTACCTACCTAATCGCACACCTACAACGTGCCACATCAATACATGATGATGGACTCAGGTGTTCCTGTTTGTGTTGCAGCAGAGAATGGTGGTGGTGGTGCAAGCAGGCGGCAGTGGCAGCACTCATGAAGCGCAACGGGCCTGCCTGCCCCCAGCACCCGCAGCACCCCCGGCGACGTGTGCCCCTACCAGCACCGTCCCTCCACCACCCGCCACGCCAGCATCACCTCACCCCCTCAGTCTTGCCGGGGAAGCCATGGTAGCACAACCCCCCGGCTGCAGCAGCCGCCGCCGCAGCAGCAGCGGCGGCAGCGCTGTCAGGTGGAGGAGTGGCAGGAGGCACTCCGCTGCTGGCGCTGCTGCTGGGCGGGTCCCAGCCCGTGGCCTGGGCGACGGGTGGCATCATGTGGTAGGACTTGTAGCACAGCCCCGCAGAGCGGCTCAGCATCTGCGCGGGACAGGCAGCACGCGGGACATGCAGCAAACCTTTGATGGGGGCCGTGAGATCTGAGTACGGCATGTGAAACAGAATGCATGGGAAATGGTTAAGATTGCCCTGATTGGTTGGCTTCACGCTCGTTGTCCCTCCATTGGTGGTTGAATGTGCTGTGCGTTTGTGATGCATGCTGAAGCGCACCAGCAGGCTATGAGGGGCAGGGGGATGATGTGTGTAGAGCCTCGCAAAGCGGCACCGCCTGCATTGAAAATGGGATTGAAGACCGTGCAATGCGCGCTTTCACTGTGTTTGTGTGACAACGGCCCTGTCTCCTCACACACATGCGTATGTTTTTCGAATGCACGCTGCATCATGGTAATGCACAAGCCAAAGCAGTGGGAAACAAGACTCGTGATCGCTAAAACACGTGCGCACTTATCCTGGCACAGCTGGGCACAGGCGCCCATATGCAGGCAACTTGGGTGGTGCATGTCGTGTGTGTGCCCGTTGCGTGTGTGCGTGTGTGTATGTGTGTTGAAGGTCGCTCACCACTGGCTTGATGACGTCAGGGTATGCGGCCTGTAGTGCTGCACGTATGTTGCTGGAAGCGCCGTCTGCTCCGACAAGCAAGTCATAGTGCTTGACTGACGTCGTTGCACATGGGCTGACCCCTGCACCAGCTTGCTCCACAGTTACGCATTTCCTGGTGAAATCGACTTGCGTGACGCGTGCACCCCAGTGCACAGCCACTGTGTCTCCGTGCCGCTCCAATAGGGACTCCACCAGGGCTGCCACCAAAACACTGCGGTGAGCAAGGGACGCTGCACACAAAGCAAAACGCCTAGTCAACTGCATCATTTGCACGTTGCAGGCCTGGAAAAGTCTCGCACGACAACCGCAGGGAGCTTTGAACGAAAGGTGACACCAAGTTGAACTACGAGCAGCACTTTGGTGGCTGCGCACATTAACAGACCACCCAACGCCTCCCTCCCTCCCGCTGCCTTTCTACAGCAACAACGCTACACGCTCGCTGCATAATCCTTGGTCCTTACAACGACTAATCAGATGGGCAGCCCTAAACAGGTCGATGAGCCATCAGTGTTCCATGCGTCAGCTCTTGCGCCTGAGCGTCAACAGGCACAAGCCTGCATGTCAACCGGCGCAGGTAGAAGCGCACCTCCATCCCGGGCAAGGTTGTGTAGGATGCTCCCATCCTTGCGGTGAACAACCAAGGCGCGATACTTGCGATCTCGGAAGAACTGAGCCAGGTGGGGGTAGGCCTTTGTGACGGCGCGTATGCCGCGAGGGTCTGAAGAGAGCGGGAACAGAGCGAGACCACCACAACCCCCGAATTGACCCAGAAACCAAGCGAAGACAGTTGAGAACAAAGGAAGCACAGACCCACGCTTGCACGTTGGATTGCTGCTGAGCTCGCTAGTATAAAAGGCGTGCCCTGAGGCGTGCCACGTGCCAACTACCGCCCCACTTGTGCACATGTCACAAGAAACTTACAGACAGCTATTGCCCAGGAACGCTGCTTGCTCAACGCCCCAATCGCCTCCTGCTTGTCCCTCTTATCATAGATGTCAACACGGAAGCCGCACTGCGCCAGAAGTGACGCCGCCACGGCGCCAGCGGGCCCGATGCCAACGACTACGGCTCGGCGCTCAAACAAGGGCACAGCCGCTGTGAGGTCCGGCGAAACCATTCTGAACCCCACCTTCCTACTGTGTACTTGGTGAGGACTGAGGAGTTACGGCGGGTCACCTAGTGTTGTTGTGCAAGTATGGGATAAGCTGAAGGGGCGTCCTGCGTAACCTTTAACCTTTCAGTTAAAATTAAAACACCAGCAGGCGCAGACTAGTCCGGGTGTTCACTTGCCTGACTAAAATTGGTGTGAAGATGATCAAAACCTGTATGAAGACCATGCAACATGTGGCCAATAAATGTGATGCCTGATCATTGTCTCGTGTCAGACTCGAGACCCACCAACAACAACATCCATCTCACACATCACATGCGATTACTTCATGCAACATTGGCTGACATGTCCTGCCAACTTGCAAGTGTGGATTCAATTGGTTTCTGACCCCTCATCTCAGGAATGTCCCCATCGGCGCCTTGCGTCATACCGCATGCGATGGTTTTGCAACGTCGCTTTGGACAAATCACACCTGCCTTGGTACATGGAACGCATACACTCAGCGCGTAAACAACAGCTGTTAGCGCAAGCGCGTTGTTCCTGCTGCCCGCTGCTCCCTATTGACACTGACAGGATCGCGCACCTCCCTTCCCATGCGCGTGCCTGTTCAATTTGTCACGCATGTCCATGCGACCTGCAGCATGTGCTTTTTGCCTGTCCTGCCTCCGAGCTGCACCTCGCTCGCTCGCACTACCGCCCCCCTGCTGATTGCTTGCGCACCCTCAACGCACCCGATTGTCCCCCGGACGTTGCTGCTCGCTTCGTCATCGCATGCCTCTACGCCTAGGCTTAAGTCATACACACACATCCGCACGAACGTTCCACCCGCATGCACTCATAACTATCCATGAATGGCCTGATTGGCCAAGCGATGTAAAGTCCATAATGTCCAGCAAGCAGCACAGCATGCAATTGTAGCCGGCTGCTGCTACGCTGCTACACCCAGCGCAGGCCAGTGCACGATTGCGCATGTGGGCTAAGGACCTCGCTGGCTGTCACACACTTTCCCTGGAGCCCAATGCTGTCACATTGCGGGTGACACGCTGCTGCTGTAGCTGCTGCTGCGGCGGCTGTGTTTTCCCAGGCCGGTACAGAGGGCGGCAGTGGGCAGGGGCGGGCGACCCAAAATAGGCGTTACCACCAGGCGACCAAGTACACGTACAGCCTCACAACACTGCGCAGGCTGGTTATGACAATGCCTGAGTGCATCTGCTGGATGAGTGGCAGCCGCACAGAGCCTGCAGCCCGCGCCAGTGCGGGCGGCACACACGAGCGTACAGCAGCGCAGGTGAGGTGCTGGCCGGTGCGCAGCCAAGCGGGTAGCCCACCCCCGCCTGCGTGCTCCACCTAATCGTTCCGGCATGCAGATGCACATGAACAAGGACGGTACAAGTGCAGGGTTTGCTTGGGTGGTGGGCCGTGTAACACAGCGGCAGGTGGCAAAATGATGCGCTTTGTGCTTGGGACAAAACGTGCAAAACTGGGTGTTGCCTCAGCCAGCAACAGGCTTGCAGCAGCCTGAGCGCCCCCGTGCACATCACACACAGCTCAGCGCGGCGCGGTGCAGGAGGTAGAGGTAGAGTAGGGTGTTGGGGCAGCTCAGCGTGGCAAGGAGGGGCCATCACAAGGGGCGGGAGTGAGTGTGGCGCAGGTGAGGTGCCGGGTCAGGTCAGGTGTGCAAGGAAGTTGCGTCCTGCAGGCTGAGGTTGATGCGGTGGCGAATGAAGGGTTCAGCAGAGCGAGAGGCAAAGGCAGACGAGGCAATCGCAGGCCACACACGCGTCATGGGTGCGCCACAGCGCAACGCCAATACCGGTACGCACACATGGCAGGGCGCACATATCAATATGGGTGCAGCAGCAGCAGCGTGTGTGTGTGTTGAGGGGGCAGGCAGGCCAGTGTGATGCATATGCATGCTTGGCGTCGCGCCTCCTGCCCCGCCCGGTAGCAGGAGCAAGAAGAGCAACATGGCATACGCGAGCATGCAGCATGCATACGATTTGAGCACATGCACAACGACGCTGGCGCGCTGCACCCAGATGCTTCCCGTCGCATGCAGCGCTTGGTGCGGCCCACCAGGCCCAGCACACCGCCTGCGCTGGGCAATACATCAACCCACTGCGCGGGCTCAGGGTGCATGGCGCACGTTGTTCAGGACGGTGTTACCTGCTGCCTGCCGGCCATCACATGAGGCGTGAACACATGCGTGTGCATGTGCACATGCACACCCCGAGTACACGACGTGTTCTTAGCCTGCTCGTGGATGAACCTGCCTGCTGCTTCACCTCGCCTTTGGTCACACAGCTCATCACCTTGCTGCCCGCCCACCCTCCAGTCGTCTCACGCCTGCATGACCCTACAATCCCCCCATCACCCCCCCCACCCACCCACACAAGCACACAAGAGACACGTACAAAGACAGCAACACACGCACCCACTAAAAGGGGCAACATGGATACATAGTAACTGCGCACAGCCACAGTCCACCAACATCCAACTGCCCTGGACAGGGGCCACCACACTGCACACACGAGAGACAAGCGCACAAGAGACAAGCACACTAGCACAGTCCAGCCATCAGCGCTCTCAGCCCCTCATGTGTGCAGCTCCTTCACGTGTGCCTCCAGCCCCTCAAGGTCGTCGTCATCGTCGTCCTCCAGGTCAAGATCCTCGTCGTCGTCGTCGTCATCGCCGCCAAACAGCGCCTCGCCCTCCTCGCGCCCCAGCGCCTGCAGCGCCGCGCGCCCGCCTTGTGAGGAGGACGCCGCGCCCGCATGCCCGTTGGAGCCGCTTGGTCCAGCAGCATCACCATCATCGTCCTGCCCCTGCCCACTGCCAGAGCCCCCCGGGCCCTCCTCCTCCTCCTCCTCCTCCTCCTCCTCCTCCTCCTCGTACTCAGCATACGCGTCATGCAGGTCATCCGACTCCTGCTGCGCCGGCCCCATCAGCTCTGCAGGGGCACACACACACACACACGTGCGGCCAGAAACACGCATGCATGACGTCATACCACATGTGCGGGCCAAACGACCGGTGGCAATGCGGCATGCTATGTCCAACCGCGCAGTGGTGAGCATGGCGAGAAGCACAGGCTGGACTGAACATATGGCTTATGGCTGTATGATATGTGACGGCCTGTTTGAACGCCTGCACAACGCGCTTGTGCACAAGCCACTGGATGCGCGCTGCCGCCATGCAAACGCAGCGCTTCATACAGCAGTACGGTGCACAGGCCGAGGCATTGAGGCCATGCGTGCCACCACAGTGTGCCACCAGCATGTGTCACCAGCCAGCCACCCACCTCCTGCTGCCAGCGCCTCCGCAGCGCGTGATCGCGCCTCCACCGCCGCCTGCTGCGCCGCCTCCAACATCTCCCTGCGGTGCGGCCAGGTGGGGGCACACCCAGGTTGGCACAGCAGCACATGACAGACAAGCAACACGACATGGCAGACATGCTGAGCGATGCAGGCACACAGAGAGCAGTTCGTAATGGACTGATGAGGGTAGCTCAGGTACCGGCCAATACATGACATAACGGCTGAGTGCCGCTGGTGGGGTAATGTAATGCCAGCCTCGGGCATATTTCTGCTCGAACACTGTAACCACAGATCAGTTCTGAATCTCCTGCTGCAGCTCGTCATCCTCCCTCCTGAGGCCCCGTCCCTCCCCCTCCCCCCCCTTTCCCCCCCGTGCAACCCCTCAGCCCCCTGCACCCCCCCACCTGATCTTGGCCTCATCGTCATCCTCCTTGTCGTACTCCCGGTCGTCAGCGGCGGCGTTATCATCCTCCGCAACAAAACCCTCCTGCAAGCCGCAAGCCGCACCAACACCAGGTACTGAGACACAGCTTCATGACCCTGCCAGTGGATATCGCAGTCCCAAGCAAGCTCGGCACACGAGCATCATGCAGGAGGCTACCAGCACACACAAGAGCTGCTGGGCGCGGCTGGCGTCCGCTCACCTGCTGGAAGATCTCGCGCCCGTTGAGCAGCCCCTTCTTGCGGCGGTCCGCCTCCGCCTCCTCACGCGCCCGCCGCTTGGTCTCGATCTTGGCGGCACGCCACGCACGGAACACCTGGCGGTCATCCACACACACACACACACACACACGCGGACAAATACGTACATATGCCAGGCGGGCAGGCAGGCAGGCGCTGTTGCTGTGGATGCCAGCAAGTGAAGGCACTCTGCGCTGGCCCATCACACGCACCCACCGAGCCGCAGCAGGCGGTCCCTTGCCTGACTCCCCCCTTATGCAATCCGAGTCGGTTCGCCCCTAACTGCATGTCGGCGTCACTGCACCCATCACAGCGTGCGAGCCCCCCTCTCGCCCCTGCACAGTGCACGTGTCATTGCGCCCTAGCTGGCTCCCAGTAGCTTAGCTGATATGCCCTTACGCCCTGATGCTTCCCCCTCTCCCTTGCGTAACCCCCTCCCACCACCCCTGCTGACTGCCGCTCCCCCTCCCCCCCCTGTTCCGCCCTGGCGCCCGGCCTCACATCCTCGTTGATCGGCGTGCGTGCGTCCAGGCGGCGGCGCTCCTCCTCAATCATCTCACTGGCGTCCTTAGCGTTGCGCGCCTCCTCCTCAAGCAGCTCCTTCATCTGCACAAGCCCAGCACAAGACCCATGGCCACGTCACACACCACCACCACATGAATGACATGATGCTCAAGCACACAGCAGCAGCAGCCGCAGCAGGGTAGGCAGCAAGGCGCCCGAGGGACTTGCGCGTAATAGGCTAATAGCATACGTGCGCATCCATGCGTCCCGCATGCGACCATCACACATTCGTAAGCGACAGCCACGAGCATCACCACCACCTGGTTGGTGGTGCTTGCTGCAGCAGCAGTCCCTTGTGATGAAGCCCCGGCAAACAAGAGTGAGGGCAGGGGGGAAGGTGGGAAGCCGCGAATGGCTTCCAGCGAGGCCTATGAACCAACCCAGTTCATCCGCATGTGTCACGCTCTCTGCTAGGCCGCCTCGTCGGCCAGCAGGCGCATCCTGGCTGCCGCTTCTCTGTTTCGCATGATGGCTGCACTGGTCTGCGGCTCGGGCCGCCTGCCCTGGCCTGCCCCACACCCACCTGGCTCTTGAGCAGGTACCCGGGCGGCAGCGCGTGGCGGTACTTGCACGCCTCGCCGTTGGGGCACTTCCAGAACCTGCGCAGGAGCAAGGCAGGGGAAGGAAGAGGGAGGCAGGAGGGCAGGGCACATGTCATGATGCAAGACACCGTGGCAGTAGGCAAAGCAACACTACGGCAACCGACTACCAGCCACAGTGTTGACCAAGCAACAGCCGCACCGATCTAGCATCCGGCAAAACAAACGACATGATGCCGGTGAGCTTCACATATGGCCAGTATGGGTCGTTTGCACATATGGTGCTCATGCCTTGCTCCTCCCTTCTCATGCTGAATTTGAGAATGGGCGGATACACGGGCCTGATGGGGGCACACCATGTGAGTTTGCACTGTACAGGCGTGTCAGCAGGGGCGTGTGGGCGGCTGAGGGAACCAGCAGCTAGCTATCCATCCCAGGGCCAACACAGCGGTGAAGTGCCACGTGCATCAGTGTGTGTGTCTAGGTTTGCAATGCATGTGTGCGCGTGCGCATGCACACAGAGTGTTCTGCCATGCTTCGGTCCTACGCAGCGCCTGTCGTGTGGTGCTGCATGCGTTGTCATGCGTGATTATCATGCGCCGGGCGGCCGGCAGCGCTCACCAGCCGTAGAGGCGTCGCTCCACAGCGTCCAGGAAGAACTTGCAGATGATCTCCGTCTGCCTGTTCTTGTTCTCCTGGGCGTGCTTCTCCTTGACCGCGCGCTCCAGCGTCTCCTGGTCCCAGTCCTCCATGCCCTGAAAGGGGAAGGGGTCAGGGGGTTACGGGGTAGGGCACGACAATGGTCGGACAGTGCAGGGTGGTGGGTGGCATTAGGCATGTATGGCCCACCACTGCCGGTGTGCTGTCTGCAGGCAGCTGCTGCTGCTGGCATCAGGGCGGCCTTCGCCGCTGCCTAATATTCATGCTAGCCTGCACGGCCCCCCAAGGGCGCAGTCAGCGCAGGTCCCCCTCCCTTTCCCCACTCAGCTCCCGTGGTGGTTCCCCAACGCCTACATGCGTTGCAATGCAGCGCTGTGTGCGGCACACAGGTGGCGGACTACAACAGCAGCAGCATCAGGTGCAGCAGCAGCAGCAGGTCCAATCCTGCCTATCTCCCTGTCCCCCTCACGCATGAGCATATGGCGCCTGTGCCTGGGTCGCGCTAGGCCGGGCAGTGATATACCGTATGCGGCTGGGCGCTGCGCCTCTGCGCTGCTGCTGCTGGGCGCCTCACCTTGCCCTCCTCGCCCTCCTCTCCGTCCTTGCCCACGTTGCGCTGGTCGGTGAACAGGTTGATCTTGTGGCCCTGCGCGAGGGGGGGGGGAGGCAGGAGCGCGGGCCACAGGCGTTGTGACGGTGAGGTTTAGCATTTGTTAAACGGCATGTGCTCCCATGGGGCCATGCAGGGTGATTCCCGTGGGTTCAGCGTGTGCGTGTGAGGACTGTCGGTCACAGCGGTTTCATGTGCTGAGGGACCCTTGTGTGCATGCAGGAGGCAGTGGTGGTGGTGGTGGAGCCAAGCACCACCAGGCAGCAGCAGCTGGCAAGTATGGTTGGTTGGTTGACACAGGGAGACTTGCAGGGTAGTACAGCACCATGTGAGGCAGATTGCTGTCACAAGGCCACAGGCGCATGCGCAAGCCCTGTGCATGCCAGTGCACTTATGCCGGTGTGTGTGTACAAGAACGGCACAGCCCGCACGAGGTTTTGGGAGAATCGCGATGGTGCGTGCAAGCTGCATGGGTCGTAACATGCGTGCATGTGCACGCTGTGCTGCACACTGCCTCACCTTGCGCTCAACGCTCAAGTCGTGCGCAAACTTGCACTTGGTGCCCTTTGTGCACTGCCCAACACGGAAGTACTCGCACACAATGGACTTGGGGTCGACACCTGCACAAATCCATCACAGGCTGAAATGTCTCACTGCCGCGAAGGAGGTCGGAAACTCACACGAAGATATGCCCAAGCAAGGCTCCCACAGTTGCATACACAATGCTTAGCTTACCTTCAGGCACTTTGGGCTGCTTAATAGCCACGACGCCCTGCGTCAGCGCTGCCAACTCCGCGTCTGCTGCCTTCTTTGCCGCCATTATCTCCTGCATCAGCGCCACGTAGCACCACGTACGTTGCAAAACCAACAAACAGGGCAAAAAACTTGGCATACGCTTGCCGTTACACTGTGGGGACTGTCAAAATGCTCCACGGCAGCCATGTGCAAGTCATCAACCGGCCCTGCCCTGAGCATTGCCCATGGCAAAGGACGCTCCGTGCACAGCGCAGACAAGGTCCACGCCAAAACTGTTGGCACAACTTCCCCCTCAGAGAACATGCAACAGCGACCCAAGTGTTCACCAACCTTCAGAGTTGGCTCGGCGCGAGCCGCCTTGTGAGGGTTGCCAAGTGTAGTTGCATTCTTCTGGACGTTCTGCACATATCTGTGCACATCGAAGCGAAAAACATGGGATATGAGTTTACTCGTGAACATTGAGCTGCCTGAGCTTAGCATATGGCGGGCACAACGTCGCGGAACAGATCCGAAAACGTTGGGCGTGCAGGCGGACCGGAGCTCGCCTGCCGTTGCTCGCACATACACAGGCCAGTGACAGCAGACTCGTACAGCAGCATGTTCATTCAATCCGTCGACCGTGGGCCGGTGCTCCAAGCCCAAGGTCCTGTCCTGTACAATGGCTGCGCCATCATCAATTCAGCAAGCAACGTCGGTTCCATATGCCACTTACTGTTGCACTTTGACGGACTTGTTCTTGTTCTTGAGACCAAAAGTCTTGTCCTCTGCTGCCTGCAGGAACGGCCCAGCACATACCAGGGTTTGGTTTGGAGGATTCAAGACGTTTCGAGAGCAAAGGCTCCAGATTGGCTCGACAGGCCGCAGGAGCCAGCAGGAGCCCAGGTACCTTGGCTTTAGCTGCTAGCTTGGCCTTGTCCACTTTGCCTCCTTCCTTCTTGGGCGCCATGCTGCTACTCCTGGTCCAGCAGCAGCGCCTACGACTGCTGCAGCGTGTAGGTGTACCCTGCTCGGGTGCGGAGGCTGTCTCGAGAGTTACTAGTGATGGGGAAAAGACGATTGGTGTCTGGGTGATAGGAGTGCAACACTGTGTAGCGACTGTAAGAGGGCGGTGGTGAGAGGATGGGTGACAACGCACGGTTTTCTGGCCTGCATGGCGAATCATTGCATTGCTCAGCGACACCTCAGGGCACCAACCTCACTGCGCGACATGCAAGCTTGCCTGGAGTAACAAAACCACCATTCCAGTAGAGAACGCGCGCTCGGTGTGACTCGACCTTTGCACGTTGTACGGACGCTTTTGGGGCCTGCCACCGCCATGTCGGTAAGCTTGTCATCAGGGTGGAACCAGAGCGAGGTTTTGCTCGAATCCTTTTCCTGAAGATGTGCTAGCCATGCACCAGCTCGCCTGAGATAGGCACTGCCATGTTGCGACGCGGTAGCTTCACTTCCGTCGCCGACGGTTTGGGGTCAGCAGCGGCCTCGTGCCAGGAGCTTCAAGTACTAGCAATGACGGAATGAGGATACATTTGCACTCTGTTGGCGGCATGCTGAAGGCGCCTGCGACCCATGTGCTTTCCGCCCTTACGGAACTCATCTGTTGTGTAGGGACTCAACCCCATCAACCTTCAGGCCGCGGCAAGGCCCAAGAACAAGGACATCTTCACCTCTGCAACCGACGATGCAGACTACCAGCGGATGCTCAAGGACGTGAGTGCTGCCTGAATTACGCTTGCGGGGGAGTGGGGAGCAGGGTGGGGATCGGCGGGAGGAAATGGCCAGGTTGAAGCACACACGTGCATATGGACCCAACTCAGGTATGCAATCACTAGCTTCCTCTGACCCCCATGCAGACTGTCATCCTTACACGGCCGCCTTTTGCTGTGTGCATGTGTGCAGCTGGAGGAGATGCAGCAGAAGCAAGGCTGGCTGTTTAGCAAAGGAGGTGAGTACATGCTGAGGGGTCTCACCATAGCACGAGGCAAGCACTCATAAGTGAGGCAAGACACGGCCTTTTGGTGTGGCGGGTCTGGGGGGAGCAGGGTGTGTGTCAATCGACAGGTGACATAGTAGGCAGGTAAGGCGAGCTGAGGTGGGGCGGTGGAGGGTACATGCGCGCTGCCGCATGACCGTTACTGCAAGGGATGTGCTGTACATGCACGCTAGCCGTAGGCGTCCTGGCGTGTGGCCGCACCTGCCTTCCTATGTTGCGTGCTGCATGCCGCCCCCGACCTCAGCGTGTTGCCACACACACGCGGCTGCTTCTCCCTAGCAGCCTGCCGTGCCATGCTTGCCAGGCGCGGTGTGCTATGCGTGCATCACGCGTGCATCATGGGTGTGTGCCTGTGTACCCCCCCTGGCCCCCCTGCCCCCACACTGCTCAGCGTACGACAAGGCGGACCTGCTGTACCTGCGCGACTTCAACGAGGCGGCGCAGCACAAGGTAGGTTAGTGCTGAG
>BDDA01000010.1:197909-246954 GCA_001662385.1 Chlamydomonas asymmetrica | reverse complement strand
GGGGGGGGGAAGGGGGGTAAGCATAGGGCAGGGACAAGCGAGAGCTCTGCAGCCTGTGTGTGCGCTCAGGCGGTCGTACAGAGCATGACCAAGTGATGGTCATCTAGCGACTCCAGTGAGGGTGGGGCAGGCAGGCAGGCAGGCATGGAAGCATGCCTTTGGGAGACGGGTGCTGCGACACCGCCACAGTAGCGGCCTGCACAGGCAAGGCGTGCGTGCCTGGAGTAATGATGGGGCGTTGGCGCCTCGCACTGCCACTGCCAACAGCACTGCTGTCCTGGCACAACACGTGCATGCCATGTCATGACATAGCGCCTGTGCATCGGCTCGACTCGCAACATCCAGCGCATGTGCACTTGTGCTACTGTAGACTGATGCTGATGAACCTTCTGCCTGTGTTGCTCCGCATTGCGTTTGTTGACGTTGTCGTTGACCGTACCGCAGGGTGCAGCCGGTGGTGCTGCCTGTGCGCATCCGCCCCG
The DNA here is from genome assembly GCA_001662385.1 of Chlamydomonas asymmetrica. NCBI lineage: Eukaryota > Viridiplantae > Chlorophyta > Chlorophyceae > Chlamydomonadales > Chlamydomonadaceae > Chlamydomonas > Chlamydomonas asymmetrica. The sequence goes on along the minus strand of BDDA01000010.1, from coordinate 246,472 downwards.
CCGGCAGCGGCGCATCGCAGCAGCAGCGCACTGCAACAGACGCAGCCGCCAAGCAGCAGCAGCACAATGATGATGATGGCCATGGCCACCCACACGGCCATAGCGGCGAGCAGCATCACCTCGTGGCTTACAGCGAGCAGCAGTCTGATAGTGCTGGAGGGGGGGCAGCGAATGGTGAGGAGCCTGCCACAAAGCGCCTGCGGAGCGCCAGCAGCGGCGGCGGCGGCACAGGAGGCACTGTGCTGCTAATGAGCGCAGGCAGCAGCGGCGGCGGCACGCTGCGAGCAGCCCCTGGTGGGCAGCAGCAGACCGGTGCTGTCAACGGCAGCGCCAGCGGCAGCGCTAGGGGTGCGGGCGGGGGGACTGTGGCATTGGGCGGTGCGGGCAAGGACACAGGCGCTGGTGATGACCTGCCCGGCGGCGGCCTGCTGGGCCTGCTGGGGGGGTACGGCAGCAGCAGCGGCGGCTCGGACAGTGACAACGACAAGGATGACGGCGGTGGTGCTCCGGCTAATAAGGACCAGCAGCAGGGCAAGGGCGCTGATGAGCAGAAGGCAGCTCAGCAGCCAGGCACCACCGCCACCATCACTACCAAGCAGCACCAGCAGACCCAGCAGCGCCCACAAGGCAAGCAGCCGGGGCAGGCTGGCAAACAAGTCATTGCCCCATCTAAGCCGCTGCGCTTGCCCAGCGCAGCAGAGCTCTTAGCTGACCTGTAGTGCTGCAGGGCACACACACACACACCTACGCATTAGGGGGCTGTGTGTGATGTGAGTGCGCGACTGGCAGGCAGGCAGCGGTGGTGGTGGTGGTGGTGATAGTGCTGATGGGCCAACCCAACCCAACCCGCATGTCAGTGGGACGGTGTCACCGCATAGCAGTAGTGCCCCATAAGTAGCTATGTGACGCGATCACGAATTTCACTACAGGTAAGAGGTCAGGTAAGAGGTCTCGCAGCGGGTTGCACGCGGCGGCCAGCAGCAGCAGGCGCCTTGCTCTCCTCACAGCGGCGCCTCAGCTCAGGGGCCCTGCCGCCACCAGACAGCAATCGTGATGCGGGGGTGAGCCCTGCGGCCGCATGAGGCCACAGCAGGGCACGGTGAGGGTGCTGCTGGGCTGCATGCCTGCACGGCAACTGCCGCTGCTCGCCCCCTCCTTCCCCCGCGGTGGATTTCGCCTGTGCACGTGTAAACATGGCACGAGGCAGGAGTCTTTCTGCGCCTAGCCGGGCATATTCGGAAAGTCGTTTGCTCACTAGCCTCACATGCATAGGCGCGGTGGAGGTGCAGCTATATGTCACAGCATATCGCAAGGCACGACCCTTGCTTGCACCTGCCGACTACATGCATGCGAGGGCCAGCCACCAGCACCCATGAGGGCATGCAAGCGGCGCGGCGTCATGGCCATCAGCGCGAGCCTCGGCTGGACGCCTGCCTGCCTGCCAGCCCTTCATCCTTGGCTATGGCCTGCACACCTGATGTGAAGGCCGTGCGTAGGCGATGCCATCGTCACAACATCCTGGTGTAGTAGGCGACTGGGTGCCAGTGGCATTACATCCAGCATCATATCTGTTCCAACATTTGGGTTCCAATATTTGGGCCGCTTGCACTGTTATCACTCACTGTTATCCCTGGTCCGCAATGGTGTGTACACGCTGGTTAGTCGATACGCTCTATGCTGCGGCTGAGTAGCTCTGCTCAGGCACTGTCTCTATCCCATAGCAGGACAACTGCACCTGCTGGGGAAGCGTCAGCCTCTGCACGACGCGCATGTTGGGCCCCCTCTAACCGCACCAACCAACACAGCAGCAGGGGACGCACGACTGGAACCGCAGCAGCCAATTCTCAGGAGTCTTCTTTGCACCCACAGCAAATGCAGGTGCTACCGGGCTATGTGGTGCGTGTGCCCCGGACGATTGGGTATGATGGCGGTGACGAGTTTGACCAACGCGCCGAGTTGCAAGCCCAAGGCTTGCGTATGGGTTGCGGCGGCATGGTGCTGAAGGTGAGGTGGGAACACCACAACCACCACCAACTGCTAAGTACTTGGTCCCCTGGACACAGGTTCTGGCTGTCTAGCCACACCGTGCCTGGGAGTTATTGCTGGTCTGTTGCAGGATTTATCGAGATCACCCTCCCCAACATAAACTGCGTACCACGTGTCCCTTGAACATAGTTCAAGCGTTCCATTATGGTCTGCGTGCATGTTCTGTGTATTATACAGGGCGTTGCAGTTGCCTCGACTTGCGTGGTTGAGAAAGCGTCCTAACCGCCGCATAAGCACCTGTCGCCCACGCTTGCACCAGCACCAACACAACCTCCCTGTAGTTATCGGTTCAGAGCTGTGTTTTGTTCAACACAGGCCATCGAGGCGCATGAGTGGGAGGCGCTGGGCCGCATACGCGCGACGTACGTTTCACTGGACACACAGCACATGCCTACGTCGCAGCAGAGGCTGCACACGACGGGCTGGTCCGGCAGGTTAGGCACTGACAGGGCCCTGAGCCTGGAGCTCCAGCCGGGGCAGCGCATCACGGCCGTACACTGCGTGTGCGGCCTGCATGAAATGGCGGTGGGCGCGTTGTGTGTCAACTCGCTGCGCTGGCAGGTCAGCACTGAGGCGCCCCACGCCGCGCAGGCCGCAGCCACACGCCAGGTCATCATGGGGGAGAACTGGAACGCGATGTACGTGCAGGGCGTTGAGGCTCCTCCGCACACCGCTGTGTGTGGGTTGTGGGGTCGTGCCGGCGACAGCCTTGACGCGCTGGGGGTGTACGTGTGCCCCGCGCTGCCGGCTGGGCCCTGGAGCCACGCAGCTCACGCACACACGCCGCCCCCGTTCAGGCAGCAGGTGGGTGACAGAGCAGCTTGATGCATGGCAAGCTGCTTGCTGGAAGGCACCTCCAGGCATGCAGCAACGTATGGCATTCATGGCATGCCTCAGCCCCAATTTAGCAACGCACGGTATGTGTAAATGAGTAAATCTTATCTGGTTCCGTTCCTGGTTCTACGTTCTGTGTCATAGTACCCACCCTAAACCCATAAGCAAGCATGTAGCTATGTGCACGGCGTTGGCATGGCGTGCACTCTGCGCGTCAGGGTCGACGGGGCTGCCCGGCCAGTGGGCCATACGACACCCCACCCCATCCACCATGTCGCGCTGCAGTGCTGCGCTTTGCATTGCCCACCCCGCGCAACACACCCATGAGGCATCACATTTGGCACGCTGGCGCACTGAAGCCCCTTCCACTGCCCTCAGGTGCGCACGCTGCTGCTGTGCCTCCGCCGGCGCGCGGGCCACGCAGCTCAGCAGGCTCAGCAGCAGGCTCGGCAGCAGGCTCAGCAGCAGGCGCAGCCTGATGAGGTGCCGCTGCCTCAGCTGCCGGCAGATGTGGTGGATCGCATCATCGCTGCGCTGTACCGCACAACCTTCATCGACCCCCCACCGGCCGCAGCATCAGCAGCAGCAGGTGGTGCTAAGGGTGAGAGTGCTGGCTGTGCGTGGTGCATGTATGCGGACCAGCGCCTATGCGTGCAGTCATGGCGTATGTATGCATCCATGTGCATGCGTGTGGAGAAGCATGCGCCATGCGGTCAGGCGTGCGGCCTGAAAGTCTGAAACACCGAGCACCCAACCAGCCGGCTAACCAGCCGGCCCACCAGCAGCAGCAGCAGCAGCAGCAGCAGCAGGCGGCGAGGGTGCATGCAGACCCGCGTGAGGGCACCACCACGCATGCATGCATGATGCAGGGGCTGGGGGCCCACCCAGCAGTGGCCTGCACGGCACTGCTGGCTGGAAGCATGTGTGCGACTGGGGGTGGCGGATTGCAACGTGGTGCCATTCGTGAGGACGCCATGGACGCACGAGTGCATCATGCTGTGTGAGTGCGTTGCATGTGCTGCCGCCGACCGTGCTGTCATGACCATCCTGCACCGTGTACTGTGCGTGCTATGCGCCGTGCGTGCTGTACGCAGCCTTGGCATCGCCCTGCCATGGAGGTCCGCAGCCTGGCTGCGAGGCGGCGACTGATGAGCCTGCTGATGCCATCGGCAGATGGCTGCTGCACGTCTGCCGCCAGCAGTTCAGCTAGCATCAGGATGGTGGAAGGAGTAGCTCGATGTTGTGTTGTGTTACGTTAGAAGCGTGTCGGCCAAACGGCCCATGCTCCCCCAGATGGGGACCAGACGCCCAGAATAGGCTCACCAGCCTAGGCACATGATGTGCCAGAGGGCCACAGGGGCTCAGTGCAGCACATCAATACTATGCAGATTTGCATGATGCAGTTCATTGGTGTGATTAGCAACCATTATCCATCCGGGTGATTCAACATAATTTGCATCGCATCTGCGGCACCACCGCGCTCACAGTCAAACGTGACGTTGGGAATGATGTTCTGGTAGTCGGCCCGTACCTGACAGTAGTGCGGACATTCAAGTGCCCTGTGCAATTTCATCAAGCCGTGGTTGTGACCCTGCAGCATATTGCGGCGCACACTTTGGACACACATGGCGCTGCCTCAGCACATACATACATGCGCCAAGATCGCCACACAGCAACCGGACCCAACCCTTTTGACTGTAGGTGAACGACAAAGCGATGCCATGCGTGACCATGCTCTGCCCATCGCACGCCACCTGCACCACACATGCACACCATCTGCCGGCAACTCCGCTGCCTGCATTGCCTTATTGGCGGAGGAAGTTGTCATACTGAAAAGCAATGCAGCAGGGTGGGTATCTTGGCTTTGTTCCGGATTGATCGGGGGTACGGCCATTGTGAGTCTGGTGGCTAGATAGGTTCCCGGGTGCTGGGCCAGGGCTGCGCTGGTGGCGCAGCTGCACATGCTGCCGTGTCGCGTGAGACGCCCCCGGTGTCAAGTCTATACATCAGTGCATGCACCCACGATCAACCCATCATGCACTGCGGACGCGGCGCAGCTGGCTGGATACATGGAGGTGCCAGCAGGCAGCAGGCAGCAGGCAGCAGGCAGGCACACTCCCGGCTGGCCATCATGAAGTCATGATCAGGTCTGCATGGCCACTGCAGGCCCTGCTGTACGCACGCGCCGCTTAAAGGACCTGCCGCAGTGCGTGATGCCGTCCGTCGCGTCGGTGGAAAGCGGTTAGCATCTGCATGGAAATGGAGGTGATGCTGGGATCGGGGTTCTGGTGGGCAATGTAGCAGCACCTACTTCGTTCACTGCTGGAGCTGTATCGGTATTTGTTAACCATTACCAGCATCTTGCAAACGCACAGTTACAGCCCCAACCCATGAACATATAGATAGCTTCAGGTGACCCTGCTGTGTGCTGATGGTCCTTACTTCCCGTATACGCACCTGCACGTTGTAACGTCACCTTGGCACGCGCGGTCTGAAGGACCGACAGACAGCACCTGGGGACCTCCTGGCTTGGGAGCTCGCAGGTGCTGTGCAAGCCTTGCAGCACTGGCGAAGCAGGGATGGCGCTCCTGCCTGGCTACGTGGTCCGCGCTGTCCGCGCTGTTGGCGGACCTGGAGGTGGAGGCTTTGACAACGCTGAGCAGCTGCAAGCCCACGGCCTGCACATGGGTTGCGGCGGGATGATCCTCACCGTGAGCTTTGCCAGGAGGTCACGCGCTTTACCTGGTCTCGGACTCCGGTTGTCTTTTTTCCCCTCTGCCCTTGCCCATGCACTCCCGCTGCACTCCCACTTGCAAGTGCTCAGCAATGTGTGTCAATGTCACGTGCCCAGACCATGAGGTTACCGCAGTAAGTAGTGCTAAGCTTGTGTATTTGCTTGTTACCTGTTCAAGTGCCCACGTGCACGTCCAGCCCGCCACGCCCGCCAGGGTTTCGGTGCTTGGTGTTCCCGAATCCCTGACCACGGTGAATTATTTGCAGCTTTTGTTATCGGTTTCGTATTGTTTCACCTGCTGCGCAGCGCATCGACCTGCGCGAGTGGGCTGTGATGGGCTGCGTGCGTGCAACGTACGTTTCGCTGGCAACGCGGCACCTACCACAGGAGCAGCAGCGGCGCCACACGACGGACTGGGGGGGCAGGATTGCCCAGGATAATCCGCCACTGATCCTGGAGCTGCAGCCAGGGCAGCGCATAACCGCTGTAACCTGCGTGCACGGAGTTAACTCATGGCGTGCGGGTGCGCCGTGCCTCAACTCACTGCGCTGGGAGGTCAGCACTGATGAGGCGCCGGGCGCAGCGCCAGCCATGCACGAGGTCACTCTGGGGAACAGCCACCAACGTCCTTTTGGGCAGGGCGTTGAGGCTCCGCCGCACACCGCTGTGTGTGGGTTGTGGGGTCGCGCCGGCGACAGCCTTGACGCGCTGGGGGTGTACGTGTGCCCCGCGCTGCCGGCTGGGCCCTGGAGCCACGCAGCCCACGCACACACTCCGCCCCCGTTCAAACAGCAGGTGGGTGGGTGATGCAGACGCAGGAGGCTCCACATGCATCCACATGCATCCATCAATGCATCGCCCTGGTGCTGTACTACCTGCCACCCTGTTGCATGCTGGACCCTTCCCACCACACGCAGCATGCCGGCCAAGACCGTCTCAAGAGCCGTTGAATTTTGTTGCAAGTGACGGGCTGAGCTGCATGAGGCTGGGGGCCACAGCGTGTGTATGTGTGCATCGTGCGCTGCGCATGCTGGGCTTCTCACACGTACTGCCTCCAACGCCCTCAGGTGCGCACGACGCTGCTGTGCCTCAACCGGTGCACGGGCCACACAGCACAGCAGGCTGAGGCAGCGGAGGCGGAGCAGGCACAGCCTGATGAGGTGCCGCTGCCTCAGCTGCCAGCAGATGTGGTGGATCGCATCATCGCCGTGCTGTACCACACAACCTTCATCGACCCCCCACCGGCCGCAGCATCAGCAGCAGCAGGTGGGTGCTGGCTGGGCGTGTGTGATGCGTGACGCATTGCGTGGTGGCCATGATTGGTGTGGCACGCGCATGTGTGACTGGCGCAGCACTTGTTTGGAGCAACAGAACATGGGAGAAGAAACCAACGGGGACTCCCAAAATGGGAATTCGACACCCATTCCCATCCACAGGAGGGGAATGGGAATGGGTGCTGCCATATGCATACCCATTGGCACCCAGAGGGTGTGCGAGTGCACCCATCTATCTCTTGTGGGGTACCGTATAGTAGCCCCTGTCCTGCCTGCGCCAGCCCTGTGTTTGCTAGTGGTGTCACTGGTGTGCAGTCCATCACTCGGGATGGACAGGGGTAGGGGGGTAGGGGGGTAGGGGTAGGAGGGGGTGCTGGGGGATGCTAGGGTGTGTGTGTGTGTGGAGAGCGTTGGTATCCTGCCACTTCAGCGTATCACGTGGCTGCCTGGCCCTCGTGTGTGCATGCCATTACCACAGCAGACCTCTGTTCATGTTCCTGCTGTGACCCCCGTACTAACAAGGTGACAGCCAGCACATACGCATGCTAGTGCTGGACCGCTGGACCGCTGGCACACCCGCACTGTTGCTTGATGGTGTTTGCTCGCTCATCGCTCCTGCATTTGTGCGTGCAGGTGGCGGTGGTGCAGCGGAGCTAGCGGGGGTTGACCACATCGGCAGGTGGATGCTGCAGCAGTGCCAGCAGCTCAACCTGGCGGAGTAGGAGGCACAGGACAGGAGGCGAGGCAGGAAGCACATCGGGTGGAGGGCACTGTAGTTCACAAGACAACTGGGATGCCCCCTCCAGCCCTTTACAGATCGCGCCTGTATCTATATGGCTATATGTGGCTTCTTGTTACGCTCCATACGCTGCTGTCGTTATGCTGCCTGGTCTGCCTGGTCTGCATTCTAAACCCCCGTCTGATTGATTGACCAGCCTGCACCTGCGCAAATTAGGAAGTTGCAGGCGACCTGCCCCCATCAGGGCAGATCAGTGGGGTGGAACTCAGGCAGCACGTAAGGTGCGCTACAGGTGGATTGCACCTGCATGCGTTGCCGCCGGTTTGCTTTGCCAACCGTCCTCCTACTGTGCAGCGCATGCAAGCACAGCGCCCCCCCCCCCCTGCTGTTGCCATGCACCGCCATGTTATGTCATGCACATGGGGAGACACTCTGACATGTGGGGAGGGCTGGTTTTGCACATGCAGTTAGCAGGGTGCGCCCCACGAGGTATGGAGTTTTGTACTGGGTCCATCATCAGTGGCACGCCGCCAGGGTGTCATCATGATGGGGGGCCCCAATCCATCCATAAAACCCAACCCAGGGGTGTGCAATGCATAAATGCATTCAACGAATTCGGCCAGTATCTTAGCGTGTGCACAACCAGGCCGGGCGGGACGAATGCGACAGGTGCTGAGCAATGATACCGCATGCAATACGCAAGCGCAATGCCGTTAGTCCATACCGCACTGGTCTGCAAGCAGCGTTCTTGTTTTCATTTTACACAATTCTGATCATTATACCAAACTCCGTCGGACAGGCCGCAGGCCTGTCCGACATTATACCCGCGGGGGTCCGGGGGCGGCGCAGCCCCCGGAAAAGTTTTTTGGGTACGTCAAAAATGCTTGCAGGAAATCACATGTACGGTGCTGGAGGGTCCCAAAAACTGCATAGAAAATCACATGAATCACAACCATTCCTTCTGAAACACACGCCTCTGAAAGCTGCTGTTTGACTGTGAGCGCTTCTTGGCAGCGTCCTGCTGTTGGGTCAAAGCGCGCTTCTTCATGGTTGACTGAGTCTTGAAGCAAGTGCAGTCTCACAGGGGGTGTGTATGTTGCTTGATGGCTTGATAGTATAAATTATACAGGGACAGGCCCTTTGTTACAGTGCATTGGTGCAAGCCGGCCCTTCGGGCCGGACTGCAGCGGCATCCCGCTGCGCGGGACCCTCTGGCCTGCGGCCAGCGGGCAAACGGCCCAAAACGGAAATTATACCTGAACCTGGCCAGCTAAACCCCGGAATTATACCTCAGGTATCATTATACCTGAAAAAAAAACACTGTCTGCAAGCTCACGGACAGCAGTGATGCAGTCAGCAACTGCCACTGTGATTGGCAGGCTTTCGGTCCGAGGTAAGGTGTAAAAGTCCAAGAAAGGGTTGGCAACGCAGCCAACAATGACGGGGTGCCCACACACCACACGCGTGTATTGGCTGGCGCTTCCAAGGGATTGCCGGCGCGCAAGCAGGGCATGCGGCCTGAACGGCGAGGCCCTGCTACTGCTACTGCCGCAGCGACATGTCTCCGCTGATGCAGTCCAGCAGTGCGTTGTCGTCACGGCCGCCGAAGCTGAAGCTGGCGGGCAGGACCTCGCCCTTGCGCCCCTGCGTGAGCGCGGCCAGCGCCGCCTGCCGCACCTCGACTGCTGTGCGCAGCGCGTTGGATGCCGCCACCAGCTTGCCCGCGTAGTAGCTCAGGAACATAGGCACGCTGCGGAAGCCCAGCCTGTCCTGCAGCGCGTTGCTCTGGGAGGCGTCGTAGCGGTACATCTGCGCGACACCAGCCACACACACATGCACGTGCACAGGCAAACACACATTCGCATTCGCATTCGCATTCGCATTTGCTTGGTGGTGCTGGCTCAGCGGCCCTCAGGGACCTTGCCTTATCCAACTCGTGTTTCAGCGTGCAGGCATCTTGACACCAGCACGCCGCACGGCAACGCACTGCACACCAGGTGGATCGGGCCTCACGAGTACGCACGCACCTGCAGGCTCCTGCATGCACCCAGCCGCAAACAGGCCCTGAGCACGCCAGCAGCCGTACATACATGCGCACTGGTAGGTAGCGGTAGCGCACGGTGTGAGCTGGCTGAGTGCGTGGCTGCCGCTGTGTGCTTGCAGGTGCAGGTGCAGGTGCAGGTGCACCAGCTGCGTGCACATGCTGCCCATGCTGCGCCGTGTTGAGCATAAGGCAGCACCCTCCCACCCACTAGCCAGCCAGCCACCCACCTTGACGTGCCCGCCGTCGTTGGCGCCGCCAGACGCGGCGTCCTCGCAGAACTGCCCGTGCGCCTGCTCAAGCATGGACAACACCTTCATGCAAACCGGGTTCCAGTCGCACAACACCGCCACGAACGCCAGCGTGTCGGGCGCAAACCCCGGCCCGCCCATGCTGGCATTCAGCTCCTGCCAGCTCAGCGGCGGCAGCTTCCTGCGCCTTCCCTTGTACCGCGATTTGCTGTGGTCAGGAGTGCGCATGGTGGCCTTGAACCGCTGCTGCGTCGCGCTCAGCGCGGGCGACCCAAAGTCCTCTAGCTGCGCCGCGCCGCCACCTCCCCCGCTGCCGAAAGAGCGGGACCGCCGCCCGCCCGTCATGCTGCTCAGCCCCGTCATGCCCCCAGCAGCCACGCCCCCGCTTCCTGTTGATGAGCTTAACTGTGAGGTGGATGTCAAGGTCTGTGACGCGGACGCGCGGATGGACCCGTAGTCCACGCGCGGCAGCATGTTGACCATCAGCAGCCGCGCGTCGAGGCTCTGCAGGTCCCGCACAGTCGCCGCAACGGCCGAGGTGCTGCTCAGCTTGCGCAGGGCGCAGCGCAAGCCGCCGACTCCGGGCCGGTCGGTTTCGGAGCGCGCTGGCCCGGGGGCGACATACACGCTGCCGACGGCGGCCTGGCGCTGCCTTATCTTGGGTAGGTCCAGCAGCAGCTTGCCGCTGCGCGAGGTGCCCAGCAGGGCCATGGGCGCATCCCTGCGCAGCGCCTGCCCGCACTGCCAGCAGCGCACGAGGCCGTCGCAGGAGAAGCTGACGTCGATGCGCCTGCGGCTGACAAACGTGACCAGTATGTGTTCGTTCACGTTGAGCCTGCAGGAGACGCGGGGAGGGGGGGAGGCAAGCAAGCACAACACGCCCTGGTTGGTATCAGGCCGTACATGCAGCGCCGCCTGCACGTTCAGCTTCGTGTGCCCGCTTAGAGCACCTGTGCTGTCCACGTGTGATGTTGCGTGCATGTTGTTCGGTCTGAGCCAAGCCTGGTGGCGACACGGCAGGCACGCCTGGTGAAGAAGCAGGCGCGTATGCACCAATACACCTTGGCATGTGAGCATGCGTGCATAGCCATGGCTTGTCACCACACAGTGTTAATTGTGTGTGCGGTGCAAGTCGTGCAACACAGTTCAGAACCACGCACACCACCAGGGCGCAGGCGGGGGCGGGGGCGGGGGCGGGGGCGGGGGCGGGGGCGGGGCGGGCCAGGGCGCTTACGTAATGGGCTCCTCGCTCTTTCGCGGCCATTTACTACGCTCCAAAATATCTCCGGCTTTGCTGGAGATGGTATAGCCCTCTGTGGTCGTCACAAGCCTGCACCCCAAACCAAACAAGCAGCCTTGTGTGGAGTGGTTGTGGTGGGCTTCCTCGCAAGCGTGACACCGTTTTCATCAAAACACATCCTTGCTACTGCTCACCAGGGCTTTCCGCTTGGGTAGGTCACTGCCCCAAGGCCAAGCGCATCAAAAGATACAAGGACCTGGGAAACGTTTGGGAAAGGAGCACAGCTCGAAACGTTTGCAAGCGCGTGCAGGACGGCGGAACAGGGCGCGGAAAGGCCAAACAGGAGGCACGAACCTGACTGTCCATGCTATCACTGAATATCGTTAGCACATGTCCAACATCCTGTTTGCAAACCACCACGGCTACTGCCCCCGAGGAATAGAAAATCATCCCGTCGCCCACGGCGTTGATGGAGTCCACCACACCACCCGTGCTGCGGCCAGAAGGGCCCGCCACATCAGCAGGAGCCATTGGCACACCGTTGTTATGCGTCTAACTGTCGTGTGTGATCGAGCTGAGCTGCCTTACCCCTACTGCGGTCTTATTCAGGTCTCATTTGTAATGTGGGTTGAGCTCGGCACAACCTTGTTGTATTAGGCTCCAGAAAGTCAAACAGGCTGGTTAAGCTTCAACAGTATGTGTGGCAGTGATAGATCATAAATGTGTGTCATCACTGCATACACCATTGATCGCCGTCCCAGCAGGCTGATGCAACTCGGAGAGGGGATTCTGCGGGCCGGGTTTCCGACCTTCACGTGTGCATCGGGGAGTTGAAGTGAACCACACAGATATTACAACCAGTACAACTTTCACCACAAGTGAGGGTATGATACAGAGACAAGCCACTGGATGTTTCGTCAGGCCTGAATCAGAGCCACCAAACGGACCAAGAACTCCGTTACGAAACCGACAAGTGTTGCATGGCTTCAGCTAGGCATCAAAGTAACGAAATGCGAGCTGCTGTGTGGTATTTGGCCTCACACCACCATCAGGCTGACAAGCATAGCAGCTTGCGGGTCCCGCAAAAGCAAGTTGGTTCAAGAAGGAGAAGCAGTCTTAGAGGATACTACGCTGGTCTGAAAGCTGAGCTCCTTAGTCTCTGGCCGGTCCAGTAGGTAGTAGAGCCGCGGCGGCGGCACCCAGCCACCACCACGCAGACGGCCCACAACCTTGACGCCGCGCAGGTCCGGCATATAGAGCGGGAAGTGCTGTACCACGCCTCCAGCTTCAGGGAACACGTTGTAGATTTTGAAGCTGCTGCGTATCCCCTTGTCGTCTCGAGCAATGCATACGCCACGATACACGTACTCGTTCCGTTCGTTCTCGGGCACAGCCACACGAACCTCGAGAACGTCACCGACGCGGAACCGCGGTAGCTGCAGCTCCTGTTGCCTCCTGGACTCCTGCTCGTACTCCAACACGTCCATCAGGAAGGCCATGCGCTTGCGCAGCTTGCGGCGGCGCTGCAGCATCCGTGTGGGCATCCACGGAACAAACTGCGCTGGTGTACTGCTGGGCTTCTGACCTATCTTTGGAGCAAGCTCGTATGGCTCCTTGGGTGGGAGTAGAGCAGCAAGCCCAGGACCTGCTAGCGAAACTGGGTAGGCTGTGGGCGTCCCTGGAACAGGTACGCTGAGAGGGCCGTTGGCCTGCGAAGGTGCCGCAGAGGCTGCTTTACTGCCACCTGCAGTCTTTGCAGCTCCACCTTTGCCAGACATGAAGCGGGCGTTGTGCAGCCACAAAGTGGCGCTCAGATCATTGGTCCCCGTTGTTTGTGTCAAGAGCACACCAGTGCCAGACGAAGTTGATGCCCGCGTGCCAGACGCTAGGCGCTCAGAAAGCTGGCCCAAGCTTGAGAATATGTGTTGGTGCGGTTGTTGCAGTAGCCGCTCCAGCAACAGCCGCTGCGCTCCCATTGCCATCGTCAAGGGCTGCAGCAGCGTTTCAGCGTGGCCGTGTGAGCGGCTGAGCAGCAGTGTCACGTAGAAGCTTGGCAAGGCGAGAAAGTCGCTTGGGAAATGGTATGCCTGCTCGCCTTCATACAGCCAAGTTGCGCAGGCGCACCCTCGCCCCTACGAGTGATGATGCATGCATGCAGGTCGGTGAAAAGCATTCAGCATCAGAATGGGAAGGTGGCGAACAGCGGCATGGGATAGGGCAGCAGCACGTGATTGTCGCCGGTCAAGCTAGCGCTGGCCAGCAGAGCAGCGCTGATGCCCACCGCACGTGACACTGAGCGCACTGCTGACAGCCAACCCATCGCGTGGGGCCGCTGGTGCGCTGAGCAGCGTGGGAGTGTGTCTGGGACGCTGCATGAATGCATGTGGCAGGCGCATGGGCCATTGGGTAAGGTTGCAATCAGTAGCTACTAGTAACGCCCCGGCGCTGCATACCATCTCACAGTGCGCCAACCCCTGCTACGCTAGGTACCTACCACCCTCCATATGGGTGGACATACCTCACCACCCACACGGTACCTCGGCATCTGACACTCCAGTTTCACAAGTCTGAGTAGCCCGTATACATGGCTGCATGTCATCTGCCTGTCAGCAGTCCGGGGGTGTTGAGTGTACGTGATTGCATCCGACTCCCGCAGTGCATTTTGGTGTTTTCTTTGTCAAGAGGCAGACCGCTAGCACAACATCAGCAGCGGCCACAGCAGCAGCAGCTGGCGGCGTGTTTGGCACGTATGACGTATCACATGCAGGACTGCTGATGGTGGATGTGACAAAATCAAATTGCCCAGCATTCGCTCATCCTGTTGTGCCGCGCGCGGGGCATGCATGCATGGCCAAGAAGTGGTGTGCAGCTGCAACGCAACGTGGTGGTGCTTGCTGTACTCGGAGAGCGGCTACGGGCGCGCTTCACTCGGCTGCGCGGGATGGGTGAACGTGTTGTAATAATGGCGGCCTGTGGTTGCGGTAGATGCTGGGGGCCTGGGGGCACAGTCAGCAGCCAGTCGGCGCCCAGATTGGCAACGTTGACAATGAACATCTCCTGCGCACCTGTGTTGGGAAACGTCCTGCTGGCCACCCTTGCTGCGCGTCCCTTGGCACCAGCCTGCTGGCGGACCATCATCATCATCATGTGCGCACACAGTGAGTGACAGTGATGAGGGTACGCCGCTACTGCCACTTCCACTACCGCATCACCCACCTGTGTATACAAGCCTTGAGGTAAGCATGGTGCTGCATTGTGCTTCGACAAGATGTGTGTCACAAGATGCAAGATGCAAGAGAGCCGCGCATGCGGTTGCAGGGTCATGTTCATGCAGGGTGTGCGGCCCAGCGTTTCTGACGGACGATGCACAATTATGCTTCCACTGGTGCGCACCAGTGTCACTGGCACACATTGTGATCCACTCACAGCCGTGTCGTGTCACCCGGCAGGGCATCGACCAATACAGGCAATACACCTCCATGCGACCACTGCGGGTTCAAGCGCATCCACGCCGCCAACCTCAGGTACTTGCTTGATTCATCACGTCACCCGCCAACATACTGATGCTGCTACCATATAGCCACGTGTTCTTAGGGTCCACCAGCACGTTCATCCATCCGGCGGCAGCACCGTACCCAACACACCTGCGCAGGCTCGTCGGCTGAGCAGCGCACAGAGGGCACACAGGATGAAGGAGCCGCCTGCCCCTGAGGCTCAGGAGCATGATTCAGTAGGTCCCAGGCAGCAGGTAGGATAGGCAGGCTGTCGGAGCGTGAGTGCCATGCCGGTGATCACCCAGGGGACGCTGCGTGTCGGCCGTGGGATGCAGGGCACTGCGCACGTATAGCATTGCTGGTCGCAGGCTGAAGGAATTGCACCTGTATGTTTTGCAACTCCTGCTTAAGTCACAGGCTACCAGGCCTGCACCAGCATATGCCATGGCTGACTGCTCACGCGCGCAACGCCCAACGCGTGCTGACGCGCACGCTGTGGTCTCGCCATGAACTGACAGCCTGAAGGCCTCGGGAGCAGCAGCAGTAAATCCAGCAAAGCCTCGTTAAAGTAATACCCGAGCCTCTAAAATGTGTCAAGTTGCTCCTGCTTGGCCTCAGGCTCGGTGCTCTGCTGCGCACCTCCTGGGCGGTTCCGCTCTAGGAGGCTAGGCGCACGGCAGGCCAAAGGATCCAGGAGCACCTGATGCCTTCTTCAATTTCATTGATGCCGGGCGTTTTGCATTTGATTTTGTGTGTGATTTGCAGGCCGAGGGACACACGTACACAGACTCAGGCACTGCGCACGCAGGACGCAACCACGCCAGCGAGACCAACAGCACATCGTCCGCCTACCCAGACGCGTGTGGCGCGCTCACTGGCTCCGCCACTGAGCCTCCCAGCAACGAGGCCGCTTCGCATAAGGATACCACTGAGGGACTTAACAGCACACACGTCACAGGCAGCGAGGGTCAAGGGTATAATTGCCACGACGAGCTGCCCCAAGAATTCGCTAGTGGCGCCAACGACGCAGCCTTCCACCTTAACAGGCCCAGCGGTGGCCTTGCTTGCAGCCAGGCTCTGGGACCTACTACTACCAGTGACACAGCAGCAGGGGTCATTACTCAGAAGGCTGATAGCCTTGCTGCCCACTCCGCGCTCGACGTGGTGTTTGATGTGCTAGCAGACATGCACGAGGTGAGGGAGGAGCGGTAGAGCGCGTAGGGGAGCGGGCGCCACCGAGAGCGCGAAAAGCACATTGGTCTGTGTCTACATGAATTTCTGGCCAGGCACTGCACATGGCTTGCGTGGAAAGATGCACACGCTGGTTGTTGTAGTTGATATGGTGTTGTGTGTGGGGCTGGGGCGTATGCCCCCCTGCTAAACATTGCAAAGCCAGCATAGCATTGTACACGCATGCGCCCATCATATCATTGTCTACCATGCAAAGCACTGCTGTTCTAACACGACAGGCAGCTCTGTGCGCTACTGCCCACTAGCCACTCTGCATGCAGTCACGCAGTCATGAGCGCAGTGTATGTGTGCAGGCAATGCTGGCAGGGCATGTGCTGCTTGTGTGCTGGCGCTGCTGTCTGCTGCTTCAGGTCTTCCATGACGTGCCTGAGATCCAGGACGATGATGAGCTGAGTGACGCGCAGGAGGCGGAGCGCCTCGACTCCCTTGATTCCGAGGAGGACGAGGAGGAGATGGAGATGCAGCAGGCGGACGATGCAGCCGCCATGCTGATGGCACCCTACCCCAAGGTTCCAGCGCCAGCTGCTGCTGCTGCGCCTGGCGCTGCTGCTGGTGCTGGTGCCGATGTGCCGTCCCGCTTCAGTGATCCCGGCACACCCTCAACCTCCACACCCTCAGCAGCAGCAGCAGCAGCAGCGTCAGCGTCAGGCTCACCAGCCTCGGCCCCTATCAGTATGCCCCCTGCCAATATTGCCGACGCATCCGCCACGCCATGGGGGCCAGGTGGGTCATCGTCAGCAGCTCCCGCCAGCGCGCCAAGCAGGGAGGCCACAGCGCGCCTGCGCATCAACGGCGGCACAGGCGCAGCTGCTGCGGGCGGGCGGTGGCGGGAGGGCATGGCGGCGGCGGAGGCATCGCCGACGGCCTCCGCGTCCCCGCCCTTCACCACGCCGCCCACCACACCCACGCGCGCCGGCGCCGGCGAGCTGTCCCCCCTGCGGCCCTGCAGCCTCAAGCGCCCTTACCCTTCCCTGGAGGCCACCACCACACCGCCGCCCACCGCACTGAGGCCCGCGGTAGGGGCGGTGGGGCCTGCGGGGGCGGTGCGCCCAGCCTCAGCATCCACCTCAGCAGGTGCAGCAGGTGTGTCGACAACCAGATCAACGCCACTTGCGTTTCCGGCACAGCCGCCTGCAGCCGCTGATGCAGAGCAGGGCTCTTACGTGGCGGCCACACCCAGGGGGGCGGTGCCGCCCACCCCGACGGCCTCGCCCTCCGCTGCGCAGCGCTTCAGCGCCACGCGGCCCTCGCCTGGGGGAGCCATGCGGCGGCGCCGGGTGAGAGGGATGGGGCGATGGGGGGAGGGAGAGAGGGGGAGGGAGAGAGGGGGAGGCTGCCATCACTGCGTTCCATGCCGCTCTATGTCGCCCCCATCTGTTCCGTTTGGTACATCCGGCCTGTCAGCGTGAACCATCACATGCCTCATGCTGTGGTGAGGGGATTCTTGCTTGGTGCTTGCATGCGCGCAGCTGCATCCAGCAGCGGCGGCGGCGCTGGCGCGGCGGCTGCTTGCGCGAGCGCTGGGCCCGCGCTCCGTGCTGCTGCGCGACAAGCTCACGTTCGTGGTGGGCACCACGCTCATGTGGTAGGTAGTGTCACGTCACGCCACGCCCGGGGCGCCATGCACACGCTGCGCTGCCATGTGCACACGCTGCGCTCCGCAGGACTGAGCGCTGCGTGCGCTGGCGGTGTATGGCTGTTAAAATTGCACACTACATGGCCTGCTGTAGACAACGCTGCCTGTATGATTAACGGTGGTATCGAGTCACAACCAAACCCCCTGAGCTGTGGCAGCAGCTGCACTTGCATTAAGCGGCTGCAGGCAGGTAGGGCCCTCCCTGGCCTACTCACTGAGCTGCGGTGCCAACACTGGGGTGCCGGACCAGCACCCCATGTAATGATGCGCGATGGCATGTCCCTGTGGTTGCGGCGCCACAGGGGTTGCGCGTACTGGCTTGGCGCCAGCCCGCAGACCTTCTACCTGCTGTACACCGTGCTGGGCGGCGTGCTCATGGCCTCACGCTGGGCGCTCTACCTGTCACGCAAGTAAGCCTGACGAGTGATGGGCTGGCTGATACAGCCTGCGCGTGTGGGGATGAGAGGAGGGGAGGGGAGGGCAGGCTGCCGGGGGGGGGGGTCACGCCGCAACCTCACCGGATGGGGCAGAGCATCTCACTACACACAACTCACAGTGAAGCATGCCGGCCTGGTGGATACATCTGTGGACCAATGTGTGTGGGTGATGCACCAAAGCTTGTGCCGCAGTACATGGCGCGCTGTTTCGCTCCACATGCTGCTGACCTCCCTGGCTCCCCCCACCCACCCCACACCCCGCCTGTCAGCGTCCTTGCCTCTCCCTCAGTCTCTCCCTCCCTGACCCAACACCTTGCTGCCTGCTGCCTGCTCCCTGCCGCCTGCCACCGCACCCCCCCCCCCCTGTACTGCAGGTGGCACTACTACCTGTTTGACTTCTGCTACTACGCCAACCTGCTGCTGGTGGCGCACATATGGCTGGCGCCGCGCTGGGACCTGCTGGCCAAGGTGAGCTAGGGGGGGGGGGGCCAGCGCGCTGCGCTGCGTACATACGTTTGTACATTCACGGAACAGCATGGCGCGCCAGCACGATACACTGAAGTACAGCGGGTGTGAGATCAGTGGCAGTGGCAGCGGTCCTAATGAGGCCTCACTGCAGGCTAAGTGGGTGGTTGGGTGAGGCAGCTGGCTACTCCCAAGGCAGAGCCTTGGGAGCTGAGCTGCGCTGCACATCAGCGCGCACGTGTGCGTGTCTGCCGGCTTCATGGCTCTGTGGCTGCGTGCTGGCGAGGGCTGGAGTGGAGGCACGAGGGCGTATGAGGTGTTCATACCCGCTATGCGTGCGAGGAGGCCCCCGCAAGGCCGTTCAGTTGACTTGCGCCCACCTCGCAACCTGCCTGCCCACTGCGCGGCCAGCTCTGCACCTGGCTGGCCATGAAGCATGTGCATATGCGCGTGTGTGTGCAGGTGACGTTTGCGTTCAACGCCGGCCCGCTAACATGGTCCATCGTCACCTTCCGCAACTCACTGGTGTTCCACGACATAGACAAGGTGTGCGTGGGGGGGGGGGCGGCGCGATGCACCCCGCACGGCCATGCAGCAGGGCTACTTGCACTTTGACCCTCCTCACTCTTTTGTTGAACCTGGGTTATTGTCATGTGGCCGTCACCATCGACAGCAGCGCTGGCATGCACAGCTCACTCATGCACTGCTCACTGTTGGGATCACCGGTATCACTACTAGGTATGGCTGGCTGGATCTCTTGACCTTGCTGCCTATCAGAGAACGGGCAGACCACAGCTGGTGTGGTTGCGCTTATCAGCATACGTGGTAACACTCATGCCTGGCGCAACACGAAGCAGAGCCATACAAGCACGCCTCACTGAAGCCGCGGACCATCGCCGCAGGCAGGCTCATCACCATGCGTACATCTGCAGCTCTGCCCTTCATGCATGCGCATGCCTGTGGCCGTGTCGCGGGGTGGTGTCACGCAGGTCACCTCGCTCTTCCTACACATGGGCCCGGCGCTCGTGTCCTGGTCGCTGCGCTGGCATCCCCATGTGACGCGCTTTGGCCCTGTCGCCACAGCCGCCACGGCAGCGGCAGCAGCTAGCGGCCACCAGCAAGCCGGTGCAGGCACGTGCGGGATCTCTGACGGAGGCGCTCTGCACGACATGCTCATGCTTGGCAACCCGGGGCCGGAGGTAGACGGAGGCGTCTGCTTTGCCCCCTGCCATTCTCCAAACTCTGCCGCTTCTGCTGCTGCGTCTACTGCTGCTGCTGATGCTGCCGGGGGAGCGCACTGGGGTATGTCGGCGCCGGGCGGCAGCAACGCCAGCGTGTGGGGCCTGGTGGTGCTGCCGCTTCTGTTCTACGTGATGTGGGCTGTCGCCTACTACCTCAAGATCTTTGTGTTCAGCGCCACCAAGATCAAGGTGCGCGGCTACAAGACGCTCTTCACCTACGTAACCAGCCAGAACAAGGTGAGCGGCTGCGGCACCTGGGCGTCATGGTGTGGCTGCGGCCGGTTGAGACGATGCATGCCTGCTGCTGTGAGGCAATCCACCCTGCGTGTCACGGCACCAAATGCCGCATCGGCCGTGCTGGCGATGCTCCCCCACCCCACCACACCCACCAAGGCATGGTGGCGATGCTGCCGTGCCTGACAGCTCCATGCAGCACGATGTATGAGATCAGTTGAGATGCGCCAGGACGACCTTGGCCGCACACCACCAGGCCAGGTCCTGATTGGGTTGACCCGTCACGGCAAGCGTGTGGCGGCTGCATCACATCACGTACTCATGCAGGGACTCATATGGCCAATGCAACTTGCGGCCCTCATTTTGAAACCTTCAATGTGTGCCAATGGCCATGTCTGGCGTGCATGCAACCTTACTGCTATGTGCTGCTGCTGCTGCTGCCGCCGCTGCCGACAGGGCGTGTTCCATGAGATTGCGCGCCGCGTGCCGGCTGGCGCTCAGCCCCCCATCTACCTGCTGCTGCACCTGTGCTTCTGCGCCGTCACGCTGCTGCTGGCGTGGTCCTGCTGGCACCACTTTGCGCTGCACACCGCGCTGCTGGTGGGCATGGCCAGCGCGTCGCTGTGGCATGGTGGCGCATACTACTTTGAGGTCTTTGCAAAGAGGTGGGTGGGTGCAGTAGGTGGGCAGGCAGGCAGCCAGGCAGCCAGGCAGGCGAGCGGGTGCTGCCGACGGCCTTTTGCCATAGTGGGCCAGCGAGTCCATATGGCCTTGTTCCTGCACAGTGCCGGCCTAATGACTGTGTGCCTGCGGTTGTCCCCACTGTACTGCGCTGTAATGCCACGCGGTAGCAGCAGCGCCACCAGGCCGCACAGTTTGCATCCTGGTCAAGCACAGGCTGCTGTTGCGCGCAGCTCTGCGGCTGCAGCGGCCGCGCAAATGAGCTGCGCATCATACGGTGTACGGCTGCTACGCGCGTGCTAGTTGACATGCAGTGGGTGGCAGCGCTGCTACTGCGGTGGTGGTGGCCTGCGCCTGGCCTTACCCTTGCTGCACCCCTTCCCCCGCCCCCGTCACCCTGCTGCGTAAGGTACCGGGATCCGTTGGCGGCGGCAGTGCGTGAGCTCTCCGCGCCCCCCGCTGGCGCCAGCACGCCTGCCGCTGGAGGTGGTGGCGGTGGTGGCGGTGGTGGCGGTGGTGGTGGGCAGCACGCGTCAGCGGCAGCCTCCTCACCCGCCACAGCCCAGCAGCCTCACCACCACCCCCCGCAAGCCACTGCGTGAGGCAGCGCCGCGTGCAGGGTAGGAGCTCGGAGCGGCTGGCTGATGGCCGCTAGGACCGTGGCCGCACGCGTGCGTGCATGTCAGCACCACCACGGCTTGGCTGGTCGTGGAGCTGGTGACGGATGGCCTGCTGGGCTGGTGGCCCTGCCTGGTGCCACATGTGGCGTGGCAGCTTGCCGGCTGGAGGCAGGCAGCCTGCGTGGCGCACTTTAGTACAGACCTGCTGCTACCAGCCTTGCGCCTCCCAGCGTACTGCATGACTGGTGCTCCTGCCCTCTGACTGGTCCCAACTCATCCCCTGCAAAGCCTTCACTCTTAGCGTAGTCCGCCTGGCCTGCGAGGCCAGCAGATGTCAACTCCATCACTGATATAGCTGCGGCTGCGCCGGCCTGGCCACAGCAGCTGGATACTGGTAGTGGTGCTGCTGGATATGCCCACTGGCTGTGAGCAGGACGTACGTCGCGGGCAGGGGGTGGAGCAGGTGCACATAGGAGTGCTCTCCTCCTGGATCACACCACCAACCGTGTCGCAGAGTTAGCTATGGGGTCACACACAACATCCAGCTAGCTGTCCTGACTGTAGGTTTCGCGGGCAAGCTGGGCAGTGTGTTGCAGGTGGTGTTCAGCCCGACACTGTTCACATTCCATGCCACAACGTAGTGCTGCACAGTCTTTGCCATAATTAACACACTGCGGTAGGGTAGGCTATACGCCATGTGCACCACGTGTGGCTGCTGCCAACATAGCATGTTGCCGGACACCAGGGCAGCCCCAGTATTGTACACATCGCCTGCGTGCATGCATGTATTCGGTGTATCGTGTTGCCGCAGCATGTGCACCTGCTGCCTGCGACTTCACACGCTGCGACCGACTGGTGCGAATATGGGCGTCTCGACCACTACTGAGCATGGGTCAGGGCAACGAACAGGGCCACACACGTGTCGAAAGGTGTCTAGGCATCTGGACAAGTTGTGGTTCAGCATTACAGCAAAGGGTTCGTGAATTGGAACATCGTGCTCGAAGTGAATGCAGATTCAATCAGGAGGTACTCGTATTTCCTTGTACCAGACAGTGCCCAGGGCATTCATGAACACACAGCCTCTCAATTAGTGTGGGTGTTCCGGACTACTTTATTCTCTAGTCACACCAGAGGTTTGCAGCCGTCACGCTCAGCATAGTTGCATGAACATCATTTGGAGGGTGCGCGTGTCGCACCACCACCATTCACACACAAAAGCAGTGTATGCACAAGCAAGCTTAGGCAGGAAACCTACAGAATGCTCAGATAACTGCTGTCTGGCAATCACATGATCCTTGGGCACACATGCTTTGCCCATTTGAGTGGAAAGGCAAGCGGCAGGCACGCGCTGGTGTTAGGCACTGCGTCTGTGGCTCAAGTATCAGCCCGCCCGGGAGGTGGTTCCGAGGTAGTTGGCCTTCCGTGCGTCAGACCCAAAACTATCATGTTCTTTTGTTTTGAGGCAAACCGATATGCCTTGCGTCTCTCATCAGAACAGCATCAAAATTATGCATGAATACCCTTGAAAACAACGACACGCACATCCTTGCATCAGAGAGATTCATAACCAAACCGGCAAGGCATCCAAACCTAGTCCAGCGCCAAGGACACACCCAGATGCCGCCATATGCATACATGTGGCTAGCACAGCGGCCAGTGCCGTTCATTCATGGACGGGCAGTGGGGACACAGATGCTCGTGGGACATGAACGCGCATGCAGCCATAATGCTTGTTGTACGGGCCACCACCACTTCGCCGTGACGGGATAATGCTATCGAGGTAAGGTAGACGCTTTAGGTGCAATCAACGGAGCTTTGCAAAACACAATATGCAGCAGCTGTGACTCCACAGCCCAAATCAATGTTGACCCAGATCGCATCGTACATGCAGGACGTGCGGATGCCGTACTGCTACTGCAGCAGTACTCGAGCAACCCAGGCCCTTGCACATGCTGGCTGCTGGCAATTCACAATACACGTTGGCATGCACGGGACACACTTGCAAGCAGCAGACAAACATGCAATTTGATACCGCGAAACGGTGGACTCTGTGCAGAAACGCAAGGACGGCTTGCGCTCAACCCGACTAGCTTGAATCAAGCATACAAAGCTTTCAAAAAGTGGAAGCAAGGGAGTACACCTAATCCGATGAACAAGGCTCCACCCACAACCTGACACGGGACCACCAAGGAGCAAACCAGCGCGACTGCAGGCTGAATGACAGGCGCAGGGCAGGGCAGGGAGGACAGTTATCTATCATTCCCCTGGCAGGATAACCTGGGGGGGGCAAAAAGGCGCATTCGCGGACAACAATTGTTGTTGAATGGTATTCTGCAAGCTGAACGCGTGCAACTGGAATGCATGCTTGAGCCATGCTGGCAGCATTGCATGCATACCATGGCAAAGATCAGTACATCATGGAAAGGTAACTAGGGAGGGCACTCGGCCACATGCATGACAAAGCATAGGCGCACACTCCTAGCGGACTCGCCGTCCGCAACAGGGGTACGTAGTAGGTTGGGTAGGCCCAGGGTCCGATTTGCAGCGTTCAACAACGACTGGAACAGTCGAGGCATAACAGGGCATGCAACACCACACGCGACTGGCGCACACGTTTGTGACCTCACTGGCCACACAAATGCAAGCGCTTCAGGCTCCGGTCCAGGGAGCACCTCCGAACGCGGTTTTGACGGGACGCACACATACAGCACACAATCACACAGACGCACACCACAGGAAGGGTACTATGGGGGAGGGGGAGCAACGACATTGTTGGCGGGCGCTGCTGCCAGGTTACTAGTCAAAGCAGATTCGGAAAATGGATGGGGCGCACGCCAAGCCTTCGAGGTTGGGGCGCCACGCCCGCACCAATTCCTGCGCTTGCCATCGGGGACAACACAGGCTACAGTTCACGGCGGTGGTAGGGCGGCGGGCAGCACAGCAGCTGCCACGCCACCAACAAGCTTCTCTTTCTCTGGGTTGCCGTCTGCTGGCGCCTTCCGCGTGGTAAGCCAGGTGCGCAAGGTTCAGTGCGCCAACACCGCGGCGCCGAAGCACCTGCTGGCCGCCAGGGCAGGGCTGGCGCTGAGGTCGGGCGAGGTGCCGTCCGAGCAGCACTCGCCGGTGCTCTCCGCCGACGAGTGGCCGCTGCAGTCGTCGTCCTCCTCGTTGATGTTGCCCAGCAGGCCGTCCGGGCCGTCCATCTTCTCCAGCTCGTCCAGCAGCAGGTCGTCCGTGTTCATAGAATCGTCGTCGTCGTCGCACTCGTCGTCGCCGTCCTCGTCAGCGCTGCCGCACGCGCCGCTGCTGAGGCCGTCAGACTGCGAGCCGGCGGATCCGCACCAGGCGCTGCCACCGGATGCACGACGCTCGCAGATGGGCACAAACTTGGGGAAGGACGTGGGGGGCGTCGCCAGGTACAGGGGGAGGGGGAGCTCCAGGGTGGTCGACGCGAGCAGCATCGCCACCGTGTAGGGGTCACAGTCGGCAGAGGGTCGGCGGTCGACGTAGTAGCCGCTGCGGCGCACCATCGTCATGCCCGGAATCATCACCGAGGCCGAGCAGTTGGCGACGGCGTATACAAAGGTGTTCAAGTTCTTCTGCTCAGCGAGCCGCTCGATGCGGCCTTCACTGTACGCCCAGGCGTGGTGCAGATGCTTGGCTTGCAGCCGAGCCAGCTGTTCCTCTATAGCCAGCAGGCCCTTGTGAGGGTCTCGCGTGCCGGCCGTGCTGTATTTGATAAAACAGCCCAGGCTGCCGCTGGGCGAGTGAGAAGGGTCAAACGAAACCTGCAAGCCTGCTCGTTCAGCGCATCGCTGCAGCAGGAAGCGGCTCATCCACAGGTCGTCGCCAAAGTCGACACCGCTGCAAGGCCCGACCTTGTACAACCAAGCGCCTGGCGTCCGTGTGGCCCCTCCTCCTGAGGTCTTGATGCCAGCGAACAAGCAGCAGCGCATATGCGCCTCCGAAAGCTGCCGTGTTGCAGCGGTGCTTGCCAGCACCGGCTGGCAGCTCGGTGTGTCAAACGCCAGGTGCGGCTGCTGCGACAGGAGGCCCGAGAACGGCGAGCAGTCTAGCGGGGACGGCGGCGGTGGGGGTGGGCTGATGCCTGCGTCAAGTAGCAGGGGCAGCCCAAGCGTAAGACAAGGACAAGAAGGTGTCGAGGTGCCTATGCTCGGAGGACTGAGCGGATTCTTGATGGGACCCCCGAGTAAGCTTGTAGCAGACAGGCAGGAACACGCAAAGCCAACGGGCATCCGAAGGCGCAGGGGCATTCGGCCAAGAGCAGTGTCCACAGGAATACAAGGTGGCTGCCTGCTTCTGTTGCTGACCCTACCCCTGGCCTGCATACCAAATTACAAACCCCAAACCCAACGCACGACCAAGAAGTGTGTCACACATGAGCCCCCGCGCACAGCAGCATACTGGCATCAACTAAACACTGCCGAGTCACATACAGCACACCAATACGTTATGGCCAAGGTCGCTTCAAAAGCACGTCACGTCGACGCAAAACTGTAGTACGATAATTGCGTGAACTTCATCGTTGACAGGCCCCATTGTGCAGTGAGTGGCTGCAAGGCTTGCTATGCTACCCAACTGTGTGTGGCTTTCCTTGCCCCCACCAGGGCAAAGTGCACCTTGAACATAAACAAGGCCTCACCTGCGACCTCGTGAGGCAGAGGCACGGAGTGCCTGCGGCTGCTGCTGCTGGCTGCCTTGCTGACGGTGGGTCGACGGAGGCTGCCTCCGCAGCTACGCCCGCTGTCGTGGCTGTGGGCTGGGCCGGCGGGTACCAGGGTCGGGTACCCAGGAGCGATCGCCACAAACTCTTGCTCTGCAGCAAAGATCGGCTGCGCGTCTCCGGTGCGCTTCACGACGTTCTCCAAGGGAACGCGCGTGTTGGAGGAGAGAGGCGACAGCGACAGGTTGGCCGGTGCCCGTGCCTCGTTCGAGGTCTGCAATAAGAAGACACAGCAGGCGCTAATCATCCGGAAAGAGCACAACGCAAAAAAGCTGACATGTCCAACAGGACCACAGCACAACTCACCGCAGGGGGCTCAAAAGCGTCGCACAGCACCAGAATAGAAGCACCGCTTGCGGCGAGGGGGTTCTTGAAGAGCTTGCGGGGCCTGAGAACGATTTCCAGCGCCTCCTCCTCGCTCTGGTCTGAGACCCGAGCGTCGACGATAAGCACTGGCAGCTCAGACACTGCTGAGGGCAGGCTCTCGAGCACCTTGGTGCGGGAGCGTATTTCGGTGCCTTGCAGCCAGATGTACTCCGCCATAACCTGAGCGCATGCATGCCAAGAAAGGCACACAGTTTGGTTGCTTACACCCAAGGAGCAAAATTGGGCAAGTCCAGCACCCAGATTGCGCGTATCTGCGCACCTGCTGCACCGACGGCAACTCCATGGGTGATGGCGACCACGGCTGGCAGCTGAGGGAGCTCAGGGCGCTCCCCGCAGAGTGAGAAGGCTGGCACCCCAGCCCAAGACTGCCCTGAAAGAACGCCATCTCGGAGCCTTGCCTCTGCTTGTGTGAATGTATAGCAAGTTGGCGTGGTTAGTACACAGTGGATACGTGTAGGGGCGGGTGAGGGAGGGGCGGCATAGGAAGGGCAGGCAAGGTTGGTCCAATTTTCTGTGGGTTTGGTGCATTCTTGCATGTATGCATGGGAAACGGTAGCTTTTTACGTTAAAGGCCCGCAGCACACCTGCGTGCACCACCCGCGTCTCAGGTGCACCAACTCTGATTTGTGTTTTGTTGGTCGGGTTGCACACGTTGGGGGCGCAGCAGCCAAGAGCACAGCTGAAGGTGAAAGTCTGCATGCAAAAAAAGCCTTCAGGGTGGAGATCAGGGCAGGTACGACCGGCGCAAACCAAGCGCTACGGCTTCAGGCACCCTTGCGGACGGTTTCCGACAGAGATGAGGGTCACATCAAGCAAAGACAAGCAAAGACAACCCGGAACGCACGTGGGGGGTCCACGGGCTGTTGGGTGTCATCAAGAGGGGAAGAAGACCGCCCCGAAAACCACACACACCAGAGACCTAGGTGTGCTCTAGACTTGCCAGACGTGAGCTCAGGCTTGAACACCCAGCCCATTTACATCCTTAAACGCGCGCTTGGGCCCTGATCCACAACGGCGGGCCCGTACAGGTGGCATTAAGATGTTTGGTATGCAACCGATACGCAACAACCCTTTGGTGCACCCTCGGGCCAAAGGCAAACCCTAAGAATTCGGTACAAGAATAGGGAGGGCCTTGCACTCAGCCAACACACTCTTGCGACGGCTGAATTGGTTAGGAGCGGCGTCGCCGCTTGCACGGGTTGTTGCAAACCTGACACAACCTCTTGCCCGGTGCAGTGCAAGGCTGCGCATTTGCTTGCTCATGTGGTGAGTCACTGCAACCAAACAGACCAGCGCTGCTCGTGCCTGCTTTGTCCTTGGCACACGCTCAGACCACTTCGGTATGAACTTCCCCTGGGTGTGGGAAAGTGCAGTCTCGAGAAAGACAGACATCTGAAGCCGTGTTGCCCGTCATCAAGCTCAAGCCACAGGGCATGCTTGCCTCACACAGCGGCTGGCTGTCGCCGTGCATGCCGCCCGCGACGCTAGCCACTGACGCCGCGAACGCCTTGCACAGGGCGAAACGCCTGCTCCACGGGGCAGCTGCTACCACATCCACATGCGGTTGCTATGACAAACCAATTCACTAGATTGCATGGCATGTATTCCGTTGGTCACTTTGCCGTGCGCTAGCGCCTGCACGTTTGAAGGACAGCGTCTACGTGTGCCCATATGATCAAGCAACCCGTGCAAGCCGCAGGAATGTCGCGTAAGCCTTGCATGTACGCTTTTCAGTGGACTGCGTCTGGTACCGATTACCAAACCATATTGTAATGCTCGGCCATAGTCGCCCACTGAGAACTGACATACTGACAGGTACGCAGCTATACGCTTTGGGTAGAAGGTTAGCTTATGAATCAGTGGGCGGTATGCTGATGTGTTTGCTGATGTGTTTGCTGATGTGAATGCCTCCATGGTAGTAACTATGCGTAACAGCGACCCTGCGCGCCTTGCTGCATACATTGTCGATCTGCGTGCAGCTTGCATGCACTCATGATGCCTGCTGCCTTTTTGTGTTGTGCTTGAGTGCACGTTCCTATGCGCTGGCATAGGTGGTCACTGGCCTTCGCCTGTTGCTGGCTTCCCACTGGGTCCCAGCCCTGACCATGTAATCCAATCAATCAATCAATCAATAGCATCTCTGCAAGCATCTGAAACGCCAATGGCTGAGGCACGTTCTAATTCCTGCTGCAGGGGACAGGTCAAGGTCACAGCATCCCCGGGTTACATGTTGTTAGCACTACTGCCTGCTGCCTCACGCTTGCTGACGCCCAGTGTGTAGAACACATACACAGGAAGGCGGGGTGCCGTTCGAGCCTTAACAGCGTGTCGCAGGTTGTCCAAAAGTGCAGCGACGCTGGAACAGCAAAGCGTGAGAATCGCTCCAGTGACAGCTGAAGCACAGGATTATGCACAGCCACAATCATCTGCCCGTGTGAGTCAGGTTCCTCAGCAGACAGCTGTGCAGCGCCCGCAAGCCCGCTACGTCAAGACCAGCACAACGAAAAGTCCCGCCCATCAACATGCTGTCAGCACACGAAAGGGGGCCCGCTACCTCTCCAGGTCTAGATGCGGGCAGTGGTGGACCAGCCGTACTTCATGTTCATCTCCCAGGCCTTGGCAAAGGCCGCACCGCGGGTGGGCACCCAGAAGAGCATCCGGTCGTCACGCTTGCCGCCCAACATGACCAACCGGCTCCGAAACGTGAGTCCCCTGGTGCCTGTTCTGGAGGTGATGGTGCCTTGCTGACAGTGGAGGTGGGTACTTATTGTGTTCATAGTAGTGCCGGCAGCATATCAATATGACAATGGCAAACCACCCCTCCTGCACGCTCACATTCCCTAGGTTGAATGGCCAATGTGCCGAGCGGATGCACAGGTCAGAGGTTCAGGCAGTGCAGCGCTGCATGTTTGCATGTGCATCAGCTTCCTGCACACATATGGGCAAAAGCAAGCTGCAAAGGTCACTACACAGCAGGTCGATGTTGACAATGCATTTTGCATAGATTGCGAACTCCTGCCTGCATTTCACGCGCGTGCATGAGCGTGCGTGCATGCAGGTAGGAGGCGGTCAAGGTCGACAAGGTCGCAGCAGAGGGGTTGCGCTCGGTAGCAGGCCTGGAGCGCTGCAGCATGCCCCTCTGTCAAGCACAACAAGGAAGCAGTTGCATGACCTCGCCAGCCTGGCCACCGACCCCAAGTGTGCCCAACCACGTTCCCCCCCCCCGCCTGCACACAACGCATGCGCACAAACTCTGCCACGCAGCAACCAACACACATCACACTTCAGAACACACAAGCAGCAAAGATGAATGGCATCTTAGGAAGTACAAGGACTTGGAACCATAACGATGTGTTTCCAGCTCGCATAGCGCAGCGAAGCCCGTTAGCATACATCACGTACGACATGCGCTGCGTCCTTGACCATACCGATCAGCGACGGGTTGCGTCCCTTGTGCACGCAATTTGCATCAGACGACAGTCCGCTATGGTCATCGCTTGATTCTGCCTGCCACCCACTCTCCCCTCCCCCCCCCACCACTCTCTCCTATGCATGCGTGCCTTCGTTGAAACCCTCTCGAGGGCGGCCTTGGGCCTCTGGCTAGCCGGCCGAGTGTAAACAACAAGCATAACGCAGCAGTGTTGGTGTGTCCCGCAAAACACCCCGACTCTAACAGCTGCATTTGAGCCAAGGCAAATAGGGCGGCGGTGCGGAACATGCCTGCATAATGGCAGCGGCATTGATACCAGGATTATTCAGTTCGATAAACAATTGAGCCACTCCAGTGGTCCGTGCTCTTCCACAACGCGTGTACACGATGCGCGGACAACGCGCGCTACAGTGGCCGCACACCCGAGGGCGAGGGGCCCCGCAGCGCCACACGCAGGCTCGCCCACACCCGGCTGGCCAGCGCGCTGCCCCCTGACACATCAGGCGCGCTGGCGGAGGCATGCCGCGCCTCCTGATGCGCCTCCTCGCACACCCCTGCAGGGGACACGCTGTGCGGGTGCCGGCTTCCCAGCATCCCGCTGCGCCACACGCTTGCTGCCAGCGCCACCACCAATGCCACCATCACTGCCAGCACGCTGCCGGCGATTAGCAGCCTCAGCAGCCGCACCCACGCGCGGCGCGCGCGCCGCCCCATGCCCGCCGCCGCCACCGCGGCCGCCGCGGCCGTGGCGCTGCTGCCGCCCGTCATGCTCCAGTGCAGGCCGTCGCCAAAGTGGCCCTGCAGCGGGTGCGACGCCAGCGCAGCGCCAGCGCCTCCGTGCCCCGCACCCCCGCCGCTAAGGGACGCTGCGCCCAACACGCCCTCCCTGGTGATGATGGCGCCGCCGGGCCCGCCCACCACGCCCCCGCTGAAGCTCGTCGAGGACGTCAGGCCCGCCGCCGCTGCGCCAAGAAGGCTGGCGGTAGCGGCGGCCGCCGCGGCAAAGGTGGTTGGTGTGCCCGGGTCTGACGGCGTTGGGCTCTGCTCCGCGTTCCACGTGGCGCGCAGGCGTGAGAGGTGCAGCTCCTCCTGCACCGCCAGGCCGGAGGTGATGGAGTCCGGCAGGTCCACCATGGGGCACATCTGCGCCACCGCACACACGCCCAGCCAGGGGTAGGCATATGTACACTCATACAGTATGCGGATGAGGGTTGTGATGTGTGACAAAGAGGCATGGTGAGCGTGAACGGTGCGTGAGGCAAGGACAAAACAACGTCGGTCG
The DNA here is from genome assembly GCA_001662385.1 of Chlamydomonas asymmetrica. Lineage (NCBI taxonomy): Eukaryota > Viridiplantae > Chlorophyta > Chlorophyceae > Chlamydomonadales > Chlamydomonadaceae > Chlamydomonas > Chlamydomonas asymmetrica. The sequence continues at coordinate 215,411 of BDDA01000010.1, read as the reverse complement.
AACGATGCACAACAGTCCATTACGCCGAGGACACACAGAACAGTTGTCAAAGCATAGAGCTGTTTTCATGCAACCATGCATCAGGCACTCAAGCACAAAGCTGTCACGCTGGTCATTGGCGGGCATGGGTCTCTGTTCCCATCATATTGAAGTCCTTGCCAGTGGCTTCCCTAACTTGCTCACGCACACCGGCCCGTGCGGCTGCCGCGGCCCCACCACACGCAGCCACGCCTACCTTGATTTTGCGGCGGGTCTCCCAGGGCAGCAGGCTCAGCAGAGCCCCCAGCGCCAGGCGCAGCGTGCGCGCCATGTCCACCAGCACCATGGTGCGCAGGCGCGCGGGGTAGTGGCGGTGCACGGTCGCGGTGAAGTGGCGCAGCGCCTGCGCAGGCGGCGGCAGCGCATGGTTGTGCCGATTGTCACAACACACGCACAGCAGGCGCCGCCACTACAGTCCAGGCCACGGCCGAATCCGTGTATACAGTATGTCCGGGTGGGGCGCCTTGGTGAGGATCGCAGCTGACCTATCGGCTAGCGCCCAAGCAACACGCTTTTGGCTGCCAGGCTTCCACGCCGCCTCCAACGCACATCCCCACACGTGCATACTGGCGCTTGCAAAGCTTCACCATGAGAGGACCTGCTGGTTAGCAGCATGGTGCATTGGAGCATGCAGTAGATGTGATAGACCCTAATGCATGCATGCACTGGTACGGCCGCAGTTACCTGGACAAAGCGCATGAGCTGGCGCACGTTGCAGCCGGTGCCCAGCACCAGCACCTTGATGCGGTCAGCCGGCAGCGCGCCCAGCGGCGAGGGCGTCAGCATGTGCAGCCGCACGCCCACGTCCACCTGCGCACGCGCCCCAGCAGCAGATGCACACACAAAACGTCAAAAACTCACCCAGACACTGTGTCCTGCTCCTCTGCTTCTGGGCTGGGGTGCCCTGCAGCCTTCCACAACGCTCAGCGCTCAGCTTTGGCTTCAGTGCAGGCAGCTGGAGAGCACACGGATACCAGTAGGTTCCAGACGCATATGCCGACAGACCACGCGTGCTACAGGCACCAATCGAGAGCATCAGACTGTCATTCCTTTTGCGACAGCCGCCAGAGCAGCCCAGACACCTCGCCATCGCCAGGTGCAGTCTCTATCATTATGCATATGCACAGCGCACGGCCCCACGCGAATCGCATTGCGTGGCCGCATGGCGGAACCGTTGTCAACACAAGCATGCATGAAACGAGAGTGCAAGTGCCAGCTGCACGGTGAGCAGGCAAGACGCAGTGCTGAGAGGCATCATGCTAGCCAGCCGGCCGCCACAGATGGGGGGCCGGCACAGCCCGGGATCGAGCCGCCGAAGGACAGGGTCGATCCCAGGCTGATACCGAAGCTGTGCAGGCTGTAATGCTGCACCAGCCACAGGTGAGGTGAGGGCGCCTACCTGCCTACCCCACCTGCCGCCAGCCAGTGCCAGACAGGTATGGACGCTGACAGCGGCACGCCAAACCAGTGTAGTGCTATACTTTGGCTGCCCAGGTTGTAGCAATCGTTCCTACTCACGCCCCTCGCCCCGATGCGGGCAGGACCGAGGAGCGTGTTAGCGCACCAGAGCTTGTTAGCGCACCGCCGCCGCACCTGCGACAGCACCGCGCGCTCACACAGCCGCTCCGCGCCCGGCCCGCCCGCCGTGCAGCGCTCCACCGCGCGCGCCAGGTGCATAACCAGCCACAGGCAGCCCTCGTCGTCAGGCCCCTGCATGCAGCCAATAACCAGCAGCAACGGTACAGTCAGAGGGCATGTATCACTGCAATGCAGATGAGGCACTCTGTGCAGTGGCAGGCAGGCAGGCAGGTAGGCAGGCCGGTGAGTAGGTGAGAGGGGGCCCGTAGCATGCGGCCCACTCCCTACAATCCCACGCATTGCTGCTGGGACAATCGGTGCCCACCCTGATGAGCAATGCAACATTGGTTAGCGCTCCATGTGCTGCGCTGCACAAGGCCCTTCAGGACCTGCAGCCCAGCCATACACACACACACACACACAGGCCCCACGCCTCACCTGCCACCACACCACGTCGTCCCACGCCTCATCCACCAGCTGCGCGGGCGTCAGCAGGCTGGCGCGGCGCCGCCAGCCCAGCGCGGCGTGCACCAGCGCGCATGCGGACGACACGCAGCGCGCCGCGTCCTTGGGGTTGCTGGCCTGCATGTGCAGGACATGCAGGCAGGCGGGCAGTGGCACGCGTTCGGGTCACATCCGGCTGACGGCACGTTTCAAGCAGGCGCAGGGGCGGGTCAGGCCATTACCGCCTGGGACGCACCAAGGGCCGCTTATGACCGCATATGCGTGCGTGCATGAGCGAGGATGTCTGTGGGGCAATAACTATGCCTTGCCCTTTTGAACCCAACCATGAACAGGCTTGCATGTGTATGCCAAGCGTGCAGGCAGAGTTACTGAGACCATGCCGCCAGGGCAGTGTTGATGTGTTGGTGGACAACAGGACACGCATGCATGCATGCGTGGTATGCTGGCAGGTTACCTTCAGGATGCCTGCGTTGACGAGGTAGCGCGCCAGCTCCCGGCCATCTGGGTCAAAGTCAGGCGGAAGCTCCCGCACGCCCTGGAGTGCCAGCACCCGAGACAGCAGGCCCACCCAGGCTGCACGCAGGGCGGAGCGCGGTGCGGCACAGCGGTTAGGCATCACAGCCACAGGAACCGGCAGCGACAACCACGGCAACATAACTGCGTATTGTTCTAATGATTCCATGCATGGGTGGTGAGGTGCGAGCTCTACAGGCTAGGTGTGCGGGTGGTTGTGTGTGCAGGAACGGTGGTGACCGCACATGGAAGGGAGAAATACAGCAATGCAGTCTACTGTCGAGGATATGGGCTGGCATGTGAGCCAATCCGACCCAAATTGGACAGCTGATCTGGGTCACAGAGGGGCTGCTGCATGGGGCACTACGTGGCAGTCCCAAACACATGAACGTGCATCCGGGCAGCCACCTTGCCAGAAGCAGGAGGAGGAGCGCTGTGGCGTGCAGGTCTACAGCTAGCGCAGCCTCACCTCCATAGTGCGACGCGACGCGCTCCGCGCTGATGGTGCCCCAGTCTTGGCGGGGCAGCTGCCGCGGGAGAGGGGGCAGCTGTGGCTGCAGCTTCGGTGGTGCAAGAGGCACCAGTTGCGCCTTGCGATCGACCTCTGCGAGCATGAGCGTGCATACGGTCAGGTACGGTCAGCTGCTGCGCACATACCTGGGATACTCAAGGCCTGCAGACAAAGCAAGATACACCAAACCCATGGACACCGACCTTCTGCTGGTGTAGCAAACGCAGCTGGCTGCAGGGCAGGCGGTGCCTTGTTTGTGCCGCGTAGCAAGCGCCGGAACAAGCGGACTGCCTTTATGCAAGCTGCCGGTACGAAAATGACCCTTGCTGCGGGGAGTAGCACGGCGAGTAGCTCTTGGGTATCGTTGCTCTCTGCGCTGGTGGAAGGTTCGCTGCCTATATCTGTAGAGCTATGGCTGGAGTCACGTCGTCGTCTGCCGCGACGATTGTGGTGCAGGTCCCACAGCACCAGCGCTACTGACAGCGTCTCCACTGTGGCGGTCGCCTGCTTAGCAAGCTTACGGGCACAGCCCAAGAGAAACATCTGCATGTAAGCGCACAGTGGTTTGTTTTCACAGCTCTCGCATGGTGCTCAGCGCGCTTCACAGTTAACAACTTGTGCTGAGTTGAGCATATTCCATAACGTTGACACTGGTTGAATCATCCCAGTCCAGAGGCAGGATCTTGTACAAAGGAGTCCAACTCAACCTAGCCTCGCTTTGCCACTTGTTGCTTCAGTGCCTCATCAGCAACATGCAACTCCCTCACCTTGCCAAGGAATCTCCACATCGTTGCTACTGTGCTCTGGCCTGCTACAAAACCAGCTGTTCCACGTTAGACATGTTGTAGGTGCATGTGATAGTACGGCCGCCTGCAGGGCTAGTCTGCGTCTGTGCAGGTTGAAGTGGCTCAAACTGCACCCATCGTGACCTTCGGTTGAGCTGCCTGCTGTTCAAGGACTTGGAGGAATAAGAACCAGTGCCTGCAACCACATGGCGCTCTGTACTTCTTATCATATATTGCCATGTTGCGCGGGGCAGCATTGCGCAACCAATGGCCGTGTGTGACCGCCCTTTCCCCTGCCCCACATAAGCATTCTTCTGCCCGCATGCAATTCTCCTACTCTGTTGCAGCGTCTAGGCGAGCCTATGTGCACAGTCAGGGCTCGAACAGGCTGCTATGAGTACGGCGTGGACCACCACGCCAGGACCATCCGCCGCAGTTTATGCTGCCCACCAACAACCCGCAGTGCGTGACACGCCACCGCGTTTGAAGGCAGTTGTGATCAGCAAAAGAGCAATGGTGCAGCTTTGCTTCCCGCAGAGTGGCTGCACGATTGTATGCCCCTTTCAGGCGCAGCGTGCAGACCAGGCGACCAGCACGACCAATGCATGCATCGCATGCAGCTCAGCTCTTGCACGCTGTGTCAGTTTGTAATGATGCTTCAGCCACCTGAGCAATAGTATGAACATGCACTCTACATCTAAACGCCCAGAGCTCAACACAAACCTGCTGCATTAGCAAGGCCGCTGTCGTGTGCTGCGGCACGGCGTTGCATCGCCCGCCATCGTCAGGTGCAGTCTCTCTCCTCATGCATGTGCATATGCGCACTGCCCAGCCACATGGGAATCATACTGCATGGCCCCATGGGCACCTGTCTCTCTGTCACATGCTGCAACGAGCGTCGCACGATGCGTCGATGCCAACACCTTAAGGGTACACGGTCAGCAGTGCTGTGCACCAAGCATGCTTCAACCAACCTGTAAGTGCTGCTTGTTGCCACGCGTCCCCGTGCATGGCGGTAAGGACAGCTTGGCGCGCCTGCAGAACATTTGAAGCCCCTGCATGCGTGCATGCGTGCATGCGTGCGGGTGGATAGGGTACAGATGGTGCTTGCTTGCTGTTGCACCCCTTTGCTGCGGTGCAATGCGCCTCCCTGGTGGCGGACACGCCGACATCACCCATGCACACTGCTGACTAGTTAGACTGGTCAATTAGCCTGGCGTGCTCATGCCATATCGTGGGCCATATGGTGGACCTGCAGGACGCGCAGGGTGCAGCACCATGCACCATGTAGAATGCGCGGCTCTCCGCCGGCACCGGCGCCGGGCCTAGCAGTAGTAGCAGTATCAGAGGCAACAACATACAAGCACGGCGTGCATGCGCCCGTGCAGGTTCAGCAGCATGAGTGCAGCTGCACTGTTATGTCGAGGTTGGTCGCACTCACGCACTCCCTGCCAACATAGCATCAAGCGCAACATCACTGCAAACGGCAGGCCCAGCACTCACAACCAACCCTACACCGGCTGGTTCCATGGTGCGCAGACTGGGCAAGTGCATGGATTGGTGACGCGCATTTGAGCCATGCATGGCTGAGGACTTCGCGCCTAGGCCAACGCCAGCAAACTTCATTCGTACTCCTTCAGTTCACCGCGATGTGTGTTGGCTATTGCTTGTTGCCTTTGCTTTGTTACCACGTGTCATAACTCATAACAGGCATGTGCCGGGAGCAATGGCGCCTTGCTAGCACCAGGCATGAAGCCACCAGGCATGAACCCGGGCAAGTCGAGACCGAGTTGCAACGCAGTGTGTGGTCTCGGGGACAATCCGCATCAATCTGTCAGGCATCTATATCAGCTGTCAGCAGGCGTGGCTTAATTACTTCCTTATTGAGCACTGTCCCAAAACTGTCTTGAAACTTGCATATGAGTCTGTTTGAGCGTGCTTACAACACCGCATGGCGTCGTGCCGCCACGCGAGCACATATACACAAGCAACACAGGACACACCCAGCACTACGTCGCTTGCTTTGCCCAGGTGCAATAACTTGCCCATAAGAACACCTAGGCCGTCCAGTATCTTTGGTCGTGGCCTCCCCGCAGTCTTCATGAAGCGTCAAAGGGTAGCTGAACTCGTGAAACACCCCCAGTCTGCAGTTGGACCTGGGCCTACTGCAGATGTGAGCTCCAAGTCTTGTTATGCTCATCCCTTGTGCTGATTGGCAGTGCACTGCAGCATGGCTTGCAGACTTTCCGTCTGCTGCCGCCGTTTGAAAACACGGGAACGTGAACATCCCGAGCAATGTGGCAGTGGTGCCTACCTCTTGTGCAGCCTGGAGATATGGCGGAGCACAGTGCCGGGGGCGTCACGAAGGGCAAGTTCCGGTTCTGGTTCGAGGAGCGACGATTCAAAGGCTCCGGTGACCGGTGCCTTGTGCAACAAACGCTCTTCCAAGCCGGTAAGGACGGCAGGAATAGCATTGGCATTGACATTCCGCTGTTTGGAGACAGACTACGACTGAGCTGCAGCCCCGTCGCTGCTCGTGTGACGTGGTTAGGCTTCGCGGCGCCGCATAGCAACGCACTACAGTGAATATCCCTACGTTCTGTCCCAGAGCAAGAATGAAAAACTTACAGTGCTTGAATTCGTGTTCTGAAAAGCTAGAAAACGTCCCACACAAGCGTGAGCATTGGCGATCGCTGCAAGTCATTTTCTGTTTTATCAAACTCTCACCGCCAGCCCTTGTCTGCGCTGGGAGAGTGACACCGTGTGCGTCCCAAGCCCTGGAACCAAGTTGAATACGTGAGGCGTGTGTGCTGCTGCGTGCAAGCGGGTGTCCACAGGGGGCGTGCGCACTGGCGGCTATCCCAAGTCGTCGCCGGTGCCTGGCCCGCTGGGCCACACGCGCTCAGGCGACTGGGACTTCCTGTGGAGCCCCGCGCGGCTGGCGCTCAAGGCGGTGCCCAGCCTCAAGCCGGGGCAGCTGGTGTCGGCCTGCCCGGGGCTCATGTCGCTCACCAAGAAGGTGCGGCGCGCATGCACGTGGGTGGGCACCACGCGGGTGTGCCACATGCTGGCTAGCACATCCTAGTGGGAGCAGGCTGGCAGACCAGTTGAGATGCATGCGGGCCTCGCAGTACGCCCTACACTCCCCCCCCCCCGCCCCCCACCCACACCTCCACGCACCCACATTCCTCAAGTGACACATACATCGTATTCGATGCGTGTGTGAGCTTGTGCTTACCCCTCCTCTGACCGGACCTCACCGCCGCAGCCCGCCTGCTGTTGTACTGATCAGCCACTGACATGACACGTGTGCATACGTACGTACGCCCGCAGCGCCGCCTGCCCGCTACGCTGCGCTCTGCGCTGGGCGACGAGCTGGCCTGGAGCGTAATGCCGCGCTCCTTCATGCTGCCGGATGAGCTGCACGCGCTGCGCGCCCTGGCGGCGTCTGCAGCCGCCTGCGACACCACCAACAACAACAATAACAAGGACGGCCTCACAGCCGCGCAACAGGCGCGGCATCTGCAGCAGCAACCAGCAGCAGCAGGGCAGCAGGCCAGGCAGCAGCAGGCAGTAGTCAGTGCACGCGCGCCTGACAGCGGTGAGGCGCCTTGCAGCAGCACCAGCACCAATGGTGACGCCAGCTGCCGGCCCGGCGAGCTGTGGATCCTGAAGACGCCTCAACACCTGGGCAAGGGCCTCAAACTAGCTCCCCTGGAGCGGGTGAGTGGGTGGTGATGTGTCAGCCGGCATGCTGTCAGTGTCACGGCTCTGCCATGCCTCTATCGTCCAACCACCTGTCGCACTACTGCCTCCTGCACCCCTCCATGCCATATGCTGCATGCATGCATGGACGCCTGCCGTGTGTGCTCCTCCCTCCGCACCCTCCCCCCTTGTGGCCGGCTGACACTGGCGTGTCCACATGTGCGCAGGTGGCGGCTGAGGCGGTGAGGCCACGGCATGGGCCTGGCGTCAAGCCGTTTGTGCTGGCACAGAAATACGTCGAGGTGAGGCGCGCGTGCGGCTCGAGGTGGTCACCGGCCGCCTTCCCGGTGCCTCAGCCATGCATACGCCGACATGTGCATCGCTTTGACTCTCTGACTTTGGCGTATGCACTGGTGGACTTCCCCCCTGCGATGTTAGCAGCCAAGCACAGTGCTGCCGCTGCTGCCTCCTTGCCTTGACGCCCCTGCCTGCTCTGCCGCCACCACCGCCACCACCACCATTCACATGACGCCATCGCCCCCTCCTCCATCATGAGCCCTGGACGTACCGCCATCACATGTGCGTGCTGTGTTCGTGTCATGCGCGCCAATGTGCATGTGTGTGGCCGCTGCGCTGCGCTGCACCATGTGCAGGACCCGCTGCTGGTGGAGGGCCGCAAGTTTGGCGTGCGCGTGTGGGTGCTGGTGTCGGGCTGCAGCCCGCTGCGAGCGTACCTGCACACCAACGGACTGGTGCTGTTCGCAGACACCGGGTGAGCGCCAGGGCGGTGCGCACAGGGCTGATGAGGGCCCACTCAGGGCTGATATGGGCAGGTGGCTGACTGGGGCTGCCACATTGACAGATGTTCAAGATGCCATCGCTGCTGCTAGCGCTGCTGCTGGCTCATGTTCGTTGTTGAGCTGTGTGCTGTGCGGATGCGGGCGCGCAGGTATGACGCAGAGGCGTGGGATGGCGGCGAGGCTGGTGGCGGCGGCGGCGTGAGCGCCACCAACGGCGCCACCACCAGTGATTGTACCGCTGGCGGGGGCGGCGGAGCAGCGAGCGATGGGGCGTCCACTGTTGCAGGCGCCAGCAGCAGCAACGGAGCGCATGCCAGGCGGCGTGGCACAGCAGCAGCAGGAGGGAAGGCATCTGCACAGCACTCAGGCCTGTCCGTGCCTGCCGCAGCGGCGGCAGCTGCAGGGAGGGTTTCCAGCCCGGGCAGCGGTGGCGTGGGTGGCGGCGTGGGCGTGGCGCGCGGTCACGTCACCAACTACGCGCAGAACATGCACGGCACTGTGTGGGACCTGCAGCAGCTGCGGCAGCACCTGGGTGAGTGGTAATGAGCGATGAGCAGCTGGCTGCCCAGGCACGCACTGTGATGGTGTGAGGGGGAGGGAGGCGGGAATGTCAAGGGGGGAAGGGCGGGCGTGCACCCGTGAGGGTCAGGCGCCGGTGGGAATGATGGGGATGGGAATGGACGCTGGAACCAGGCACCCCGCCGGCCATGCGCAACCAGCCAGTGACTGCTTGCCGGTGTGTTGCGGTGAGGTGTCCAAAGCTGAAGCACCAAACCATGCGATGCAGAAAGCATGCATGCCATACAGACCTTGGTTCAGGGGTCGTCTGGCAGCTTGCGGCATCAGCCACGTGCGGCAGGGACGTTTATGCAATTATGCTGCACTCGCGGGCAGCAGTCATAGCAATGCCGCTGTGCAGCACCAGGGGCCAGCGCATCACCCGTGCGCATGTGTGCTTGGACCCATCGTAACCTGCTGCGAGCAACCTGCGCGCCCGCAGGCGATGAGTCGTTTGCGCTGGTGTGGGCGCGCATCCAACGCAGCTGCGCGCTCAGCGTGGCTGCGGCGCTCAAGCACATGCAGGTGAGTGGGGGGGCGATGCGGTGGGGGTGGGAGGGCTACCCCACCTGATCAGGCTGTCACTTCACCTGTGAATCCAGTACAACCGTAGTCTATTAGGTGTCTCAAAAGCGTGCGTGACCGCGAGTCGCCCACCAGCCACCCCACATACCGTATGCCGACATGTGCTGCCTCACGGCTCACTGCTCGCTGAGTCTCTCTGCTGGCGCTCCTGCTGGCTGCCTGTGCAGCCAAACACACAACCTACCCACATGCACATGTACCCGGCTGCATGCACGCATGTGCGCTGCTCGCTGCCCCCCGACGCAGCTCACCTGCTGCTCATGAGTCATGAGTCATGCATGAGTCATGACCTACCTAAATGCCTGTACGGCTGTGCTCTGCAGGACGAGCACCGCCTGATGGGTGCGCACCCCAGCAGCACGTGCGAGGTGAGGGGGGGGGGACCAAGGAAGCTTAGCCAGTGGCCATGCGTTGCAGCTGCTACTGCTTACAAGGCATATGGCACGCAAGGCATATGGCATGGATGTTCGGCCATATGTGGATGTTGTGCGGTGCTCCAGCGGCAGGCCACCCTGGCTGCCAGTGCGTCTTGCCATGTGCATGCCTCACGCTGCCCTGCTTACCTGCCGACCAGCTGCGGACCTAATACTGGTACCTAGCACCCCCGCACAGCCTGGCCTAGCGCTCCTGACCGCGTGTAGGCAGGCAGTGCCACATGTCGCACGTCACGTGTCACACGTCAGCCCATGCAAGGCAGGGCATGGATTGTTCCCATATGCACCTACCTGCATGCCCGGCGCCGCCAAGCATTGGTCAAGGCAGAGGGAGGGTGGGCACCCCACACGTGCTCCGCCACGCGCATCCAACTACAGCATCCACCAAATCGCGCGCATCACCAACTGTGACCCTGATTGCTGCCTGCTGCAACCCCTCTCGCTGCATCTCCTCCGCCGCACCACCGCCTCCGCAACCCTGCCTCAGCTGCTTGGCCTAGACTTCCTGGTGGACAGCGCGCTGGTGCCGTGGCTGCTGGAGGTCAACGGCACACCCTCGCTGGCAGTGGACCACGCACAGCCGCAGGTACGCCCGGGTTACACAGCCCTTGTGGTGGGGTGTGTCATCTGGCAGGGTGTGGTGGCATGAATGGGCGTGCTGCCAGTTGTGGGGCATGAGCGGGCGGGCGGGTGCAAGGGCTGTTGCGCTTGCAAGGATGCATTGCGTGCATGCGGGTGCCATCCCTAGCCACTACCGCCCTCACCTAGCCCTACCCACTGTACGCTACTGCCACTGGTAGTCCTGGGAGTAGTGGTGCTTGGCAGCCGCCTGAGGGCAACGGCGTACTGCCCTAGTATGCAATCGCTGGTGGTGTATGCTAATGCACGCGTGGGAACATGTGCTTGTGTTGTGCGACCCTGCTGGCCAAATGTATGCATGCCAATATGTGTGTGGGGCGGTGTGCCATGACTGAACGTGGCGTGGCGTGACGTGACGTGTGCAGGTTGAGGCGCTGATTGCTGAGCAGAAGGGCGGCATGGTGCGCGACATGCTGGCGCTGCTTGACATACAGGACCGCTTCAAGCCAAGGTGGGTTGCAGCCGGGAAGAGGCAGAGCAACCTCTGACTGACCTTCAGGCCAGGTGTTAGCTTTGCACAAGCACCTCCATCCGATCGGGCTGAAGGCATGCACAATGAGATGTGCCGTGCATTCCGCTGCCTGTACTGCCCTGCCTACAGCCTGAGCCTGAGCCTCAGCCTGGCCTGTGGTCAAAAACTAGCTCACAAACTGGCTCACTTGCACCAGCACTATGTGATACCCTGGTACGAGGTCTGAGGTCCGGGATGTGTGCCCCTGTGTGGCCCCTCCCCCCTCACCGGCCCGCTGCAGGTATGCTGCGCTCAAGGCGCTCAATAAGGCCAAGGTCGCGGGCGCGCCACCCTCAGCCCTGGCCCAGCTGGCACGACTGTCAGCGGCAGCCACTGGGCCCAACACCAGCGCCCAGCCGCTGCCCTCGCTGCATCAGCGCGCGGTGCCGCGTGGCGGGCTGGGGCAGGGGCTGCCGCCGCGCAGTTCACGGGCGCGCTTGCCCTCGGCCCCTGGTGCTGGCGCTGGCGCTGGCTCCCCCCCTCCTGCTGCTGCTGCTGCCCCCAGCAGGGCGTCCGCCGCGTCAGCGCCCGGCGGCAGCGGCAGCGGCGGCGGCGCCAGTCACGCGCTGAGCCAGACTGCGCGGCGGCTGATGGAGCAGATGGCGCCGCGGCAGGACGCTGCGGTGCTGGCGGCGGTGGCGGCGGAGCTGTCACGCGCTGGTGGCTTCCAGCCGCTCATGCACCTCTTCCCTATGGCGGACCAGCAGCAGCAGCAGGGCGCAGGACATGCTGACGCTGCTATGGTAGGCGCGGCCGCCCATGACGACGATGATGGTGCCATGGACCAGCAGCAGCAGTCAGGCAGCGCTGATGGGTGCGACCCCATGCAGGTCTGCAGGGACGGCCCAACCTCAGCAGGAGGGCTCACCTCCGCAGCCGCAGCAGGGCAGGGTGTGGTGGGGAGGGTGGCGGGGGGGCGCAGCACTGCCAGCATCCCGTGGCGGGCGCAGGACCGCGCTCTGCACCGCGCCATCACCGCCGCCCTGCGCACGCACCAGCAGCAGCAGCAGCAGGCTGGGTCGCTGGAGGATGTGTGCGGCCGACCTGCACCTGCGCTGTATGCCGGCGGCCTGCCTGATGCACAGGCGACGGTGCAGCTCAACATGGCGTTGGCGGCGGCGGTCGCCACAGCAGCAATCACCTCGGCGGCTGCCTCGGCAGAGGCCTCGGCCGTTGCTGCTGCAGGTACGGGCGCCGCCGCCATCCGCCCTCGCCGCAGCCGGCAGGGCGGTGAGGTAGGAGGGGAAGAAGGGGACAGCACGTGCGCCGGGGAGGATGACACGGGCGGGGCCGGTGAGGGCGCACCGGCTGCCGTGCTGCTGCCTAGCAGGCGCGTCGCTGGCAACCGGGCTGTGCGGGGCGTCGGGATGATGATGGGTCCTCGGGCCAGCAGCGTAGCGGTGGCTGGTCTGCGCTCCCCCGGCGCTATTGCCGTGTCGCAGCGCCTGCGCCACCACCACTGCCTGCGCCGCGGCGGCCATACGGTGCAGCGCGTAGAGGTGGAGGAGGAGGAGGAGGAGGACGATCACACCGGCGGCGGTGATGATGATGACGATGATGGTGATGGTGATGCCAACCATGACGATGGCGATACGGGTGGCGGTGGTGGTGGGCTGTGGAGCCGCACCGCAATGGAGGGTGTGGTGGCGGCTGCAGCGCGCCGTGCCGGCCACCACGGTGGCGGTGGCGGGGGGGCGATGAAGGTGGCGGGGCGGTCCAGCGGCGCCAGCAGGGCGCAGATGCACGCAGCGCTGGCGGCGGCGGCGCTGGGCGCAGCGGGCAGTGGGCGCCTCAGCCATGGAAGCAACGACGGCGCAGGCGGGGGTGACGATGATGATAGCGATGAGGGCGACGAGTAGGCAGGTGCAGGTGCACCAGCGCCCTCTAGTCTGCGTGCATACGCGTATATGCACGTACGTGGTGGGAGCCAGGTGGGAGCGCAACACACCACAACACCTGCTACCCACCACCCACCCACGGTCACATGCTGCGTTTGAACCCAATCCACCTACCTGATTACCTCCTGTTGCCCCGGGGCTGTCGCACTACAGCCTGCTGGTGGTGCCGATGCTGGCACCACCCCTCATCCGTTCATTAACTCGTATGCGTTGAGCACCACGCGGGCAGCAAAAACACCCATCCGCATCAGCAGAGAGATCAGGCTGTGTTACAAGCAGGGGCAGTCACACGTGTTGTACTGCTCACATGCGGTGTGGCGCCAGATGTTGTTCCCGCTGACCCCCCCGCTGTGCGCATGCCTGCATGGCCTGTAGAGCTGCAGCCTTGCAGGTGGTCATGGTGGTAGAAGGGCCTCACAGGCACAGGATGACATACCGGTAGTGCGCCCTGCCACACCTGCAACGCCTGTCTGTCCACACACGCACACACAATGCGCGCATTCTGTTGCACTGGCCTCGTCTGGTGGTGGTGGGCCCTGACTGTATTTGCATTGTTGCTGTGCATGCACACCGCATCCCTTGGTTGGTCCAGGCCTTGGTGCAGGGTTCAGGTGAGGGTGCATCGCTGCACCGCACTCACGCATGACGCGCACATGACGCGCCAGCGTACTCACACGCGCACGTACTTGAAGCGGCCTCAGCAGCGCGCCTAGCACGATGCGCCTGCTGACATATGCTGCATGGCACTGACGACTGAGCACTGAGCACTGAGGACCAAGGGAGCGCTGCTGCTGCACGCAGTGTATTATTCATGCCGTTCCAACCAACGCAGCATCGAACGCCGTGTCGCTGACTTGCGCACCAGCGAAGGATACCGCCTACACCTGTAGTACCGCCTACACGAGCGACCGTGTGGTAGCAGCACGGAACTATACCCGGCAGCGCGTGCTGCGCTGCGTTGACGGTTGATGTACCCGGCGTTACCCACAACACACGCGAGGCTCCACGCACTATGCGATAGTGGGTTGTCTTGACTTGCTCATGCGTCTTGGCTTGCCTAGCACCCACTCACTGCGCTGGTGGGGTCAGGAGGGGGTGCAGCACCATGCCATGATGTGGGTCGACCGACTGCCGAGCTCCCCTTCACAGGAACTTTTTTTCTCACACCCCCAGTTGGTATTGACGCATACCCGAACTTCAGTCCCCCCCCCTAACATGCCGCACGCACAGGCTGGTGTAATGCTCATCAGTGTGGGCGTACTGTGCAGGTTAAAAGACGCTGTGTGCAGCCATGCATGTGCAGGCGGACCTCAGCGCCAGCCTCAACACGCTGCTGCATGCCTTCTTCATGATGGACGGCAAACGCCCGCTCAAACACCAGTGCCGAGTGAGTGCATGCGCCAAGGACGAGAGGCGAGGCTCTGTCTGTCAATGTGCTTCCTTTGCGCAACCCTGCGCATGCACTTCGCACCGCCGTCTTCGAACATTCAAAGCCACGGGGGCCTTGCACTCGCCCTCATGCTTGTATAAGCTGTGGAGTGGCAATGATGGGATGAGCACACAGGCTAGGTATAGAGAGGAGAGAGCTAGGTCAGCGCTCAAGGCCTTGTTTTGTTTCCGGCATGCGGTGGGCTTTGAGGTCCGCGCTCGATCCGGTCCATCCCGAATCCCCATTCCCCGTATGCACTGGGGTTGCGGACTACCGTTGTTTATCCTTTCCCTCAGCTATATTGTGTGTGTGATGCTGGTGGTGAAATGAGCTGGGCGATCGTGTAATCTTGTGCAAAGCCTTGACCGATAGGCGTCCACAAGAGGTAGGCGTCCTCTCAGCCTGAACGCAGGCGTCAGCTGACGGATTGTGTGAGTTGCTGCTGCCACAACATGAAGTGGCTGTGCCCTCACCTGCATTGCTGTGTGCGCCTTCATGACGCAGCCAGTGCTGCTGGGCCCTGCTTGCTGCTGACGCCCGTTACGGTGGCCAGGCGCTTGCCAGGCATCGCCGGGCATGTGGGACCAGGTTGTTGCTGGAGGATGCAGCACGGCGTCCCCGGTGTCATCCGCGTTTGGCCATTCAGCATTTGAGTTTGAGCAAAGACCGGCAGCTTTCCTCGCTGCACATGTGCCACATGGCAAGAGAAGCAGTCGGGAAGCAGCAAGAGGGCGCAACGACCGCGCATTTGCATTTCATATGGCGAGGGGGGTCAGGGCTGTGACGTGACAGATCTATGTCAGGCTCAGGAGCAAAATCACCTCAGGAGCAAAACCCGCTTAATGCCAGCTTGGTCGCGTTTTGCCAAGTTCCTCAACCTTCACACCTTCACACCCCAATGCCCCTTTTCGTGTCTCGGTTCACACAAACAGTTGTCACAGGTCTTGTGGGCGCCAGCAAGTGCCAAACTAGAGTAGCATAAGCTCAGGGCGAATGTAGCAAGTCCTGCTTTAGGAAGTCCTGCTTGCGCGACGGTGCAATGCGGCCGATACTCTTGGTGATTGTGGTGATTCTTTGTGCTGCCACCCAGCAAGGCCTTGCCTTTGATAGAATTAGACAAGTTCGTGCAAATGGCAGAAGTGTGCAGTCAACGGGGTCAACGAGAGTCTCTGGTAGAGTCCGTGCTCCTGGCAGGCGCTTACTACAGCGCGCGCTTCGCCTTGAAGCTACTGCAGCTAGCGGCGCGCCTCGTGACACCTCTAAAATGCTGAACCATCAGTGCAAACCTGGGACCATTAAGCCATATGCGGATAACGCGGAGCGATGCTTGAAGCTGGAGAAAGTGAGTTTCCGCGTGCAAGGCCTGCAGTGCGTAGCAGGTGCATTGCGAGTGGTGCGTCTGGAGTTGACCTGTTTACGTATAGCTCTGCACTCATGGAACTTCGCCGTGTGCCTTGCACCTTGCGCCAGTGAAGGAGTGTTTTAGAAACCGTACATGTGTTGCACTCCCCTGCTGGTATGTGCTGTCTGGTCCTGAGTCACCTCAGATTTATCCCCTTTTGAAATGCTTTGCTACATGTTGTTTCATCAATGAACGCCGCACTGACGCTATTTGATGCCACAGCCGTTGTCGTTGCACCTTGCTGAACACTGAACAGGCGCTCACAAGCGCTGCACACTGATGGCATGTTTGTGACGCTGCATGTGTTTCAACTTTCAAGGTGTCACACACACAAGGTTCGCCCCAATATTCTGTGCGGTTTCATGCCATGGCTTGACTTCTGCGTGGGTCCTGCTGCCATGAGAGCCTGGTGCATGACCCGCGCCAACCGTTTCTTTGGCCCTACTCCACCAATTTGTGTGTATGCGCTTACAACCACTCTGCCACGTGCAGGTGTGCGTAGACCAGCAGACGTACATCACGTATGACCCCAAGTATGCGCCGGACAAATCCACTGAGCGCCCCCCGCAGCTCGACACCAGCGAGCTATCCTACAACTGGCCCAACCCTACAGGTGGGTGATTGAGCGGACCACAAGTCCATAATGCAATAATGCTCACCTACTGATCGCTGCATGCATATCCCATCTAGCCACCTGATCCTTGGCCCATCGGTACCATTGGCATATGCCCGTTGTGTGCCGCCACCCACAACCGCATCATGGCAGCCCTTAGCATCCCCGCTGCATCCTTTGGCGCAGGCACGTAGCGCTCCTCACTGTCCCTTGTCCCCTTCCCTCCTCCCCCCCCCGCTATGGTGCTGCCAGGCAACGGCGACAAGTTTGTCGCTGGTGCACATATATCGTTCGGGTCGGTGGTGGTGCGGCCCGCCGGCAGCAAGGAGGCCACACCTGACCTGCGCCACCCGGTGTTCAGCAACTGCACGGTGCCGCTGTTCATATACGCACGGTGAGCAGTCATGTGATGGTGCGTGTGCTGGGGAGGGACGGGGTGCCGCCAGAGCCGCACTTGCTAGAGCGGCAACGTTTGCCAACGGCAGGGTAGGTGCCTTGCCGCGGGGGAACGACAATCACCTGCTGTAGCCTGGCGCGCACCCAATACAGGGCATCACCCTGGAACTCACAAACGGATGCGGTGTGAGGCACTTGCCTCATGCAGGCTTCCGTGCTGGCGGCATGCGCTGTCCTGCTGGTCGAGTCACGCTGGGTGAGGTGAGGTTGTTGGCTGACATACTGTGGCGCGGGGCTGCGCACGCAGGTGGCCGTTCAACGTGGGTGAGACGCTGGAGGGTCCCATCACGCTGCTGGTCAAGGCACTGCAGGAGGAGCGGCTGGACCCCGACCAGCTGCCGGTAATCGCTACACCACACGGCATGGCGGTGAGGCAGTAGAGGCGGGCCGGGCCAGGGTGGCTATTGGATGTCGTGACTAGGGGGTCCTCAGTGTTTTCCAGCCTGCTGGGTGGATGGATGGATGGTGCGGCACGCCTCACGCCCGAGTCCTGAGTGCCGGCCGATGTTGCCTTTCCGCTACCACCGTGCAGCCAGTGCAATCCGCAGTTCAGTCAGTGTGTCATGAATCGTTGCTCCCTG